>JBBCBC010000025.1:3570723-3996679 GCA_037126765.1 Stenogyne calaminthoides | reverse complement strand
GCGTAATTCGGAGGAATGGGAAGGCCCCTTGGCGACACAGGAGAGGTCGCGTAAAGTCGGGGCGACTTGGTCTCAAGGTCGGAAGAAGGATAAATATGGCAAAGATTCGGGAGTTAATGGTGCGGATTTCGTGGACCGTAATCAGGGTAAGAGTATCCGGATGCGCGACTTGCGGGACAAGCAAGGAAACCCTAGGCCCGCCCGTGGAAGGAAGCCCACGAAGACTGTAGCCCTAATTCTTTGTCTATAAATATAACTTGTATTACACATTGTAAGAAGGGAAATCTTCACACATTAGAATCCTAGGCGAGAAATTATATGTAAAAATACTCGGCTTGGCCGCCCCAGGGCGTAGTCTTATTCCGCATTTATTGGGTAATCAAACAACATGTCATTTATTTTCGTTATTGTCTTGATCGGTGTTCTTGTTATCAAATTACTTGTTTGTTAAATCGGTAATCAAACCGGGTACAACACTATTCTTGTAATTTATGCAAGATGTATATTTTCTATTGTAAGTGGAGGTTTTTTTTGTATGTATCTAATCTTAATTTTCTATATAATAATGAATGAAAAGTTATGCAAGATGTATATTTTTTATAACTACGTGTCTTGTAATATATAGTTGTCCAGTAATGATAACTTATATAGTTGAAAGCAGATAAAATGCAAGTTGTGTGCGAGGATCATTATGTACTTGTTATCAAATGGTTAAAATACATACTACAAACTCTAGCCAATAAAACCAAATTACATAACAGAAAATATAACCAAAATACCATGTTCAACAACATGCATACATACACAATGTTCAACATTGACCAAAACGCCATAGCACGATTCTACCATCAGTATTAGTACAAAAACCAGCACAATAATACAACATGTGCTTCCATACTACCCAAAATACAAACCCAGCTAAAAGTACCAAGTTTTAATTACATTCACCATGATCCATACCCAAAATAGATTATAGTCATCATGATCCATTCACAGCTATCTAATCAGTTTGATAGTAACTCTTGTACACAACATCATCCTCATCAGACACTTCAATACCATCTGGGATTTCAGGGTCAATTGCTGCAACATCTCCAAACGCATATTTACTGAGCTCCATCATATCGTACACTAGGAAACAACTTTTGTAATCAACGTATCCATGTTCAATCCTGAAAAACCACATATATAGTGGTTCCTAATGAAAAAAAAGATGGAGTTAATGTAAAATGCAAAACAAAACAATCACGACATTAATAAGGATGAACTATTTACCTTTCCCACATTAGCCCAGTAGCCATCGGTCACTCTTGAAGCTTGCTCATGGAAGTTATATTCCACTCCTTTTGTTTTGAACACGAACTGCTTAAACAATTGATAGACGTATCCTACTGATCGTATCTTCTCGCGGATCCCATCAACGGTTACGTGCGGGTCTGCTGGGTCATTATATTTGCATGTCAATATCCTAACCATCAGCCGAAATCTTCAACACTATCAACTTTAATCACATGCATTAACCCTACCAGCTGCTCAATGAAATACAATTCCTCGTCAGGTTCCCATCCACCGGTGAAGAAATACCTGTCGTAATCATCATTACTCCAAACGGGATCCTTGCAGCACATGTTCCTCTCAGACTTCTTCACATGTGGGAATCGAACCCGATGCTACACGAACAATTTCTGTGAATACACGAGAAAATTAGACAATAGGCAGATTTTTAATGATCCTTCAAACTGAAAAAAAAAAAAAAAAACCCAGTGAAAATACACACACCAATGGAAATACCCAGACAAAAATACATACCAACAGACACAAAAATGCATACCAACAGACACAAAAGGACAAAAATTGCATACCAAAAGGAGTAAAAATGCATACCAAAAATGTCCAGACCAAAATGCATACCAAAAATGTCCAGACCAAAATGCATACAAACAGACACAAAAAAAACCCGTAAAAAGAAAGAAATCTTAAGAATGTACAACCATCAAAACATACCGGTATCAATGCATGCGTTATTTGTAAGGCCCATAGAATCTATACATATGAAACCCTATTTTTCTAACAAAAAGATCTATACAGATGAAACCCTAAATCACATTAAACCCCAAACCCATACCGCACGCCAACAATAGCAAAATTGTCGAAACCCGTCTCACAAACAAGAATATACAGGTACAGATGGTATAGAAAAAGACGAAACAAATGATTTCATTTTCGCCAATCGCGAAACATCTTCATATTCGCGAAACAAGAACAAGAAAAAAATAGATTTCTGGATGATTTCGTTGACGATGAGACAAAAGATTTCGTGAAATAAACAAACGGAAAAGATGAAGAGACGAAGAATACCTGGAGAAATTTTTCAAAACCCTTGTTCTACCAATGAATATGTCAGTGGCCCATATGAACGTGAAAGATGAATTAAAGAGGTGGTTTATGTTTATATATGCGGGGAGCATTTTCGGCAACAAGCAATTTGACCGCATTACTATGAAAGAAAGATTAAGTAATCGCACCTATTTTTGTAAGATAATTCGGCCGAAGGAGAACAGTGAATAGGCGCGGGCTTGGGCCGAAACGTGGGCTTTCAAGATTAATTAACTGGGCTATCAAACATGCAATCAGCCCACGATTAGGCTGAAATAACGTCAATATCTAAGCTACCAAACGAGCTCTTATCTTTATTAAGTATATCCATCATCATTATCATCCTTCGATGCAAACTATCATTTTAGTCCTGAAACTTTGGGACAATTTCATTTTTAGGGTCCATTTGACTAATCTTATTTTATCTTATAAATTGTTTTTAGAGCTTATAAGATGTAATTTTTAAGTATCTTATAAGTTGTTAAAGTATTTGACTAATAAAACTTTTAAGTTCTTTAATAATAATTTTTTAAAAACTATTTTTTAATTTTAAAATTAATACAATTTTTTCAATTATTTTAATAATATTTTTTTCAAAAATAAATACATTTTTCCAAAAAAAAATCGATTTTTTTAATAATATTTTTTTTTCCAGAAAATAATTTTTTCGAAAATAAATAATATTTTCAGAAAAAAATCGAAAATATTGAAAAAAAATCCAGAAAATAATTTTTTTCAGAAAAAAGAACGAAAATAAGTATATTTTTCCAGAAAAAAATATTTTTTTTTCAAAATATTTTTTTTCGAAAATAAATATTTTTCCCAGGAATTTTTTTTTTCCAGAAAATAATATTTTTTAAAAAAAATAATCTATTTTCCCAGAATTTTTTTTTTTCAGAAAATAATTTTTTTTTTTCAGAAAATAATTTTTTTTCCATTTTTCTTTTTTGCGAAAACAAAAACGGGCCGGTTGGATTGAATTCGGACCAAGTTTGGGCCTGGATGGGTTGAGATATGATAGAGCTTATTTAATTTTTGTAAAATAAGTTGGGATATCCCAACTTATTTTTTTGGAGCTTATAAGCTCTAAAGAGCTTATTTTTAGATCTTATAAGATGTTAGACATCATATTTTACCAAACAAAATTAATGAACTTATAAGCTCCTAAACAACTTATAAGTTGTTTTAAAGAGCTTATAAGCTATGCCAAACACCCCCTTAGTCCTATAATTTTTTACCTTTTTAATTTTAGTCCTAAATGTGTTAATTTCAGTCATTTTTTATCGCAGATTTAAAATCTCGCTGGAATAAGTATGTGTACCTGACAGGACACTTCAAAATTGATATATATATATATATATATATATATATATATATATATATATATATATATATGTTGGGAAAAACGAGGATAGGAATCACCAACCTCTATTCCGAATAGAATTTGAAAAAAATATTGAAACTTAGGTTGAATTCATAAATGCGTACTAGATCCTCGAGTCAAAAAACTCAACCACACGAATTGATCACGGATTGCTTCCATAATTCACAATGTTAAATGTCATTGATTTGGTATACGATGATGTGTGTGAGAAGAAACTTGTTTTTCTCTTTTCTTAATATTCTTTAAAAGTGAGGCGTAGGGGATGAAGCAAAAGTGAATTCCAAATGTTTAATGAGAAAAGAATCTCCTTTTATCCATTTCTTTTCTCCAGGAAGTTAACAAACTTCTTTTTCAAACTTTATCCACTCATGTGTGGATTTATATAAATAAATAAATAATATTTGTTTATTTACTTTCAATATATATATATATATATATGTATGTATGTATATATTATTTTTTGTACATGATAGTCCACTTGTGTAGACAGGAGGCCAGAAAATTAAAAAAATCTCAATTTTGAAGTGTCACTTGAGGTGCAAATTCTTATTCCGACGAGATTCGACGAGATGAAAATTTTCAACAAAAAAATAATTAAAATTGACACATTCAGGACTAAAGTTGAAAAAGTAAAATATTACAGGATTAAAAATGAAATCGTCGAACTAAAATGATATTTTATCTCCTTAGCATTATGTGTTTAGCAATCTTATTTGATAATGTGTGCAGACTGGCAAAAATTACAAGTTGGAGGAGATTTTGAAGATTGTTACAACAGACAGACTTCTTGTCACTCTAGTCACTTTTACTGCCAAGGTCAAGAATGATGATTCTGCTACTGCTTCTGAGACTTTTATAGCAACACTAAATGAATTAAACCTTTCTAACCCCATCATGGAGTGCTTGCTCAAGCCTGATTGCGATGCTGCTCCTGGCCCAGATCATTATCCAGAATTCGGAATATCCTCCAGCATGAAGAGATACATAAGGAGCTGCAAACCGCAGACCCTGGACCCAAAATTATGGGGGTACATAACATTATTAATAAAATGTTATTTAATATGCATATATAGCAAGAATAACGTAAATTTTAGTGCATGTGTCATTGACACATCTTCTTTATAGTCTGGACAATGTTACTTACTTGTTTATTGGTATGTGGCAGCCCTACAGGGACCCTTCAATCCTCTTTTTGTGGAAAAGCCGATTCCTCAAACTGCAGCTGCAGCTGCAGCTGCTCCTCCAGCTTCCATCTTTTTCGCCAAGCGAATGCGCACAGCAGGTCCTTTTATGGAGGCCGAAGATGGTGTGCTCGATAGCGACGGAGGGGATTCCGGTAATGGTGGCGGACATTTTGGTGGCTATGGAGGGCCAAATTGGAAATTATTTTAATTCATGCAATTTACCCATCATTATTAATCAGGTTTTGATTATATTTTGTGCTTTGAGATGTAATTCTCTGTCTATGCCCCAATTCAATTTTATAGGTGCATCTTTATTGTTGAATGTATCACTTTATTTGTGAGAATTGAGGCCTGCATTATGATAATATGTGCATTACTTCTTCTTTAGTTTACTCTGCTAATTAGATCATGATTTACCACTGCTCTTACTTTTCCTTTGGTTCACATACCAATTAGTTTATAGTTTTGCATAGGTAGTTCACGTGGCAGGGAAATAATATAACCCAACTAATTCACACCATTCTACAAGTTTCTTTTCAGAGTCGATTTTATGTGTAATTAACTAGTGTTTGAGTATATATGACTTTAATTTCTTGTTTTACAATTCACTACAAGAAAAAAGGTTTTTAGCAATGAAATTTTTTTGATACTAAAGCTAAAATATTTGATATCAAAGAGTTTTGGTATCAAATATTTTTTCAATAACAAAAAACTTGTATGCAATATTGCATACAGGCCATATGTGCAATTAAGTTAATTGAACTTTTTATTTTCTTTTTCTCACGGGTATTAACGCTTGGTAGGATGCGAGGCTTTTTTTCCTCTCCGTCAATGACCCTTGACCACCAAATTTATTTGATTTTGATTTTTCCTACGCTTCTTGGGTTTTTTTCTTCTCTTCTCTTGTTTTTTTTCTTTTTTCTCTTCCATATTCTTCTCAATTTCTCCAGTTTCACACAAATTTACATGTCATTCGTACTCTTCTCCTCATTTGTTCTTTAAATTTATAATCTTGAACTGAGGATTTTTTTTTTCGCGCTTGTACTGGTTTTTTTTCATGTAGTAACACTTGTTTGTTCATAGGGTAACACTTTTTTGTTAATGTAGTAACACATCAAGTTGTTCTTTAAATCTATAATTTTGGACTGAGAATTTCTTTTCGCGCTTGTACTGATTTTGTTCATGTGGTAACATGTTTTTCTTCATAGAGTAACACTTTTTGTTCATGTAGTAACACATGTTTTTTAGTAATTTGTAACATTGTACACATGTCGTCGTGATACTAAATGAAAACTCATGTGTTACCATATGAACAATAATGTGTTAGCATATGATAATGTATTTTTTTTAAAATGATAATGTAATTTTTATTTCACGTAGTAATGCATTTCGTTTCTATAAGTATCACATTTTATTCATGTAGTAACACTTAAAAAAAAATTAAAAATTACACATTTTATTCATGTAGTAACACATAAAAAAAAAATTAAAAATTATTTGCTCAATAGGAATTGAACCTGCGACCAAATACATTAACAGCAGACCAAAACCACTAAGCTACAACACATATCTGTCAAAGATATCATTCTATAAATATACATGTGTTCGTCCAACCCACAACCCACAACCCTGCCCTGGCGTCCGACCCGACCCGTGCGATGATGACCCGCGAATTTTAAGCCAAATTGCTTTAATTGTGATGTATTGCACATAACACTAGTGTGCAATATTTCACACAAGACCTTCTCTTTTTCGATACACTTCCGATACATATACTCCCGTTTCTAAAGACCTTGTATCAGCAAAAAAAGTTATGATACTAAAGAATTGACTCTTTAGCATCAGAATGACATTTAGCATCGAATAATAATATCAATTTTTTTTACACAACATAATATTTATAGTATCTGAAATTTTTACCGATACTAAATACATGGCATCAATACATATTTTTTAATACAAAAGGATCGAACCTTTTATATCAGAAAAATATTTGGTATCAAATAATGATATCAATTGTTTTTTATAAAATTATTTTTATAGTATCTAAAATATATACTGATGTTAAACATATTGTATCAATACTGTTTTCTGATACTAAAAGGTCTACATATATAACTTCGATTTCCAAACCGCAAAAGCATATATATAAGGAAAAATGTCAATTCAGGGCCTGAAAGATGACAAAACTATCAATTTAAGGCCTTAAAGATTTTTCATGTCGATTCAAGGCCTAAAAGATAAAAAAACTATCAATCCAGGGCCTGAAAGATAAAAACTATCAATTTGAGGCTCATACATTTTAAGGCTATGTTTGACACTTATATTTCATGTCCTTATTTCATGTTTTTTTTTCTTAGGGTTTACGGTTCAAGGTTTACGGTTCATGGGGATTTAGGGTTCATGGTTCAACGTTTAGGGTTCAACGTTTAGGGTTTAGGGTTTAGTGTTCAGGGTTTAGGGTTTAGTGCCAAACATGGCCTTAAAATTTATAAGTCTCGAATTGATAGTTTCTATCTTTCAGGCCTTGAATCGATAGGAAAAATCTTTCAGGCCTTAAATTAATAGTTTTACCATCTTTCAGGCCCTGAATTGATAAAACTCCTATATAGAAAGAACACAGTTTAGATTTACAAATACCCCACAAAAAACTAAATTTAAAATCCTATAAACAAGGGTATACAAATTGACAAAAACTTGCGTGAACCAAAGTTCACCATGAACTCGATTTTTTTAGTATTACTGTTATGTACAAAAATTCTCACTGTTATACATAAAATTTAGCATTGTTGCACAAAAATAATCACTATTTAAAAAATGCTTTATATTTTTAAACAGTGATTTTTTTTATGCATAACAGTGATAGTTTTTGCCCGTAAAAGTGATAGAGTTCATATATAGATCTGATTCACAGAAGTGTTACTCATACAAATTAGAGAAGAAAATTGTGCACAAAATTAATAAAATCCTGTGCAAACAATATACATGCAGAAAAAGTAATAAGATAGAAGTTGGTCCATTAAGATTAAATAAAATGGGCCGAATCAGGCCGAGGTTAGCACCCCCTTTATTAGGAAATACACCGCTTTGATTAGAACACCAACCTAAATATTAGTGGGGTATTTTCATAAATGGCCTAGTCAAAGGCCAATTTATCAAGAATGGCATTACTTATACAAATATATCAAAAATAGCCTTCTTTTCACTAAATGATTTTAAAAATATATTTTATATTTTAGTTGTTTAGGTTGTTTAAGTTGTTTACATAGTTTAAGTTGTTCATTGTGTATATTGTTTAAGTTGTTTATTAGTGTAAGATGTTCAAGTTTACGTTGTTTAAATTGTTTATTGTGTATGTTGTTTAAGTTGTTTATTAGTGTAGGATGTTCAAGTTGTTTATTAGTGTAGAATATTCAAGTTGTTTACGTTGTTTAAATTGTTCATTGTGTATGTTGTTTAAGTTGTTTATTAGTGTAGGATGTTTAAGTTGTGTATGTTGTTTAAGTTGTTTATTAGTGTAGAATGTTCAAGTTGTTTAAATTGTTTACGTTGTTTAAATTGTTCATTGTGTATGTTGTTTAAGTTGTTCATTGTGTATGTTAAAGTTGTTTATTAGTGTAGGATGTTCAAGTTGTTTAAGTTGTTTACGTTGTTTAAGTTGTTCATTGTCTATGTTGTTTAAGTTGTTTATTAGTGTGAGATGTTTAAGTTGTTTAAATTATTTATTAGTTTACGTTATTTGCATTGTTTATGTTATTAAGTTGTTTATTAGTGTAGGGTGTTAAAGTTGTTTAAATTATTTATAAGTGAAGGTTGTTTATATTAATATGTTTAAATTATTTGTTAGTGTACGATGTTTAAGTTGTTTAAATTAACTAACATATAGACCATGGTCAATGAATATAGAAAATGAGTGTGGGTGACATGGTGTCAATGTAGAAGGACTTCTAATATCTTCAAATATGGCATATGAAGAATTAAACAACCAGATTGTTTAAACAAGAACCCAGTTGTGTTAAAGAATTTTATTTAAAAACAACATTATCGTGAATTTTTTAAAAATAAGTTATTTATTCTATGTTGAAGACTTAAAATTCAAAATTAATGTCTTCCCACCTAAAAAAGAACTAATGTGAACTCCATTTAAACTTAATTTATGGACAATCTTCATTTCACAAATAATATCGAAGACTTAAACAATTTGGTTGTTCAAACAACTCGATTTTAAACAACCCCGTTGTTTTTCATTAAGATTAACTTATTATATTTTGAATAATTAAAAGTCAAAATTAATATTTCCTCACTTAAAAATAACTAATTCATATTTGGTATTTTGTTTGAACAACCTTAATCTCATAAACAAATCAAGACTTAAACAACTCAATTGTTTAAATAACTCGATTTTTTTCAACCTTGTTGACTATCACTAAAAATAAGTTAACCATTCTATTTTAAAAACTTAAAAGATAAAATTGATATTTTCTCACTTAAAATGAACTAACTCATACACATTTTGAGCTTCTATATGAACAATTTTAATCTCCTAAACAACGTTTAAGTTTTTAACAACATAGTTGTTTAATCAACTCAATTTAAACAATTATATTGTTTATCATTAAAAAATAATTATCTATACTATCGGTAAGACTTAAATCGTCATAATTGGAGTTTTATCCTTTAAAAGAAGTTAATTCATACTCCTTTGTGTGAACAACATTATTTTTTAAGCATGATTGAAGTTTCAAACGACCCAGTTATTTAAACAACTCAATTTTATACAACTCTACTGTTTAACATTAAAAATAAGTCATCCATACAGTTTTTTTAAGACTTAAACATCAAAATTAAAGCTTTTTCCATCCATTTGAACTTTTGTTTGAACAATATTATGTTTTAAACAAGATTGGAATTTTAAAAGCTAAAAGTTAAGTTTTATCACTTAAAAACATGTAATTCATACTCCGTTTGACTTTCGTGAGAACAATGACGAAGTATAAACAACACTGGAGTCTTAAACAACCAAGAGTTGTTTAAACAACTCAATTTTAAACAACTTCGTTGATTACTATTAAATATAGGTTATCTATATCATTTTGAAGACTTAAAAGCTAAAAGTTAAGTTTTATCACTTAAAAACATGTAATTCATACTCCGTTTGACTTTCGTGAGAACAATAACGAAGTATAAACAACATTGGAGTCTTAAACAACCAAGAGTTGTTTAAAAAACTCAATTTTAAACAACCTCGTTGATTACTATTAAATATAAGTTATCTATATCATTTTGAAGACTTAAAAGCTAAAAGTTAGGTTTTATCACTTAAAAACATGTAATTCATACTCCGTTTGACCTTTTCATTGAGAACAATAAGCGTTAAGTTTATATAAACGACCTTCGAGTCTTAAACAACCAAGAGTTGTTTAAACAACTCAATTTTAAACAACCTCATTGATTACTATCAAATCCCACCTTAAAAATCTCTTTATCATTTTAATTACTAATAAATAACTCGTTCACTAAAACACGAGCCAAATAGTATTTGGACAATTTAAATTAGGACGGAGGGAGTATCATTTTAAGACTTGAAAGTTTAAAATGAAGTTTTATCACTCAACGGTATTTAACTCATACACCATTTGACATTTCACGTGAACAATAGCAAAGTATATGAACACTGAAGTCTTAAACAACAAAGAATTGTTTAAATCATACAATTTTAAGCAACCTCATTATTTACTATTAAATATAAGTTACATATATCATTTTGAAGTCGTAAGAGCTAAAATTAAAAGCATGTAACTCAGTTTGACTTTTCATGAGAACAATAACAAAGTATATACAACACTGAAGTTTTAAACAATCAAAACAATTTGCCCTTTGGTAAAAACAATATCAAAATATAAACAACATTGAAACCTTAAACATTTAGTATAATTAGAGTCGTTATCATACTTTAAATTTACAACGTATTCCACAAATGACATAAAAGGCAGACGTCCCTTCATGGACAGAAGCAGCAAAGTGACTCAGGCGATGTTGCCATTTTCTTCTTACAAACAAGAAACCCTTTGTTGTCACCTTATGGAAAAAGCAGAATTATGTCAAGGAGACAATTGAATAAAGATATGATATGTTCTAATTTGCGAACTATTAGAAATTGTAAATAGAAACCAGACCTGGAATACTTGCCAAGGTAGACGTCCTTTAAAAGGAAAATGGGTGTATAAGCAAGAGACTCTAAATCATCTCTCCTACTACCACTTCTACCCAGACGAGCATGAACACTGGCATAGCGAACAGTTCCCCTGAAATCCATATTTATCAGGCCAGTATTGCATTCTCTCCATCTAAATGAATTAACTTCAAGATAAGGAAAAAAAAAACTATAAAGGAAAATTTATGGCGTGGCATACCTAAAACCAGGATCAACCAGGTATAACTTTTTCTCATTAGGGGTTCCTGGTGAACCGAGCAAGAAATTTTCGAGCTTCACATCCCCATAGAACCTGTCATTTTTAAGATATTACACAAGTTATATGTCTAAATTGACAGGAAACCCCAAAAATACTATTGTACGAATATTCAACCTAGCATGTGAGCAATAAGCAAAGAGAGTATGTCATGACTGCAAATATGAAAATGCAACAACAAGAAGTATCGTGATAAATAAGAAATGGACAGTAACAGTAAAATCGAATCTCAGATCCAGGATTAAATATTAACTACGACATCATTTGAAAGAATTCGGAATCTTCACTATGTATAGTTGGCTTCACAGTGGATAAAATTGTGAATGTTGTCTCAAACATGTAATATGATGCACGAAATGAAATAACCAAATAACAATAACGTAAAAATACCAAAAGATCCACATCCACTTCGGTGGAACTGTCAATAAATTTTAACTAGCCCTGAAAACACCTCCCCCCAACACATACATGTGAAGTGTTGGGCCAAAACCTGTCTACTACATATATACCTAGTGTTTTCTTGGTTTCTGTCTAACCTTACTCATCTATGCACACATATATTTTAGTTTTATGTTTGATATGTATATGAGTGTGCTTGACAGCTTCTATGTAATTGGGCTTAAAATAAGATAGAGACTTTCTGAAACACCGACTATATAAGGACCAATATGACATATTTCTATGTGTGCAGACCGACGAATGTATAATGTGGCTCTACAACATATTTATCACACCACAACAACAACTATAGTTCGATAGACCAAGATTAATGTACAATTAAGGTAACAATTTTGTCTAGGATTGACCAATCAAACAAAATTTAGAAAAAAAATCTTAGAAAAATTGGTGATCAAGCGAAGAGGGAGTTGCTAAAAAGCATTCAACCATGCAGCAAAAGAATGTTGCTTCTTGGACCAACAAAAAACTTAATGGACACCATTGCTAGCTACTACCCGAGAAACGAAAGATCTCATTTTTGCTAATAAATAGCAGCAATATATTGCATTTCCAAAGATCAGTCACTCAGATTCACCTCAATTCAGAAATAACAGTTAATTCTTAGATATATGGATAAAATAAAATCCACATTGAATAACACATATTCAACTCATCAGAAGTATATTTTCCAATTAAATCAACGAAACATCAAATTCAACAATTGAAAAAACTGGTTAAATTCAGAAAACACTACCTGCGATTCTGGATTTTCACATTTGAGGAGCACCGTGAAAGTTATTGATTTTCTCGTTTAATGATGAACAAGTTCTGGTTTTTCCCCCTTTTCACATTTTAGCAGTGAGCAACTTCTCTCATTCCCCTCCCTCTCGGCCTCTATTGTTGAAGAAAATGAAAGGACTAATAGAAAAAGTGGTTTGATGTGCCATGCGCTGGGGAGGTACCCTTGGGAAGACGATGAATACGAGTTTGATTTCTCGAGTTATTATCCCCCAATTCCGGACGAACTCGCAAGCATTCGGAAGCTTCTCGACTCTTACGACAAGAATGGTCTTGAAGGTTGTTTGCACACGGGGGGGCGTGCAGTTCTTGTGACTTTTACTGCCAAGCTTGTCAATAATAAGAATGATGATTCTGCTACTTTGATAGCAACAATACTTCCACCAGATAAACTCCTTGAGTGCTTGCTCAACCCTGATTGCAATGCTCCTACAGATGTTTATCCTGATTTCATAATTCACCCAATCCATCTACCTAAATTCCTCATGAGGCACCCTCGACCTCTTTTTGGTATTTAAATCATCTCTCTCTCTAAGCGTTAATTAATTAGGTCATATATATTTTTGTACCTAACTCCACCTCCTCTGCAGCTGCTGCTTGGGAAACTTCCAAAAAGCAGCACTATCCCTCGGCTGTAGAAGAAAATCGAGATGAAGGTCCCGAGGCACAAGACATTCCCTCCCCTCTGATCTAAACAATCTCCTTTTTATCTATCTCAACAATTTTTTATTTTCTTGCATAGTCTGGATATTTTGCTTGAATTCTATGTCGCAAAGGGTTGTTTGCCCTGGAGTTATAATTTGAGCCAAACTCGAACGTCGGGGATATTTTTTTGAGATGAGATCGCGATGAAGATCTTTATTAATTGTAATTACGATTTAATTAGAAAATTAATAATTAATGTAATTTATTAGTATTTATTACATTTTCGTAATTAGTGTTAGGATTTTATTATTGGTAAAATTGTTAAAAAGTGCTATTTTTTATGAGGTATTACTATTAGGTGCTAGCAATTTTTAATAATATTTTTAAGTATAATTATTGACATATTTACCCTTATACTTACAAAATAATTATTTAGGAATATATTACCATGAATACATATACTATGAATACATGATTGTGGCCGGTCAAACTAATTAATTAGCAATATATGAATGTGGGCGTTAATTTAAGGATATATACTAACAAATTAATTAATAACAAAATATCTAAACAATAACCGGTCAAGATATGAGTGTGGGCGTTAATTTAGGGATATATGCTAACAAATTAATTAATAACAAAATATCTAAACAATAATCGAATAAATATTTAATTTGATATCAATAATTAAGGGATTCATATTATGGAATAAATATTTATAATACTTCATGTATTATTAGATAAATTAGTCCATAAGATTATCCGGCCCAAAATTCCACAGTTTTGGCCAATTGTGAATTAATGACTTCCAGCCCAATAATTCATTCAGAATTCAAATTAGCATGCAGCCCAATTAATTCTTATCAAGAATTGTGTGGCTCAGCCCAAATAATTCAATGGCCCATTAACTTTAGATACCTCTATAATTAATGGCTCATCATTGATCTTTGACCCAATGTCATACTTCATACAGCATAGAAACAGATTTGTTCAAATCTCAATTTCTTGCCTAGAATCAACCGAACTGATTCTTCATTTGGACTTCTAGAATTAATTAGCCCAATTAATTAATTAGGCTAGTTTATCAAGAGCCCAAATTCTAATTTTGTGTTGTCAACACGAAATGCTTACCATCAACAGAACACATTCAGGCCTCAATGGCCCAACCAATATTAATTGTATTCTTTCTCTGCATCATCACGTCAATGATGGAAAAAGACACCCATCCCAAAAACTTTGTCTGGAAGAACACATTCTTTCACAGATTCAAGTTTCAAGTTTTCATTTGAACTTAGTGATCAGGGGATCTAAATTATAGAATAGTAATACATCAAATATTATTAATTAATCTATGATTACTTGTCCCCGAAATCCACTAATCAACCATAGTTTTGGTCTGCAGAACATCAGTGCCTAATGCCATTAATTACTAAAGAAATGGCTTAGTCCATAATTCAAACGATCTCAATTTTCTTGACCACACCACCGCCTTCGTGGTTCGCTTGCGGTTTCTCCTCCGAAACCCCCAAGCTCTGCACGTTCACGTTTTCCGTTTGCCAAGGAGAAGATGAACGAATCGCCTATCACCGCCGTCTCCGGCGATGACCAATCCACCAGGCCATTGCCCAAGTGGTTTCAATTATTTGGCTTCACGCTGCCAAAATTTACTAAGAAGTAAGAAGGCCTCGACCTTCAAAATTTAAGAACAACCATTTCAAGGTTAATCTTCTCATCCCAATACTCAATCAGGAGATCTTCATTTTCAGAAAATAAATTCTGAATAACAATTGTTTACAGTTCGTATGCAGTGAACTATTATAATTTGTCTTGCGATTCTTGAAATAGATCACTGCAATGAAAAAGCAATCAATAAAAACACACAGAAATCTAGTCAAGGAAAATCATTTTCCTGCAAGACAAATTACGCCCTGTATAGTGGGATCGTGCGTAAATGTTCAAAAGGTAAAATAGTTTCACACTTTAATTTCAGTAGCACCACTGAAAAGAAAGTTTCAGCGAACTCAACTGGAGTACGAGCAGAACGAAATCCTTAAAAAATATGCAGATGTTTTCTCAAAACTCTACGCAAAAAATTTACGCGTGTTTTCTAAAATTATCATTTAAAATAATAAAAAACCAACCTATATATAAAAATTCTCACTCAGAAAACGTAGAGAAATATGTTGAGGCCCACTAAGATCGTGAGCAGTTATTGACCGCGTGATCTCAGAAAATTCCCTAAAAATTACAAAACGTTCAAATTCAATAAACCACGTAAATAAGTTTAAATTCATATATGGAGGACCATTGACCAGTTCTCATCGTTAATTTCTCAACATTAAGCTCTCCATATAATCTGCATCCCCAGTCAACTTTAACATTGGGTCCCACTTCCCTTGCACGTTGACTTTATCGCAAAGATTTCGTTGTAAGAATCTCCCACATCGCCAAAAATATCAACCACCAGTTCCCTCCACGTGTTTGTTCTTGCGGAATACACCATCCAGTGACCATATCAGCTGCAATACTTTGTAATCTTTTGTAAGAAAATCGAAACCATATCCAATGTTTCGGGAGGTGAATGCTTGATCCCAAGTTTCACTACGGACCAAAGAAGGATGAGCATTTTCATTTCTCCAAGACAAGGGTTGCATGTCGCAATGGATAGACTCCATTCTATTCTAAACCGTCATCTTTAACTGCAGGCTTCGGGTTATATATACAGATCAAACCATTGATAGGACCATAAAAAATTATGCTATCGTCAACCCCGGTCCCGGTCCTGGTCCTGATATTATGAATCAATAAATGTAATATTTCTATTATTTTATATAGTAATTATTTTATTTTTTTTAGCGCAGTAATTATTATTGTTTAAAAAAATATATATAGTAGTTATTATTTTACTAAAAACATTAATTTATTAGTATTAATTAATTTTTTCAGTGAAATTGAGTGTCCTATGTTTAATACGAGTCTTTTTCTGCAAATCATTTTATTTGTTAGGGTCTAATATTAGTCAAATTCACTACTACAAATGAAGAATTGCCTATGAAATTTTTTAAATGGCTACATAAATTTTCTACAAAATAATTTGAGACAAAGTCTAGTGTGCAAATTTGCATATATACAAAAACTTTTTTCAACCAAATTCTATAATTGATGAATGTAATACAAAATTGAGTGGTTCATGGTTCACTCGGTCCGACTAGTTCATTGTTCACTCAACTCAAATAGGTCATAATTTAGGATTAACTATTTAGTGTTTAGGGTGTAGTTTGTTGATTTAGAACAATTTTATAGATTTTCATCTATATAAATTTGCACACTAGACCTACTCATAATTTGAAGGGATGAAATTGACCATCGTAATTACGTTAATAAACTCATTTTCATTCTCATTGAAAATTCTCCGAATTGAGTTATGTTCTTATACGAAAGAATTTCATCTCAATTAAAAGTTCGAATATGTAGAGAGGTGTAAAATTAATTAAGTTATATTATTTTCCTAACACTCACTCTCATCCATTGGCTATATTGTCTTACTCCATTATTAGGAGGAGGCCCATCGAGTGGACAAATTAATTTGAAAAAAATCCTATCGAGTGGACAATAAAAGAATTTAATCTCATCAAAAGCCTAAACTTGTAGAAATATGTATGAAATTAATTTATTTATAGGGTTAATTCTAAATAAATACATGTTCTTCAAATCAAATATCAATTTAATCATGACCTTTAGAATTATTGTATAAAAGTCCAACATTTGACGTTGTTGCAAATTAATACATATTTCTTCCTCCGATCGTGAAAGATGATGTGGCTTGCCGGAACTATTATTTTTGCCATGTCAGCAGCCATGTAAGACTTTTAAATAAAAAATATTAAAAAGGTGAATTAAAGATAAAATAAAAAATAAAATAAACAGAACCCAAAAAATCAAAATAAAACATTTAAATCTAAATTCCAAAACTTAAAAAGTAATTCTCGCCGTCAATGTTTCAAAATCAAACGTGTTCCCATGTTCCAAAATTAAATGAAATCGCTCAGTTTCTTCCCGCCCCCTTCAATTCATCCACTGTCAATCGACCCCCCATCAACCCCTCACATGTTGTTCTCATTGCAGCCCACCTCCTAAAACTAAATTTGGGATGTGTTTATTGAGATCCTATCATTTTATGAGATGGATAGAAAACTTATTTGCAATTTGAGATTGATTTTATTTTAATTGTTGTTTATTTGATGTGTAGTACTGCAAACTTGAGTGTAGAAATTTCCTTTTTGCAAATCTGAACCAAATTCGCATATGCAATTTTTGGTGGAGGCTTACTTTGGGGATTCTGGGATTTTTGTGCAAAACTCAATTTTGGAGATTCGTAGAACTCGATTTTGGAGATGGGGTATGTGGTTTTGCGATTATGAGGGTTTTAGATTTTGCAGAACCGATCGACTTTTTGATGAAAATGCGGCAATGGAAGGGTGAAGATGAAGGGACGATAAATTTGTTTGTTTCTTTAGATTTTACTTCTTTTGATTTTTGTTTTGTGTTTTAATTTATTTCAAAAGTGTTAATGATGGAGGATGTGTAATATGATGTGGAATAATTAAAAATAATATTTAATATGTGTCATCCTAACGGACAAGTATACACATGCTCCGATGAGCCACGTCATCTCTTCTAGGCCAGAGAAAATAAAGCGTATATCGATTTGCAACAATATCAAAGGTTGGATTTTAATACAATAATCTTGAAAGTCGTGATTAAATTGATATTTAACCTAAAGATATTGTATTTATTTAAAATTAACCATTATTTATATTATATCCCTAACATTATATATGATGTTTTGGTTAACTGGGCCGCCGATGACTGTGCCCAAACTGATAAGAAAATTCAAGAAGAAAGAAAGGAAAGAGAATAAATCAAGGAAAAAAGTGCCATCAAACTTTCGCTTTTTTTGTAAAGAAGACAAGAATATACTTATCCATTTTAACAAGAAACGCATCCGGCCTACTTTGGGTTTGGTAGAAAAAAATTCAAAATTAATTCTTTAACTTTGGTCCATTACAATTTTTAGTCATACAACTTTTCACATTTTGAATTTTAAACCTAAAGGTTCCAATTTTGGTTATGTTTAATTGAAAATTTTGTATTTTTTACGGACTCAGCATGTGAGGTCCACATGACCAATTTAAAATTGAAAATTTTTAATTTGCCGCAGTGAAGTGTCACCCAACCCAAAATCAAATTGAAAAACTTCAAATTTAAATTGGTCATGTGTTTTTTGGTTGGGTGATCCTTCACGTGTGCGAATTGGCCGGCAATTTGAAATCCTCAATTTCAAATTGGTCGGGTGTGTCTCAAGTGTTGATTCCGGCAAAAAATCAATTAAAAAAAACTAAAATTAAAGCTTTCATGATTAAAATTGAAAAAGTGAGGGGGTGCTTGGTTGGAAGGTATGTAAGGGTGTGGAATGGAATCAAAATCATAGTGTGTGTTTGGAATTACACTACTATGACTTTGATTCCTTCAAAGTAAGAAATCTATCAAATGTGTGAAATAGGCGAGGTATGACTTTAATTGCTTTCCATTTCCATTTCTTTTCCCATTCTATTCCTTACAATTTTACCAAACATCCCCTGAAAAATTACATTACTAAAGTGGAACAGACCTAAATTACAGGGCTAATTTTGAAAATTTTCACGATTAGGTTAGCATATTCACCTTGATCTATGCACTCTTGGAATTATAAATATAAGGGAAAATTAAAAAAATACATACCCAATGACTTTTGAATTATATAAAAAGGTCTAATAACTTTAAAGGTATGTTCATTTTCGTGAGTATTCCAACTGAAATTTGAACTTTACAATCTCAAAATTTCTATTTGTTTTGACACTTAAAGTAAGGATTTTGAAATTTTATTAATCATACTCTACTTCTTCACCTACTATTACTCTACTTTTTATTCTACTCAATACACTCATATCATCAACTTTTTTATTCTCTCTTCACATTAATCAATTTTTTCATCATCATACCCTATAAAATCTCATAACAAATATAGATTTTAATTATTAATCAAGATTTTAAAATCTTAGAACTTCAGGGTATGTTTGTTTTGAGACTCACCAGTATGGACTTAGAACTTTGAAAATCAAGTTTCATTATAGTTAGAGATTTAAAATCAAACTTTATAATCTTATAAAATATACCTACACATCTATTTTTCACAAAATTCAATACTATCACATCACTATTTTTCTCACTCTCATTACAATATAATAATATAACATTAGTCACTAGAGTATGTCTAGTGTGAAAATTTCCATGTATGAAAATCTATAAAATTGTCATAAATCAACCATCTATACCCTGAACACTAAATAATGAATCCTAAATTATGACATATTCAGGTAGGGTGAACCATGAATCACTTGAGCTGAGTGAACCATGAACCACTCAATTTTGTCTTACCTTCACCAATTACAGAATTTGATTGTAAATTAAAGTTTTTTCATGTATGAAAATTTTCATAGTAGACTTTGTCTAGTCACTATTATATATTGATTTGACATAAAATAAAATTTTAAACCTACCAAAATCTCAAAACAAATACATATTTTTAATATTCATCAAAACTTTTAGGCCCCATTTGGTAGGGGGTATGAAATTAGTATGAGATAAAGAAGATTCATATAATATAATATGGGTTGATAGTATTATGTAGTTTGGTACGACATAATATGAGTGACAACATAAAATTAGTATTCTACTTGGTAGGGGGTAATAAACATGTATACAATTAGTATGACACTTGGTAAGGGATAATAAACTTGTATAAAATTGAGGATTTCCTGAAAAGTACCAATTTACCCCTTGTTCAAAAAAATAAAATCATGCCCTCACTTCACTGTTCTTTTCAGCCGACGCGTTATTGTTTTAATTGTGGACTAACATGTGGTATTAGACCAAGTGCATCATGTATTAGTTCATCCCATTTTGGAAATTCCACGCTATCCTCCATTAATCTTAATTATTCACTGCATAATAAAAATAACAATGATTTGAACAAGAATATTTCATAGATTCAAATTTTGAAATAGAGGCTTTGTCAAAAAAAAAAATTGAGACTATGTTTTGGCATTAATTTAGAGTGCCTCAATTTTGTCACAAAAAGTTGTTAATGATTATCTTTACTTGTCAAGAATTTGCACAATTTCATCAGCAAATTTCCCAACTCAATTTCACATGACTAAATACCTCCAAATGACAAGACAAGAAAATAGCAAATCCAAATTACAATTGCAAGTTTAAGCTAACAAAAAACTGAGGCCTTCGCCTTTGAGCATGAGCTCAAAACCCTTGTTAATCTCAGCAAACAGCACTTTGTGAGTTATGAACTTCTCCACTTCAAGTTCCTATAAATCATCAATCGAGTCGCGATATTAGAAACACTCCATCACATATATATAACTATTGAGAAGTTAATTCGATAATTAAGCATTGAAGATTCGAAACACACTAGTCTTAATGTGGAACATGATGTAAATCAACTACTAAAACAGATTTAAAGTCCATCACTGCAATGAATACTACAAATTTGCTAGACTATAAAGAGCTTTGAACTCCAAGAATGCAATTCAAAATAAACTAGGTTATAACTGAACATGATGTGAATTACTACTATGAACAACTTTTGACTTGATCGATGCAACCAAATACTGCAAAATCGACTAGATTTATTGAACATGATGTAAATTAACTACTATAAGCAACTTTTCTACACTATCAATGCAACAAATTCTGCAAAACCAACTAGAATTAACTACTATAAACAATTTTTCAACTCCAAATACTGCAAAATCGACTAGATTAATAGAAGATGATGTATATTAAGTTATTAATTACCATAAACAGCTTTCAATTCAATCATCTCCACTAGATATATTTACACAACATTAGCTAGAGCAGCCACCTAAATCTAGCCTGCAAACAAGTGATTCATAATATAAGATTGAGTTAGATTCTAAAAACCACATATTCTAGCAAGAATTCAACAACTAGATCATCAAAGCCATCAATTACAACATATAAACTAAAAAACAGGAAAAAACAACATATTTTGCAACTTTAAGAAATATTCACATCAGGTCGAAGTTAACCAAACTGATTCAGGAATTCAAAGAATGCTCGCAGCATAGAAAATTTTTGCAGTACTCCTTTGTTTGAGCAATGATAGAAAAAAAAAATCAAGAATGTTTCTTCCCATTTGACCCTTAGCTTGACGATGGAAGTTGAATGTTTGGTGTGTTTATGTTACAGATGAAGCATATAGCAAACAAAAACAATGATGATGGCAATAGTTTGTTCAACTAACAATAACAAATCCATTGCTGGTGGTCACAATATGAAATGTATATTGAGCCAATATAGTTGGAGCCAGAGTAGTTGGTAAAAGTTCCAAATCCCAATTACCATGAAATCAGCCGATCCAGAATGAACATTAATTTACACTAATCCATGTAACTGGAACTGGAGGACTTCCGTAGCAGCCTCCTCACATCTCTTGCCGGCTCAATTTTTAGCCCTAAGATCTTCGTTCTTCAGCCATGTCGTCGCCTCCTCCACCACCATCTTCCGACTCCAGGTGGCGCATCCTTACAATTACTTTCGCCTTATTCTTCATCGCGTTTTCATCGAGCTCGATGGATTTCAGCGTGATAGAGAGAGAAGAGAGAGAAATACACGTCGATAGAGAGAACAAATGGGGAGAGAAAGAGAGATATACGATCAATACCTGGAAGGGGCAAAATGGACAAAGAAAATCACTGTAGAAACCCTATTTACCGAAGACCATGGGGGTGGTGGTCTTCGACATTGATGAAGGGAACAGTGAAAACGCCGTATTACTACCCGGGTCAGTGGGGATAAAAAGCGGATCCATACTAATTTGTATGGTCTTAATACGGGCAACCAAGCTATGTTGCACTGGTGTGGGTGCGGGGTGCAAATATGATACGATTTGGGTGCGGGGATTCGTAGATTTTCAAATTTTTAGGATATGATACGGCCAGTATACATCAATTTTTTTAATTTAATTATATATATCACCTGTAATAATATTAAAAAATTTACAACAATTATATATAACACATGTAATAATATCAAGAGTATTTAAAACACAAGTACTAATATCAAGGAATTCATCCCATAAGTAACAAAACAACAATTAAATCAAATATCATTAACATATACAAGTCATAAATCATAATAAAAGATTAATAAATTTTAATATTTAATAAGTTTTAGAGTGTATCCTTCAAATTATTAGTAAATTTTAATTTTTTACAAAAAAAACCCCAAAATTTAATAAAATTTACAAACAAAAAATCGATACGTGATCGTCTGGCGTATCCTCGGAACAGGATCTGGCGATCCGATAATAAAAAAAAAAAAAAAAAGTGGGATTCGCCACGTGGCGAATCGGGTGCGAATCCCACCCGAATCGCATGAAGAAAAATAAGGAGTTAAAAAAAATTGAGAAAAAATGTAAAAGGCGAATCCGATACTACATACTGTTAATTTTTGAAGAATTCGTGCATTAGAGCTACCAAGTGATCTAGTAAATTAGTACACACCACTATTTAGGCCATAATATGGGCTATCAAATGCTACCTTAAATTCATAAGATTTCAAAGTCATGACTTTCCTCCACATCTAAATCCCAAAACAAACATACCCTAATATTCTAAATCAAACTGCCCGTATCCGGCTATTTCCAGTTCCTCAACAAGTAGAGCGTGGCGTGCCAATTAAGAATAGACCACGTAAGTTAAAAAAATTGAGAAAAATGTAAAATGGTACTTTTTTCAATATATTTCCCTAATTATAGTTACAGCTCTCTTTATGCCTTTATTACGTTCAAAGAAAAGTATAATTTCTGCTTTACATAAATTGATGATACAGCTCTCTTTAGGCTATATGTACCTTTTCTTTTTTTCCAAGAAAATGATGTAAGTCAGTGAAACCTCAACATGAAGTTTTGCTCGTTTGCTCGACAAAAAATGTTGCTTATGATTAAAGTGGATGTATTGACTGTGAAAATTTTATAGTAAGTTCTTTATTTTCTTAAATTGTTTGGCGGAGGAAATTATAGTCATTTCTATTTTATGATTAAAGTAGATGTGTTATTGTGGATAAAAACAATGACATAACATTATAAGAAAATAAAAAGTTGCCTGCGAAATTTTCTAAATAGCTAGGAAATTTTTGAACAAAAAATAATTTGGTCCTTAAATAATGTGGATTGTCTACAATTTATCTACGAATTTTGAGAATTTTTGTAGACATACAAATTATCTACGCTAAGAAACTGTCTATACATTTGTAATTTCCGCAGACAAACATTACATTTACGTAGACAATTATATTTGTAGTTTAGAAATGAGCTACAAACAAATTTACCTATGAATTAGAATTTTTTATAAGCAAGTCGTAAGTAATTTTTACTATTTAAGGACGAAATTATTTTTATTGAGAATTTTGTGGGCATATTGAAATATTCAATAAACAATTCTTTATTTTTTTATAATGTAAGATGCTATTTTGAGATAATTTGGATAATAGGAAAATGTGCTTACTTTAATGCTTTGGATGCTAGCTTTTCGTAATTGGGTAACCTACTGTACGACGGAAGGAATATTATTTTGAAAATTTATGCTTGAAATAATTTTCCTTTTTTCCTCATTAGCATGAAATACATCTCAAAACTTGCTCAATTTTCTATATACAAGCTTTAAAGAAATTGGTTTCATATATATTCAGAAGTACCGTGCATTCATAGTGCATTTTAGAATTTTACAACTTATTATATTAAGAAATATAAGTTGTTTATATTGAACTATGCAATTATTTTTTATATTAATAATTGCACGATTCAGTATAAAAAAAATACATATTGCAATATTACAAATTATATATGATTCTAAATGACAATGTATGAGTGTATAAGACATCCGAACATACAAGATCTTTATAACATGTAACAAATGTAATAGATTACGCCACATAGAGAAAAATTTAAAAAAAATATTGAAATATTCCATATTTCTACAAATCGTGAGCAGTGCTAGAAATAGTAAAAACTAGAGATGCAACCCAAACATAAAACCAAACAAGCACTTAATATTGCAAGCTAGTCATAACATATCTAAGGAAATAATTTTATTTCATATGACTGTCCGAATTTATAAAAAAATATAAAATTAATTATTTTATATTATTTTCTTAACACTCCTTATTTGTGGGTCGGAATCTCAACTTTACCCACTGAGAAGTTGCCCAATAAATTAACAATTTAATATGGGTAGAATAACTTTCAGCAGAATACAATCTCAGAATGTGAACGTCAACCTTTTAACTCTGATGACATGAAATAATTTCATTCTATCTAAAAAGTTCAAACTTTTAAAAAAAATATAAAATTAATTCATTTATATTATTTTTCTGACAATCTGATTATTGATAACTGACGCCATCGCAAATTACATGGGTAACATGGTATACTAATATACTGAGTATTCAGTAGTTCACACATAAATTATTACACAACGACAACAAAAAGGAAAAAGAAAAAAACGAAACACAAACAATCCAAAAGTAAAAAAGAAACACAAACAATCCAAAAGTAAAAAAGAAACACAAACAATCCAGAAAATCATAATTCTTGGAAATCGAGCTCTGACTTTTGTACAGTTCGAAAGAGAACCCAAACATGCAACACGACTGGAACTCCCATTCTGCCTCAACTGCCAGCTGGGAAGCGGGGGTCTTGGACTAAGTTCGTAATTCGTATTCTTTCATGGCTAATTAGCTACTTATTACCAGCAAGATTGAGGTGGTCCAACGCAATGGGTCAGTGCAATGTCTTGGACCATTTCTTTGAAAAGGAACCAGATATAATCAGTCAGTATCTGAAGGAGTACTTAGTTTGGAACGGTAAAAGCCATTGAATTCTTCGATGGGCAGAAGAACATAAGTAGAAGTAAGGCTTGTGAGATGTTACTCAAAGTGGATACTCGGTTACCACCGTCTAAAGTGAAAGGAGATAGAAGCAAGTCGCTCCTGTTTGATGCGTGGTTGGATATACTAACATTTGCTGCTTCTCAATGCAAGTGGGGTGATCATGCTGAGAAGATGAGCCAGGGTGGCGAGCTTCTCACCCACGTCTGGCTTTTGATGGCGCATTTCGGTATGACCGATCACTTCCAGATTTCACAGGGCTACCAGAGACTTAAATTAAATTTGAAGTAGACAATTAGATTCTCAGGCATATACATCCTTTTTATCCTTTAATTCTTCAATAAAAATGCTGCTTCATGTTCATTACCCTGTTTTAATGTAATATTAAAGTGTACGTATAAAATCTTATTGTACCATTTTGTTTATCGTCTAATATTATATCTAAGCTGCTGTGACTGACAAATTGATACAAAGTAGATGGAAATTATGAGCGTGCAGTGGCCATGTCAGTATGATAATAAACAAGCTGTAGAAATATGAATAATGCAGCTAGGGGGTTTGTATGCTGCATAGATTCTTTCATAAAAATGTCAATCTGTGGTTGCCTGGGCAGACTGCCAAAGTTTTAAGGACCATACCAGTTAGCAAATTGTAAAGTACGATTTTTTCTTACCTAAAAATACATTGTCAATAGACTTTCTCCATTGAAAATGTGCTCAAATTCTGTCTCCAACCTCCTTCCTATAAATACCTCTCCTCACTTTGATCTCTGCAAAAGAAAAAGAAAAAAGAAAAAAAGAATAAAAAAATGATGAGTGCAAAGAAACTGATCAAGATTGTCCTACACTGGCAGAAATTCACAGTCCTCGTACCTCTCCCTCAATTTCATCTCTTTCTTTCTGTCTCAAATATGATTTATCCCGTTCTTCTACTTCTTCACCAAAACATACACTGCAACGCGTGAACTGCAATATTCTGGATGCCATTGCTCTTGATCAATTAAGCCAACAATGAACTCTTTAGTTGCAGCTTCCAGGAAATACTCCAGGATGGCATCTGTTACATTATTTGTTGTATGAAAATGTTTCAAAACCAATGGAAATCATAACGAAGTTTAATTTCCATACCATTGCGAAGCTCTGCAGCCAAAATGACAGTTGTTTCTTTCCCACAGAGTTCTATGAGTGTTACCATCAGATCCTTTACAGCCCCTTCGCTATATACAACATCAGATCCAAACACTGCCGTGATATTTTTCAACAATGAACAAATAGATTCAGCACATTCAGAATTGGTTTAAAGTACAAAAAAATAGATTTGTTTGTCAAAGTTGCTACACAGAAATGATCTCTCAGGCATCACAGTCTAGCCAATTTCTTTACTAAAGACCGAAAAGGGTGTCCTTACCAAAATCAGGTAAAGGGTCGGTGAACTCTCTGTAAAGATGATCACCCCACGTTAGTTCATCCACGGTTGCAGACCCTCGTACATTTCCATAAAGATTAGCCTCAACATTCTTTTTTAATAGCTTCAGTCTATCAGGTAGGTCGGTCAGAATAACACGAGCTCCTAGTAAAGCAGCAACGCAGCTGAGAGAGATGTAGAATGGTCAAAAATCAACTAACTGAATCCTAATTATGGAACCGTTTCACATCAAGAGGTATTATTTCAGAAATCAGAAGAGCAATAGATAACAATGGAACTTAGAACCATGAACCACCAGTTCAACTAAACAAGAATAGGAGTACTTCAAGCATGCAAAACCTTTGAACCGAGATTAGAATTAATGAATGGTCAAATTAAGCAATAGTTTAGAATAGCTAGGGACAATTATGAAGTGTTACCCAACTAATCCACAGCCAGATCCCAACTCAACAACATTCTTTCCACGGAGAGTAAGTGTTTCAGATTCAACAGAATGTTCTAAAAACTTCCCCAGGATAATGCCACTGTCCCACATAACAGATCAAGTCATTCCAGGAGTGGCCTGCAAATGAGAAGTGAACCGTAACTAAAATAATTCTTCAAGGGAGTGACAATTCCAGTAAAATGGAAAAGCATCCACTGCAATTATGTCATAGCTGTGAGCATAACTAGCAATATTAAGTATGAATAACCCATTTTAAGTAACTTTGTAGGTAACTTGATGGTGCACAACTATCAATTTTAAGTATGAAGTAAATGAGAACTGAGAACTTATTCTTTATACCTATATACCCTGGGGTGTTTAAGTCAAGAATACCAAAATTTTGCGATATCTAGTGGAATTTCTGGTAGCACTAGCACAAGAAACATGGAGTTGCATGATCAATGGTTCACATTTAAATGTATGGACACAGATAAAAGGGGGAACTTCAGTGTTCAGTGTCAATTCAGAAAATTGAAATTTCAGATAAATATGTAAATAAAATATTTATACTCAAATAGAAGCTTCGTAAAGCAGGACCAATTTAGGGATTCATAACTCCAAACAAAATTTCACGAACCGAACCCTAAAACCTCAAATGTGCGCTTTTACAATAAATCCACACATTTCAAAATCAAACACAAACACTCGAAAATCAAATCAAGCAGATCACATATAATTTAACAATTGCAAATGATTATCTACAATCCGACCAAAAAAAGGGGGAAAAGAGTAAGTTAAGAGAAGGCGAACCAGAGAAGAAGGGGACTGTAGAATGGAGAGAGAACGGCCACAAGCATCGATGTTGAGCTTAAGAGAGGATTGATTGACAAAACCGTTGTTTTTAGAGTAAATGGGCTGCTGAATTGCCCAGAGAAGCATAATCTCTTCTTCACAATCACTTACTACACTCACTTTTCCTTTGTATGAACCCAGCCCAACCACCACTTTCCCCTCATCCGCCGCCTCCGCCGCCTCTACCGCAGCCTCTGCTGTTGCCGCCATTAGTGTTTTGTTTCTATAAAGAAATTATTACTAAACGATGCTAAAATAAATAATCCATTTTTGAAAGAAAAATGCGATTAGTGAGAAGTACAAAGGGGATGGTTTTTAACTTGATATATATTTTAAATCAAAAAAAAAAAAAACTAAACCTCATATATATATATTTTTCTTTTTTGGCCTAATTTCCAAAACCGGATTTTTAGGGTGCAAACAGAGTTATAATCAATTAATATTTGTTTGAAAAAAAAATGTTTATTTAATTTTAATACAAGTTTTTTTTTTTTTTTTTTTTAAATAAGAAATGTCTTTAAATTTCATCTTATTGCAAATGCATATAGTGTCCGAAAGTCCATCCACAAAAGCCGGTGAATCATTCCAACAATGAGAATGTTCATACTGAACGGAGGATCTCGCTAACTCGTGAGCCAAAACGTTGGCTTCCCGATTAACAAAAACAATACTAAAAGAAGGAGACTCAACAAGAAGACGAATGCAATCCCGGATGTAGTCCCCGAATACCGTGTTTGAAACTGCACCCTTGTTTATAGCGTCCACAACCCGCTTCGCATCTCCCTCAAGTTGGTAAGGATTAATCTTTCATTTTATTTATACGATTCGGCGATCATAAAGGGTCTTTTTACCATTCTCGTATAAATGTACTATTCTATTTTTCAGAGATATAGTAGAGGGCACATTCAATCCTTCTTTGTCTATTAATTTTTACTTTTTCTCTTCAGCGCGGGGTAGTGCAGTTTGGTAGCTCTCAAGGCTCATAACCTTGAGGTCACGGGTTCAAATCCTGTCTCCGCAACATGTTTTATTTTTTTTTATCCAAATTTGGATATTTTGAGGTTTGGCTTTTACCCCTTTTGGGGGGGGGGGGTTAGACCTACTAGACTATCACGACCAACTATACCCAACCCTTTAGCATATTCAAAAAATTACTTTATCTTGGGCGGATAGCGGGAATCGAACCCGCATCTTCTCCTTGGCAAACGACATTAGCGAGGCCCATACTATTTGCCCAAAGAATCGCTTCCCTGAAACCCCACGCTTCGCCAACATCAATCTCAATACAGCCTGGAATCCATTTCGTCTTCGCTCGGATAAATTCCCCAAGCAATTAAAGTAGAACTAGCCCAATCGGTCAAGTCATGGTTCATCTCAAATAAAATTTGCATTAGTATTCAGTTTCACCTGATCCTCCGGAGGCGCATGCCACGCCCGACACCTCATCATAGAACTATTAGTAGGACCGTTCTGACTAACAGCAGCACAGCTTGCCTGAAGCCACTCCATAAGTGTCGTCATCGAAGCATAAACGACATCCGTTGGTGATTTGCAATTACCTTCCCATACTTGTGTGTTATGTTCCTTCCAAATTTGCCACGCAACCATGCTAAAAATTGCAGCAGTGGTTCGATCATACTCTCCAAGCATCCGAAAGACAACGTCTAGCAAATTGTCAGCCTTAACTATTGCCGATTCAATCTTATTACGCAGCCCCGAAGCGTCCCAACACTCCAACGCATATCGACAATTAAAGAACAAATGCCAAGTGTCCTCAAGTTGGTTGCCACAAAAAATACACCACTTATCCTCAACTACCTTTTTTTGGAAGAGATTGACCTTGTGCGGTAGACAATCCCGAGCAAGTCTCCACAAACAGTCTCTAAATTGAATACAAGTTAAAGTTTCTTTAAAAGCAAAAAAAATAAAAAAAAATTCAATCTCAAATGAAATTTAGGGCAGAGTTTGCAAATTATAAATACGGCTCGGATTGCCTATTTCACATGCGTGTTTCATCTGGTGTTTCATGCCTCGGATTTGCGCCACGTGTCCATTCCGGTCCACTCCGTTCCGTCATCCGGTCCGAGTGGTTCATGGTTCACCCGGCCCGAATAGGCCATGATTTAAGGTTTATTATTTAGTGTTTAGGGTGTAGATGGTTCACCCGGCCTATAAACACGTGGCGCAAACCCAAGACATGAAACACCAGATGAAACAGGGTTGTGAAACAGGGAAACCGCGCTGTTATAAATATAGCTTTTAAAACTCAAGTTAGAAGGAGTAACTTTTGGAAATAAATATTAATCCATCGTATCGTTGTCACTTATGTTTTTCAAATTGTGGGGAATTTTTTTTAAATTAAGTGACTCATCAATTGATCAATGTTTAAGCTAATGTGGTTTTTTAAGCTGTTAATTCATCATTCTATAAGTGCAACGGCGGATTCAAAAATTTAAAATAGGGTAGGCACAATTTAATAAATAATATCATACAATTCAAAATACTAAAAGCAAGTCCCTAAAAAAGTAATATAAACAAAATATCGACAATTTATAATTTTAAAAAAATAAATTTTTTTTATCTAATAAAATATTACATTGTTCTCGATAAGTTCTCATATTTTGAATGTGGTTCAAAATGTCATTGTTGCTCATTTCATTTTCGCCATTGTTTCATAGTCAATTTAACAACATGCTTCAGTTTCTATACCACTATAATATAGGGGCTAAGTCTTGTATGCACAATGTTCACTGCATAATGTATTTTAGAAACGTATAATTTATTGCAGTGAAACATTTAATTTTTTTACACTGAAACATGCAATTATTACTATGAGAAACAAGCTGCACATTTCAATGTAACAAATTGCATGTTTTGGTATAACAGGCTGCATGTTTCTAAAAATACATTATGAAGTGTATTGTACACTTAGTGCGCGGAAGACTCGCTCAAAATATGAATATGAGAAATTTTGTGTCGTACTACGAAAATATTGAGTGGTGCATAATCTACTAAAATTTCATCACAACCACTCATATTCAACTTCCTTATTTATACAAGTTGCTATGAATTTGTCATTAAATAGATTTACGAATAGGTGAGAAATTTTAAAGGGATGTAAGGTTGGTTATTTTTAAAATGATTATTCTAGTAAAAAGAAAATTATTCAATGCATACTTTATTCGTATGTAATTATTTGAATTTTCTAACCACTCATACATTTAACGCTTTAATATTTTGAGAGGGGTGAATATAATTAATTTGTGTTAGGTTTAGTCCATCTCGTGCATAAGACTTTCTCATGAATTTTTTTGTCAAAATATTAATAAAGTGACATTATTAGTAATTACTGCCATGCCCACATTGACACGAATATACAAATTCTCCTACACAATTCTTATATGAAGTGATTGTTGATTGTACCAAATGCGGATGGTTACAACCAAAGCTGCCAACTTTTGTTGAAATATAAAAAAACATTAATTTCCAGCATGGTTCAACAACCCTAGTTAATTGATACTTTATCGGATAAAATTAATATGTCCATTGCAATCACATACATACACCTGCTTAATAGATAAATTATCGATCTCTTTTCTCCTATATAAATAATATTTCGATTTTTTTTATTACACACTAGCATGCATTAATGACAAAGTGAAATACCACAAATGAGAGTAATATTTTATTTATACAACTAATATTGTTTAGTAAAAATAAAAAAATTACTACTATTAAGTGAAAATAAGTAACACTATTAAAAAAATTAGTTACGCCGCGTGCAACTTGCTGTACACAAAAATTTACCCAAAAATGATGTGTGTTGATCAGTCTATATTTATAACTTAAGTAGTTGGTATTAGTTCAAGCTACCAAAGGCAAAACAAACAACCAATCTAATTAAATATATATAGCAACTAGTTAGCCAAAATGAATCTCTTTCAGAAATGGGAAAGGCAAAGGAAATAGTCCTGAAGCCACTACTACCCTTTTGCACAAAACTTGGCAACATTAGGAATAGAAAAGTAAAGCCGTTAAAAGCCGTTAATATCTTCCAACACAAAAGTGAATGATGTTCTTATGGTGAGAGATGGCAGCCTGAGCATGGATCGTCGAGAAGACGAGTATTTGCAGGCAAGGAGAGCAGTTCTGAGCAGCTACCACCTCGTCGGTGGTGGCCAGAGTTTGAAGGAGAAGATGAAGACCTCTTTCATAAGGCTGTGCCGGGACGTCGCCTCGGCGGTTCACACTAGGGTTGGTGTTAGGGTTTACCAGTTCACAATTGGTTGCCCTTGGACCGGGAGGGGTAATTATGGTAATATGCTTGTTTTCAGGTGCTTTCTGCCACACCTATGAATTGTATACTATGAGTGTAAGGGTTGCACTTGATGTATGTGGGTAGTAAGTACCTTGACTATGATAATTTCACTTTCACACATATATATACGTTTATATATCTAATTATTTATGCATGTATGTGTTCATTTTATCATAAATTTTGTAAGCAAAAGAGCATGTCTTGTATATATGTGAGTGAGTGTTTCATTGAACCAAAAAAGAAATGTCTTGTCATACTAAGTTAATATGCATTGTCAGGTGTGTATCGTTTTAGTCCATTTGATACCCACGATTATCAAGTTATCAGGGTCATATCGTGGGCTGACGCCAAGTCTAATAGCTAAGTTTTTTAATCATGAAGGCCCAAGATTCGGTCCAAGCTCACGTCAAATTACTGTTGCGCTTTGACCAAATAATCTCATCACATTCGGTGTGATAGGAAATCTGGGTTGAATAGTAACACGAGTTTTTTGGTGAATTTCCAAAAAAGCCCCTTACATATATAAAGTTGGGAATATTGGGGAATAAATTGCACAGATCTATTCGGGGTGAATATTTAAATACAAATTTAATTCTTTAATTATTACTAGCATGAATTAATCCTATATTAATTCAAATAATAATCCAACAACATATCATGCATATAATAATTCACGTAAAACCTACGCATGCGGAATTCTACGAGTTTACGTGAACGTACCTCTTGGGATGACAACAGTGTGGTTGATTAGACTAACCGAAAGGACTTCCCAAGTATTCCCTTAGCCCTCGTTCGACTATCCGGTGGAAGGATTCTTGTGAAAGATTTAACAAAAAGAAAATAAATTATGTTGCACCACCTTTGTGGATTTACTAATTTTTTCAGCACATGGAATTGTACTTGGGAATGAAGTAATCATCCCCTATTTATAGAGGCCAGGTGGTCGAAAATTTAGGTCTAAAATAATGTGGAAAAATCTTTTCTTGATCTTCAAGAAATCTTGAATATATCTCCTATATTCTTTTTCTCATAATTATAATATTCCACAAAATCCCACCTTCTCTATTTGCTATGGAATTTTCGAAAATATTGGGGTTCAAGATTCCAAGATTTGGATCTCTTCTTGAATTTATGAAATATTCTTGTATTTCAAGAAATACATATCTTCCATAATATCTTTTCAAGAAAATCAAGAAAATCTTTCTTGTCCTCTATTTTCAAAATTTCGAAAATATCAATATAGATAATCAAGTGGGAGATTTCTTGAATTTAATGAGATAATCTTGTATTCCAAGAATACATATCTTCATTCCATAACAAAATTCAAAGAAAATCTTTCTCCCAACATATCTATAATTTTCGAAAATTTAGTTGGGAAATTAAGCAACAATATTTATTTTATTTTAATCACCTTTTTAGTTAATGGACTATATGTTGGGCTACTTAGGGGGCCTTTAGGAGAATTAAGATTGGACCTTCTAATGGACCTTGAATATCTAATATTGAGCCACAATATTATTCAAGCCCATAAATATTAATTAATCCCACTACATAATTAATATTGCACTATCCATCTTAACCCATATTACAGTCAATATGGCTCCCGGTCATTATTTCCCGTGTTTAAGATTATCTAGCCCATTAATTAATTCAAGCCACTGAAATAGCTTTCCGTTAATTAATATCTTTTATCCTTGGTCAAGGAACGGTTCAACATTATTATCCATACCGGAAACTAATTCCACTTGCAAGATTTGGTATGATAAAGCTTATGAACCTCCCGGGGGGCAACCGTCGAACAAAAGCGTACTTGCATTAACGATTCTTCGTATTAAATCTTAGCAATCACATGTGACTAATAATATTGTCCAAGATAAAAAGTATTGAATCTCACTGATTCGCTACCCATGATAAGTCAAAGCAATAGTTACCAATCCCACGTGATCCTATTTAAGGGACGAAGATTAAGAAATAACGAACCACTGAGGTCTAATTCTTCCTTGTTCAGTTCTGAAGAATTTATCCTCCTGTAGGTCCTATTCAGTGCATAAATCATGCACTAGTGTAATCTCTTGGTCAAGACAAGTCAATCTGAGCCTTACACTTCAACCTTTCACGATGGGTTGTTCATTTCCATCTAGGTCGTGAATAGCGTACTTTTAGTTACAAGGGACTGTTAATTTAATCTTACGTGATCGGTATCACTAAATTAACTACAATGTAACACGCATCGACTTATTGAATAGTTATCGCAAAAAAATATATGTAACATTCGATAATATTTAAAGCATCGATGATAAACAATTTATTTCAATAAATAAGTGCGAAAATTCAGTTTTCGATTATACAAAGTAAAAAAACATACTTTCGGTATAATCCCAACAATCTCCCACTTATACTCAAAAGTCTGCTTTTTAAGTATACTACAACATGTCTCGTGTAGTCCGTGACATCTAATGTCACCTACACGAACCTAATAATTTCTCCCACTTATACTCAAAAGCAGTTGGCAACTGGTCTTGACACCCATTCCTTCCACATGTCTCTCGAATGTATTCAGAGGCGGACTCTTTGTGAATGAATCGCTAGGTTGTCCTTAGGCGATATCTTTGCCACATCTATATCTCTCTCTTAACGATTTCTCGTATAAGATGTCTTTCTTTAGTGTGCTTTGTTTGACTCGTGGACTCTTGGTTCTTGAATTTACCAAGCGCCCTAGCAAATATTGCTAGACAAATTCGGAACTCCATCCAAGTCCACTAAGAAGGTCTAGAGCCAAATCGGTTCTTTTACTGCTTCACAAGCAGCTACTTACTCGACTTCCATGATTGAGTTCCATGGTTGAGTCAGTGATGCATTTCTGCTTCACACTCGTCCATTTGATGGCTACACTTCCCAAATGGAAACACACTAACTGAGGCAGATAGTTTATGGAATCTAAGTCTGATTGGAAATCCGAGTCCGTGTAACCGATGGGGATTGGACCTGTTGTGTTCGATATAATAATTCAGGATTAATCGAACATATAAGGGCGACACGTGTAATATTTATTAAAATAGTCAAACCTGATGGACAAGTGTGCTCGTCGTCCGTTGACCAAATAAGTTTATTCGGCCAGTTCGCCACATGTCACCCAGAACAAACATACTCGCCACTCAGGACAGGAAAGAAGGAATCAGATGAGCTAAGTCAAGAAGACCACGAACAAATCTGAGGACTCAGACGGCCAAAAAACTCAGATATCCTGAAAGGCTCAGATATACTGAGGGTCAGTATGCTCGCAACTCAGATATCCTGAGGGTCAGAATGCTTGACACTCAGATATCCCGAAGACCCGAACATCCTGAGGGCTCAGTGTGCTCAAGGAGGACAGTTTTCCAGCATGAAACTGATCGACAACCCACCGGATCGCAACCTTCCAATGTCAGATTTGAACGATCTGTGTGATTTCTCCATTCTTCCTGAAGGGATCGAAGTTAATGATCCTATTTTGGATGAGGAAGATGGCTCAGACGTGAATACTGCTGGTGTTGCTGGCCAAAATCTTCAAACTGAGTTCAGGACCGATCGGTCAGTGCCGAGCAAGCAAAGGGACCTCCGTGATCGAAAGGAATGTACCTTCTGGCGAGCATTTGGTACCGCCCATCTTGAAGGAGTTATTCTTTGGAAATTTGAGCACGATTTGTTCGACATCTCTCTTCCGTCCACCCCCAATTATGAATTTGCTCCTTAGTGTTATTTCTGTTTTGTTGAACATATGTTGTGTAATTTTTTGTCTTCTTCACCTTTTGTTCGAACAATGTCTTCAATACTTGTAATTTTTTGCTGATTTTTTCTCTTTTGTTCGAATATGTTTGAAACTGAATGGTTGAATTGCACATTGAACTGTTTCCTCTAACCTGATTGTTGAGGATGAATGTTGATACTTGTGTTGCTTGATGTTTGCTTTGTTGCTTTATGTTCGCTTTCTTGCTTTCCAGTTTTTGCCCCTTTTCTTCTGAATGAATTCGAACATTGGGTTTGCCTATGCTCGCTCCTGACTTTTTTCGGTTTTGATTATCTTATTGACGTTGCAATCGGTTGATCGTCTTATTTAGGTGCGACCAGATGGGTTACTTTATGAACCCCCCCTTGGCGCTAGAAGAACCTGAGGGTCAGAATGCTTGACACTCAGATATCCCGAAGACCCGAACATCCTGAGGGCTCAGTGTGCTCAAGGAGGACAGTTTTCCAGCATGAAACTGACATGGTTAAAGAGGCGAACAAAGCATCCAACCGAACAAAAGATTAATTTGGACGACCAAAAGAGTGTCTTACAGACAAGCAAGCTCCAAGATCAATCTAGAAGACGAAGTTGGGAACGTGGCAATATCACCTGGATTCTTGCATGACCCGAAGTCTCCAGCTCATGCTTGTCAACCTAGCTCATGCTTGTCGGAGTGCTATAAAAGGAAGAAAAAAGGAAGAAGAGAAAGGTTCAGAAAAAATTTCCGAGAAAGAGTTATACCCACACATGAATTCCCTGGAGAGACGAGGAACAGAAAAATTCGAGAGATTATCCACTCACACAGAAACCCTAGCACTCATATGCAAACTCTCCAAATTATCTTCGTTTAGTATCGATTCATCTTCACGAGGTGAATCAAATATTGTACGTGTAAAGCTCATAATACTACATCCTGGCTTGGTATGCCCCCAGAGTAGTCATTTCCTGACGAACTGGGTCAACAAATTCATCTTATTTACAGTTTATTTTACACATGCATGTTTTGTTCGTGAGTTGTTCCCAAATTAGCCACATCATATTCCTCAAATAAAATGACTCGCGACAGGACCATCTGGCTGATAAACCAACATTCTATCCCGAGTTCTTTTCAGATACTTCAGAATGTTTTTAACTGCCGTCCAATGCTCTTTTCCCGAGTTACTTTGATATCTTGCCACCATGCCTCACGGCAGCGGATATCCGGTCTCGCATACACAAAGATTGCATACATAAGGCTTGAACGACGGCGAAGCACAAGGAATGTCTTTCATGTCATCTATCTCCTTTTGCGTCTTAGGGGACATTTTCTTGGATAGATGGATTCCATGTCTGAAAGGTACGAATCCTTTCTTGGAATCTTGCATGCTGAAGCGTTTCAAGATAGTGTCTATGTATGAAGCTTGCGATAACCCGATCATCTTTTTCTTGCGATCTCGAGTGATCTTGATCCCAAGGATGTGTCCGGCTTCCCCTAAGTCTTTCATATCAAACTGTTTTGAAAGCCATACCCTTACGTCTGATAACACTTTCACATCGTTCCCGATGATCAGAATGTCATCTACGTATAGTACTAAGAATACCAATGCAGTTCCAACACGCTTTTTATACACACAACTTTCAAACTCGTTTTGATCGAACCCATAAGACTTTATAACATGATCAAAACATTGGTTCCAAGCTCTGGATGCCTGTTTGACTCCGTAAATGAACCTCTTGAGCTTACAAACTAGGTGTTCTTGGCCTGTTTCAATGAAACCTTGGGGTTGTTGCATATAGATCTCTTCATCAAGACTTCCGTTAAGGAAAGTCATTTCTTGACATCCATTTGCTGATTTTCAAAGTCGAAATCTTGTGAGAATCGATAAGAGAATACTGGATGGACTTAAGTACGAAACTCTTGGCTAATTTTTTTTTTTCCTCATAGTCGATCCCTTCTTTCTGAGTATAACCTTTCGTCACTAGTCTTGCTTTGAAGGTTTCAACCTTCCCGTCCGGTCCTCTTTTCCTCTTATATACCCACTTGCATCCAATGGGTCCCCATTAAGTGGTTCGACTAGCTCCCACACTCTGTTATGAAACATAGAACCCATTTCGGCTTTCATTGCTGTTTGCCAAAAATCTGCATCCTTATCTTGGAGTGCCTCGTCATATGTCCATGGGTCTGATTCGTCTTGTCCGGGAATCAAGTCCGAGGACTCTCCTATTCCCATGAATCTCTCGGGCTATCTTACAACCCTCCCACTACGACGAGGCTCCGATTGTGAAAGCGTATCGTTTGGTATATCATCTAGTACAGTTGACACTGAGGTTTGCCCTCTAAGCTCATTTAAGATAATCTCACTTCTGAGTTTTCTTTGGTTCATATAGTCTTCTTCCAAAAATCTAAATTGGGTGCTGATGACCATCTTTTGATCTTCGGGACCATAGAACATACACCCTTTTGTTCCCTCGGGGTAACCTACAAACAACCTTAATTCGATCGAGGATCGATTTATCGCTTCCTTGTCCAACACGAGGCGGACACCCCAAAATTCTCATGTGTCTCATACTAGGCTTGCGCGCTGGGTCCACAATTCTTTGGGAGTTTTGGGAACCGATTTGGATGGCACCAAGTTGAGAATGTAAGGTCAAGCATTTCAAGGCATGACCCCGTAAGCGACTTGGGAAGATCCGTGATAACTCATCATTGATCTAACCATTTCCAAAAGAGTTCTGTTTCTTCGCTCTGCAACCCCATTTTGTTGAGGGTTAAAATGCGATGAGCTGGGATACAATCCCTTCATCAGATAAGTAGTTCAAAAACTCATCGCTGAGGTATTCGCCTCCACGATCAGATCGTAGAGACTTGATACGTTTTTCCCTATGATTCTCTGTTTGAGCCTTAAATTCTTTGAATTTCTCAAAGGTCTCAGATTTATGCTTCATAAGGAAAATGTAACCGTACCTTGAGTAATCATCAATAAAAATACTCATAACCTCCTCTTGCTTTGGTTGACATTGGACCACATACATCTGTGTGAACGATCTCTAACACTTCTTTGGCCCTATTCCCTTTGGCTCCAAATGCCCTCTTGGTCATTTTACCCTCCAAACATGATTCGCAGGTTGGAAATGGTTCAACTTGGAGAAGCTCTAGTGAACCGTCTTTCACCAACCTTTGGATCCTCTTTGGATTTATATGACCTAATCTTAGATGCCAAAGAAGTGTCTCGTTCACGGCCCGGTGAACGTTTTCTTTTTCTCGGAAAGCTTGATTGATGTGTTATAGGATGCATTTCGCGAGTGGTGTGCCTGATTAATTGTATAGAGATTATTCGCCAACGTTCCATGACAAATAAATTTATCAAAAGAGAAATGGTAACAACTTTATTAAAAGTAACCGAATATCCGTCATGAAAAAGTTTAGAAACTGAAATCAAATTCTTTCTAAAACTTGGAAACGTAAAGAACATTCTTAGAATTAAAACTCTGTCTTCAAAAGACAGGTGCACTTCTCCCACTGCTTCAGCTGCCACTCTCGTAGGATCGCCTACAAAGGTGATGAGGATCTCACTTCCACTTAGTTCTTCGGTCCGTTTGAACCCCTCGTAATGTGAAACAAACATGATCGAGTGGGATCAGATCCACCACCCATAAATGGGAGGCATACGCCGCTAAACAAAGTTTCAACAACTAGTGCGTGAGAATTACCTTTCGTTCCATTCCTTTTGGGTCTGGAACAGGCTGACCTCCAATGTCCTTTTTCACCGCAGTTGAAGCACTTCCCCTTAGCTGGCTTGTTCACTCCACCACCCTTCTTCACCTTATCTTTGCCATTGGCAACACTTGAGTTCACTTGCTTGTGGCCTTTGTTCCTTTTCTTGTTCTTACCACCCCTTGGTCTAGAAGAAGAAGAAGGTCCGTTTGCCACCAAGGCTTGGCTCTTTTGCCCCAATATCGCCTCTGCCGAGACTAAAACTTGCAACAGATTAGGCATCGAGAACTTCTGATTATTCATCTGGAAGTTCAACCTGAACTGTTCAAAACTTTTCGGCAGAGAGTGGAGCACGAAATCGATTTGGGTCTCGATATCGTATTCAGCGCCAAGTACCTCAAGTTTATTAAGGTGAGCCATCATCTGGAAAACATGCTCCCTTACGGGCGTTCCCTCCACCATTTTTATAGAGAGCAAGTCCCTCATGGTGATCTGACGAGCCACACGGTTCTGATGTTGAAACATCGCTTTAAGACTAGTCATGATTTCCGCAGTGGTCTCAACGTTCTGGTGTTGGTGTTGCAACACATCTGACATAGAAGCCAAGATGGTACACTTTGCCATTTCGTTAGACCGCTCCCAGTCAGCATACTCTTTCTTAACCGTTTTAGTGGACTCATCTGATGGTTTATCCGGTTTAGGTGTGGTCAGAACCCAGTTATGGCTTTGTGCAGTGAGGACAATAGTGAGTTTTCGATTCCAATCAACAAAATTTTCTCCAGTGAGCAAATTGTCTTTAAGTATATTGAATAGTGGATTAAAAGGTTGCGACATGATGAACTGAAATAAATTCAAATATGCATAAGCACAAATATATCACAAGGTTCGATCACATGCATCATATTAAAATCTCAAAAAAAAATATGAACATGCATCAGCCAACATCTCAAAACAGTTTAAATAAGCCACGTGGGGTGGGTCATTATTTAAACACATTCAAGCAGGTTACAAACAAGAACAGTTACAAACCTTTAATATCCAGATTAATAGTTGGCTCCCACTTGACCAATATAAAATTGACAGGGACTTCGGGGAAGTATATGCATATCAATTTTATACCTAAGTAATAACCATGATTAAATCTGAGATTATTATTTCGCTTTTGAATGAGCCTCGTGGGGAGGGTCATCGCCGCCACTAGTAATAACCCACAATCATCATTTGGAATTCATTCATGTGAAAGCTATCTTTTGACCGTCCGTCCGTGGGGAATTTCTCCAAAAGAATTCACAAATAAATAAATCATGGAGGTCAAAATTAATTCAATTTTATTATCCGGAATAAAATTGTCAATTAATTATTTAAACATACTTAGTAATTTTTGAATGTGAGATTTTTCATTGGGCAATTCTCATGCAAACATATTTAAACAAATTAAATAAAGCATAAGATAGCACAAAAATAAATCAAGCAAAACAGAAAAATAAACATATTGGGCACAAATTATCCAATTGTCATGGTTTGATTTTTCTTGGCTTGATCTTGAAGAAACACCGTCTTGAATTTCTCCCACTCGATCGTCTCGAAAACATACTCCATCTCGAAACTCCACGCCAAGCAACCGTCGGGATCCCACTTCAATCCGGCGGCGGCCATTCAAATATTCAGCGACCTAAGCGCAAGGCGACGCAAGCCGCGCGCCTCGGCGAGTAGGCTTCGGCATTTTCGGCGGCGGAGCGACAGCGCAGCATCCTCCCAAGATCCAAGACCCGATCGTGCCTCGCCCATAGTTCTCGGCTCCGTGCGTCGCGCGCTCCGCGCCACCGTCCCTTTGGCACCTCCGCACGGTCTCTGCGCGTTCTGCTCCTGCTTGCCCGTCTTGTGCACTGAGCCTCAGATCTTATTTCGGCCACTCGGCCGCGCTGGCCCAGTACTGCTGCGTGCGTCCGCGTCGGCGTCGCGTGCCCTCCCTTGGCGCGCGCGCGGCCGCGACGCCGCTATGCCCGGTTATGGATTTCGTCCTTTAATTCTTCATCTCCGTCCTCATTTCTCGATCCGGTTATAATTTATTTACAAAAATAAATAAACCTAGATTTAGACTAGTCTATTACATTGATCAAATCAAACAAATTCTAATCTACTCGTGGATTTTCTCACGAGGCAAAACGAATCCGAACGAATCGAATTAAATACCACAGTTTATATGCATGCATAAATAAACACATTAAATTCCATGACAATTGGATACCTGCAAAACAGATATAACAATTCTACTATCCAATTTCAAATTTAATGCCAACGAATTAAATTACAATTTAAATAACTCAGAGCCCAAAACAGTGGCTCTGATACCAGTTGTTGGGGAATAAGTTGCACAGATCTATTCAGAGTGAATATTTAAATACAAATTTAATTCTTTAATTATTACTAGCATGAATTAATCCTATATTAATTCAAATAATAATCCAACAACATGTCATGCATATAATAATTCACGTAAAACCTACGCATGCGGAATTCTACGAGTTTACGTGAACGTACCTCTTGGGATGGCAACGGTGTGGTTGATTAGACTAACCGAAAGGACTTCCCAAGTATTCTCTTAGCCCTAGTTCGACTATCCGGTGGAAGGATTCTTGTGAACGATTTAACAAAAAGAAAATAAATTATGTTGCACCACCTTTGTGGATTTACTAATTTTTCCAGCACATGGAATTGTACTTGGGAATGAAGTAATCATCCCCTATTTATAGAGGCCAGGTGGTCGAAAATTTAGGTCTAAAATAATGTGGAAAAATCTTTTCTTGATCTTCAAGAAATCTTGAATATATCTCCTATATTCTTTTTCCCATAATTATAATATTCCACAAAATCCGACCTTCTCTATTTGCTATGGAATTTTCGAAAATATTGGGGTTCAAGATTCCAAGATTTGGATCTTCTTGAATTTATGAGATATTCTTGTATATCAAGAAATACATATCTTCCATAATATCTTTTCAAGAAAATCAAGAAAATATTTCTTGCCCTCTATTTTCAAAATTTCGAAAATATCATTATAGATAATCAAGTGGGAGATTTCTTGAATTTAATGAGATAATCTTGTATTCCAAGAATACATATCTTCATTCCATAACAAAATTCAAAGAAAATCTTTCTCCCAACATATCTATAATTTTCGAAAATTTAGTTGGAAAATTAAGCAACAATATTTATTTTATTTTAATCACATTTTCAGTTAATGGACTATATGTTGGGCTACTTAGGGGGCCTTTAGGAGAATTAAGATTGAACCTTCTAATGGACCTTGAATATCTAATATTGAGCCACAATATTATTCAAGCCCATAAATATTAATTAATCTCACTACATAATTAATATTGCACTATCCATCTTAACCCATATTACGATCAATATGGCTCCGGTCATTATTTCCGTGTTTTAGATTATCTAGCCCATTAATTAATTCAAGCCCTTTGAAATAGCTTTCCGTTAATTAATATCTTTTATCCTTGGTCAAGGAACGGTTCAACATTATTATCCATACCGTAAACTAATTCCACTTGCAAGATTTGGTATGATAAAGCTTATGAACCTCCCAAGGGGCAAATCAAACAAAGCGTATTTTGCACACACGATTCTTCAGATTAAATCTTAGCAATCACATGTGACTAATATATTGCCCAAGATAAAAAGTATTGAATCTCACTGATTCGCTACCCATGATAAGTCAAAGCAATAGTTACCAATCCCACGTGATCTTATTTAAGGGACGAAGATTAAGAAATAACGAACCATCGAGGTCTAATTCTTCCTTGTTGGGATTCAAGAATTTATCCTCCCGTAGGTCCTATTCAAAGGCATCGGTCATGCACTAGTGTAATCTCTTGGTCAAGACAAGCCAATCGAGCCTTACACTTCAACCTTTCACGATGGGTTGTTCATTTCCATCTAGGTCGTGAATAGCGTACTTTTTTAGTTACAAAGGGGATCATTAATTTAATCTTACGTGATCCGTATCACTAAATTAACTACAATGTAACACGTACGACTTATTGAATAGTTATGCAGTAAATATATGTAACATTCGATAATATTTAAAGCATCAGTGATAAACAATTTATTTCAGTAAATAAGTCTGAAAATTCAGTTTCGATTATACAAAGTAAAAAGCATACTTTCCTGTATAATCCCAACAAGGAAGTCTTTGATTTTTCATAAATCTCATTTCACTTTCACTCTCTATCAGAGTGAGCCGTACCTGGTGTTGTTCTTCAAGGAATCACCAAATAACAAGAAACCCTAACCTGGCATTCTTCAATTTCTTCGACCATATACATGTTTCAATTTGTTTATATCGTTGAATTTATGTTTGACACACAATGATTTGTCGATCTGTACGCATAAATCAGTCGTGATTGAAAAGGTAAGCACGGTCAAATTGAATCGCCACTGGAACCATTTTTCGACGAAGAAGAAGACACACTTTTATCCGAGAACAAATCTGTATCCCCATCAAAGAAATAATGCGTTGGTATTAAGGTAATTTTTTAAATTGCAGGGGTATGAAGGTCATTTCAAATGTAAAATTTTGGGCTAGTCGTGGGAACCCAATTTCCTACCAAACTACGGCGGCATACATATCGGACACTACTCAAATCTGAGTCTGTCTAACAATTGGCCCAATCTTTTAGATAAATAGTCAGGCCTACCAAATGGCCCCTTAAAAGAATACTATATAAGATTGATGTCTATTAATATTCGATAACAGCTCTCGTCTTATAAGTTATAGGTCTAAATGTCTAAATTAATCAGCTGCACAAATTGAGAAGTGTGGGTCTAAATGTTTAGAACAACGTCACAATTGCAAACATCCGAAGTAGAAGAAGGCAGGAGAAGACATAACACTTTTAAAATGCACGATTTTAAAATGCACTATGAGTGCACGGTGCACCTGGGTGCATACAAGATCTAATTTTTTTTTTTTTTTGCTTTAACATGGTTACTCAAAATATTTTCTAAACGATCGAGTGAGTCTCATGCAGGGATGGATCTAATGGGGGGCGCCAGGGGGTGATCGCCCCCCTTGCGATTAATTTTTTTTATGTTATACATGTCGAAAATTTTATATTTATGCCTTAAAATTGTTAAATTTTGTCATTTCGCTCATGTTGGGATTTTAAAATTTTGTCATCCTTACCCTATGAAAAAATTCACCCCCTTGAAACGAGATCCTAAATCCATCCCTGGTCTCATGTGCATTCAGATGTACCGTGCATTCATAGTGCATTTTAGAATCGTGCAACTTGTTATATTGAAAGATGCAACTTGTTTACACTGAACCGTGTAACTATTTTTTTATGTTAATAATTGTATGGTTCAGTGTAAACAAGTTGCATATTTTAATATAACAAATTACATAGTTTTAAAATGTATTATGAGTGCACGGTACATCTAAATGCATTCAAAATTTATCCTTTCTAAATTTAGTACCTTTTCTTTATAGGACAACCTAAATAAAATTAATTTATGTACAACAAAGAAGCTTATCGCCTCATTAAATGGATATGTTTTATATGCATTGGGTGCATCATTAATTTGATAGTATATTTTATAAATTTGTAATTTATTATATTAAAATTTGCGATTTGTTGTACACTTGTACTGAAACGTGCAGTTATATTTTACGAACATATATTACACATTTCAGTGTAATAAATTATAAATTTTAATATAATAAATTATAATTTTATAAAATATATTGTGAAATGCACGGTGCATTTGATACACAGGAACCCACCCTAAATTAAAGAAGTCAAGAAAAGGGAAATCTGGTATTTGTTGATTAATTTCGTACAAATTATCACCCTTACAACTATTATAAATTAAGAGCTCGTTTGTTATGTGGGAAATGAAAGGGAAAAGATGGAAAAACATATCATATCCTACTTTTTCAAGTGTTTGTTATGTTTAATGGCTTTTCACTTGGGCCCGAAGGCCCGCATTTCTTTTCCCAAACACTTGAATAGTCAAATATATCACATGGGAAAGTAAAATGTATCACATGATTTCATATCTTTTCATATCCCATACCACTAAACAAACGGGCAAATAGTGTATATGTATCATATAATTTTTTATTGAAAATTAACACCTAAATTTAGGTGTAAATTATTTTATTTTAAATGAAAAGAGGCAGGTGTAGATTTAAGAAACTCAATCAACAATATTAACTGAATAAACTCTAACTATATGTACATATGAATCCAAATCAATTCTTTTTTATGAATAAAAGAAAGGATTATTGATACATATTTCTTTCTCTTTATTATATATCCACTACTACACATTTAAGCTTGGAGAGCCCCACTTGGACAACCCTTATTTCAAACAGCTCTCCAAGTTAAGCTTGGAGAGCGGTTTTATTTAAAAAATAAATAAAATTAAACAGTGGTTTGTAACCGTTGTCCAAGAGAATCACTTAGACAGCGGTTCATAACTTCTCTCCAATTGAAAATAAAAATTTATACAGCGGGTTCAGTTCAGAACCCTCATTCCACTCGAAGCTTTGACAATTTTTCCCCCTCCTCCTGCCTCCGTCGCCGCCGTCCCTTGCTGCCGCCGCCGACCTCCTCCCCCCGCCACCGGCCTTCATCTTCCTCTACAAGGTACATATGTATTAATGCTTAATCTTTTTTTTTTTTTTTTGTTAATTAATTAGTTAGGGTTAGTTTATGTGTTATATATATATATATGTTGTGTGGCTTGATTGTTGTTGGTAATTTGTGGATAAATTGTTAGTTTGGAATGGTGATTTTTATGTTTTTGTTTAGAGATGAATATATGATATATATGCTCACCAAGTGTTTGATGAAATGCATGTGTAGGAATTTAAGCATAAATTAGGATTGGGATATATTTTTGAGTTGGTTGGTGATTTTTTATGTCAATTTAGAGATGAATATATGAAGCACACCAAGTGTTTGATCAAATGCATGTGTATGATTTAAGTATAATTTAAGATTGTGATATATTTTTGAGTTGGTTGGTGATTTTTTATGTCAATTTAGAGATGAATATATGATGCACACCAAGTGTTTGATCAAATGCATGTGTAGGATTTAAGCATAATTAGGATTGGGATATATATATTTGAGTTGGTTGGTGATTTTTTATGTCAATTTAGAGATGAATATATGATGCACACCAAGTGTTTGATCAAATGCATGTGTAGGATTTAAGCATAATTAGGATTGGGATATATATATTTGAGTTGGTTGGTGATTTTTTATGTCAATTTAGAGATGAATATATGATGCACACCAAGTGTTTGATGAAATGCATGTGTTTTAGATAGTTGCTTTAGATGATTGATGGTATATATATATATATATATATATATATATATATATATATATATATATATTAATTTTTTGAGAAGAAACAAAACCTTAGATATGTTAGGATTGTGATATAGCTTTTAATAAGAAAATGATTAGGAAGATACATTAGGATAAAAGTTAAGATCAAGTATGGTTAGGTATATATACATTAATGTCTTGAGAAGCACTTCATATTGTCTTTCCTATAGGCATCTCTTTTTCTATAAGGATCGAAAGTGGGTTCGAGCAGATCGATTATCAGATGAGTATAGGAATGAGGTGGAAGAATTTTGTAATCATGCAATTAGACACTGCACTGACCCTCGGTACATTCCATGTCCGTGTTGGAAATGTATGAATGGAAAAACCGTTAGTGGTCGAGAAAGTCTGTTTGACCACTTGATGATTCACGGCATTGATAAAACATATATCGTTTGGACATATCATGGTGAGAGAAGAGATGGATGTAGCTCAAGCAACCTAGAAATTGACTTTAGGTTTGAAGATACAGTGGATGCGGATATTTTAGATGATGTACCGACTGCTAATACATCGAGTGGGGATGACGATGATCTGCGAGATCACCCTTATATGTCTTAGAAGTTAAGGGATTCTGCTGGATTACCACTGTGGCCCGGGTGTAAGAAGGCAACAAAACTGTCAGCTGTGTTGATATTGTTCAACCTAAAAAACAGCTCACCAGTTGTCCGATGAGTGCTTTACAAGTATGCTGGAAACAATTAGTGGTCTACTGCCTGATGAAAATGTACTGCCTAAGAGAGCATATGATGTTAAACAAATGCTCAAGTCCATCGGGTTAACACATCAGAAAATTCATGCTTGTCCGGGTGATTGTATCTTATTTCGGAAGGAGTATGCAGACCTCGATGAATGTCCCAAGTGTGGGCTAAAGCGATATAAGAAAAATAAATCTCCATGAAGGTGATGTGGTACTTTCCAATAATACCAAGATTCGAGGAGAATGTATAGTAATTTGTGGATGCTAGAAATTTAACTTGGCATCATGATGATAGGATCAAATATGGAATGCTAAGACACCTGTTGATTCACCTGGTGGAAGACATTCGATGTCGCATCCGAATTTGGCACCGAGCCACGACACTTGCGTCTTGCACTCTCAATCGATTTTAATGAATCCGTTCGGTATCCAAAGTACCAACCACAAAGACATGGCCAAATTGATTACATTGGTTTATAATCTTTCACCCGAGTTGTGCATGAAGCGACTTACATGATGTTGTCTATGTTGATATCAGGACCAAAACAACCTGGTAACGACATAGATGTATATCTGGCTCCTTTGATTGAGGACTTGAAGCTCCTGTGGGATGAGGGTGTCGATGTGTATGATGCTTGTAGAAAGGAGAATTTCAAGTTGAAGGCCATGTTGTTTGGAACTATCAATGAATTTCCCACTTACGGGAATCTATCTGGATATAGTGTGAAGGGGGCCGATGCATGTCCTTGTTGTACCAAGAAGACACATCACATTCGATTAAGTCATTGTAGGAAGACCGTTTTTATGGGACATAGGAGGTGGTTGGACCCAACAAATAAGTACAGAACAATGGTCGATGCATCCGATGGCACAATCGAGACAGGTGAAGCACCACGTTTATTGTCAGGTTCGGATGTATTGAATGAGATGAAGAATATCGACACACACTACGGAAAGATCTTCGGAAAGAGTGTCCCCACTAGCGGTTGGAAGAAGGAATCAATTTTCTTTCAATTACCCTATTGGAAAGAGTTGTATGTTAGACACTTCATTGATCTAATGCACGTTGAGAAGAACGTTTGTGCCAGCTTGCTCAACACTCTCCTAGCTGATAAGAAGTCCAAGGATGGTTACAATGCAAGAATGGATATGATTGATATGGGAATAAGAGCAGAATTAAAACTTGTACCTAGAGAAAGGGGTCAATCGTTCTTACCTCCTGCTGCACACACCTTGTCCAAGAATGAGAGAAAAGAGTTACTTCAGACGCTAAAGGATGTGAAAGTTCCAGAGGGTTATTCGTCCAACCTACAGAGACTTGTATCAGATGATGGCGTGAGACTGATGAATCTGAAATCGCATGACTATCATGTCATCATGGAGACTTTCTAGCCCACTGCAATACGTTCTATCTTGCCTGAAAATGTGCGCATAACCATAAAAAAGTTATGTTGGTTCTTCAAGGCAATGAGTAGCAAGGTCATAGATCCTAGAAAATTTCTTGGTTTTCAAAGACAGATTGTGGGGACGCTTTGTGAGCTTGAGATGTATTTCCCTCCATCATTTTTTGATATAATGGTTCACCTAACCTTTCATTTGGTACACGAGACAATGATGTGTGTCCCTGCTCGTATGCGATGGATGTATGGTGTAGAGAGGTATATGAAAGTGCTCAAAGGATATGTGATGAATATGTTAAGGCTGGAGGGATGCATTGCAGAATGCTATTTAGTAGAAGAAGCAGTCGAGTACTAGTCTGAATTCATTCCGAATGTCGATGCAATTGGACTTCCAATTACTCGGTACACCAATAGGATGGATAGTGAAGGCATTACCGGTGGTCAATCTGTAAGTGTTAGTATGGAGGAATTAACACGGATGCACTTATGCGTGCTTCACAACACGGTCGACGTGCTTTCTTTTATTGACTTGCACATCCGAGCACTTGTTGAGACATTTCCCACCAGAGATAGATCATGGATTGAAGTTGAGCACAATCGCACGTTTGTTGACTGGTTCAATGGTTAGGTAGCAAATATGTTGTCACGGGATAAAGAATCAGTGAATGAAAGAGTTAAGTGGTTATCTAGAATGCCTGATAGACATGTGTATTCGTACAAGTGTTATCTTATTAACGGATACACATTTTATACCAGAGATCATGATGCCACAAGTACAATGCAGAATGTGGGGTGTCCATTACTGCAACTGCAGGGGATCAATCGAATACTACTTACTTTGGACAGATTATCAACATTTGGGAACTCGACTATGTTGTTCGCCGACAACCAATCTTCGAGTGCAGTTGGGTGAGGATCCCTAACGGGGTCCAAGTTGAAAGATCCCGGTTCGTACGCGTTGATTTGAAGAATGTGGGATACAGAAATGACCCTTACATAATAGCCAGTCAAGCTCAATAAATTTTCTATGTCCCCGACCCAGTTAATAACAAATGGTCCATCGTGGTTCTGTCAAACAAATTTAACACTAGTTACCAGATTAGCGACCACGTCGATGAAGATGTTGACACTATCGATGATCCTTTTCAGAACTTCACTCATTCTGTACCCTCTTTCGATGATCTTGCAAATTCACGCCCGTACCAGAGAATAATTGTCGATGTGGATGAATATGACAATCCGGATCTTGTTAACATTCATGGTCATGAATGAGAAAAGTCAACCAAAAAATGAAAAAGAAAAACAAGTGCTAAAAAGAAATGTACGACTTTATTGATTGTTTTTGCTTCTGCTATATTAAATGTTATTTCTTTTGCTTTATTTAATGTTATTTCTTCTGCTTCCTTAAATATTGTTTGTTTTTTTGTTTATTAAATGTTGTTTTTCTGTTTTACAGGATCATGTCTTGTCTGCCACATCCCGGAGATGATGGAGATGATGATGGAGTATATTTACGAGATCATGGTGGATATTATGATGGAGATCATGGTGATGATGATCGACATCATACTGATGACTTGGATCAGGGTGACACTTCTGCTCCCACCACTAGCAGCTCTGGGATTAAGCGCAGTAGAGGTATAACCACGATGTCTAGTGTTAAGAGGGCTTGTAGCAAGGGGAAACAAGTGCAAGTAATTTTATTACAATTGAACAGTTGAAATTGTAATTATATGATTGATCGTTGAATCTAATTAAATAATATGTTATTGCAGTTATCATTCAATGAATATGGGCAGGCAATCGGTAAACAGAGCGAGACATTGTCTTTCTACCTTGAGCTGCAGTTAGGCATATAATTCCTATTGTGCTGCCATCCAAGGACTGGCGTAGCGACAAACTCACTTCTTTAAAAGAAAGATTATGGGATGAACTTTCGGTATGTTAATTATATATATGCTTATTGAAAGTTGTTGTATGATTACTGAATATACTACATTGTTATGTTATATGCGTACAAAGTACATTTCTCGGCCTTGATCATTCAAAGAAGAAGTAAATACTGTCGCAAGCTGGAGTATTGGCCAAGAATTTTCGAGCTTGGCTGAGAAGTCAAGCACGAGATCCGGATACTGGTCTTTACTCGGCTAGTCCGCCCGAGGCCTATCAGAATTGCCCGTCGGTGGCCCCATACTGGGAAGAGTTTGTGCGACTATCTATGGATGATGAGTTCCATGTAAAATTGATAAATATCATTTAATGCCCTATGCTTTTCAGTGTTTATCGTATTTCTATTATATTGTAGCTACGAAGCGAGAAAAATCGCAAACAAGCCAAATCGATGGAGGCGCGATATCGTGGCTCGAACAAAGGTTATGCACGCATAAGAGAAACTTTGTTGAGATCAAAATCCTAACATTTTATTTTGTTTATATATTTACTTTTAATATATCTAATAAGGGAACACGTTAATGACTATCGTAGAAAGAAGAAAAAAAGAAAGCTGGAGAGAGTTAGCCTGTTGTTACCCGTTTCGAGTTATTTCAAACTACCAGAAAGGCTCGAGACGGGAATATTCCCGATTCCAGTGTACAGCGTATCATCGAAGAAGGGGTATGCTATCCATTAATTTGTCTTTGAATTACAAACTATTATTTCTAAACAAATGAATTAAATAATAATCTTTTGTAATTCAGGAGCGTTTATCTCAGACCATGACTCCCGAAGACATCCGCTTTGTCGGTACCGATGATCTACTTGGACGGGCTTTAGGTTGTCAGGAGCATCCCGGCTGCTTACGGAGTCTTGGATATGGCGTCACGAAGTCATCATTGGCCATGTTACCTGCTCTTCAAGCCATGAATATGATGGGTATACTTTCGGAACAGGTTGCCCAGATGACTAAAGAGTTGGAACAGATGAGGTCCGAGAGACGCTCACATCACGGAATGTCCTCTAGTGGAGCAAACTGTGAAAATAGTGGTTGATGCTATGTTTTCGGCTAATGCTAGGGACGATTTTATTGAGGCACTTCGAAACGACGTCCCGCAGGTATCAGATTTGTATCACATTTATTTTAATTAAAGACTAGTATATATATTAAAAATTTTAACTAAATATCTTATTTAACAATCAACCGACCTCATTCTGCTACCTTTTTTATTTGGAGAATCCTACCGGTTTGGTGGCTACAGAACGTTGCTCAATAACTCCATTGAGTTATTCATGGTAGTCCCATCACTCACCGGTTTCGTGAGGGTCACACTCGATGTACCCATAATCGGAGAAGAGGATTTTGTGCCTAAACCAATCGATGAAGTTGTCACAAAAAAATTGGCGGCGCACTTCATCAAATGGCCGACCAACTTGGTTTCTCTCACCATGAAGGTAAATTTAATATATGTTATTAAAGTTCATTTATTTGTCGTTCTAAATAATGTTTCAAATTGATTGTAGAAACTGTCGACACCACAAAAGCCTAAATAGAAATCAAAAGGGTGTTTTGATGATCAAAGGAGATAACGAGGGACTCCACTATGGTGATCGCAGACTTGGTTATCCTCGCTCGAGACTTAGATCACGACTACCTTTGCATGAAATACGGTGCAAGTGATAGTGGAGTCCCTCGACTTCGATATGATCACAGTTCCTATGAATGCTTACTTTCATCGGAATTCTATTGAAGAATACATTGCTCGGGAGCATGTGATCGAAGTCGTGAACGACCAGTGGTTGAGTGCAACAAGCATAGCCTTATACCTCAAGTATGTGTTTACTAATTAATTCTCAGTATTTACTTTCTATATAGTTTACTTTTCAAGTTAAATATTAATTAGCGTATATATGTTGGTTAAAGATATTTGGGTGAGGTATATCTCTCCAGAGATCCTCGAGCATGTGGAATGTATTCCTTCGTCTCCCCCCAAGTGCCTTGCTCAATGGGAGATAGGGCAACGACCATGGAGTGGTTAGTTTCTCATATGCTGAGTTATACTGACAAAGATCATCTCATTTTTTGGCCAACAAATGTGGGGTGAGTACAATAAATATTTCGTTAAAATTTATATTCATAATATATATGATATTTGCACATATGCTAAATTTACAGTTAATTTTAATATTCTTAATATAATATAAGAATCATTGGGTGTTGGTCACCATAAATATGATCACATTAAGTGTGTATTTTATGGATCCAGCTGCGAATGGGTTGGCGTCAAATCGACCTGATCTCACTTCGTACATGGAAGCGTAAGTTCATCTTTAATATTATAATATAATGATTTGTTTTACTTATTAAAATTATGCATATTTAATCTAACTTTTTTTTTAAATTCTAATAATAATAGTGTGATGTCGATGTATCGGAGTTGCCTTCCTAATCAAGGCTCAAGAGCTAAATTCAATAAAGTGAGCTGGAATAATGTTAAGGTAAATTTAATTTATTAATGCATGTATCAAATTAATATACAATGATTATAATTGTAATACGTGATTATATTGTTAATCAACAGGTACCGAGGCAACGAGATAGTGATCACTGTGGACATTTTGTGTGATGTTATATTGAAGATATAATACGCGCTTCTGAAACGGTGGTTCCTATCAACGTAAGTCAATTTATCGATTTATTTAAATTATTATTAATTGAATAAAAATTCATACTATATATCTAACTATATCGATTAATTGATCGTTGTTTGCAGTTTGTCTATGATAGTTCGATCAAGTCTTACTCCAAAACAAGACTGAACAAATGAAAAATGGATTGGACAGGGTACCTTTACAATCGATTCTTAAATAATTATAGATAGAGTGGGATAACTTAATTTTGGTAGCATATTACTTATATATATATATATATATATATATATATATATATATATATTTGTATTGATATACTTCATGAATGTTTTAATTTGTTGTATTTGACGGATATTTATTTCATGGTGTGTATGCGTTTATTAATTTATTTGATGTTTTGGTATTGGACGTATATATAAAATTTGGTTTTTAGTTTTGGTTTTGGTTTTGGTTTTGGTTTTGGTTTTATATAAGCAGGATTTTAAAAATATAAATTAAAAGTAAAAAAAATATATATATATATATATTGGACAGCAGTTAAACCGCTGTCCAAGTGTATTTATATATATAAAAAAATTATAAAAAAGGGTTAGACAGCGATTTTGAACCGCTATCCAAGTGAATATTCTTGGACAGCGGTTGCAAACCGCTGTGCAAGTGAATGTACTTGGAATGCGGTTAAAAACCGCTTTCTTAGTGCAATGCGGTTAAAAACCGCTGTCTTAGTGCAAAATCTTGGACAGTGGTTTTTTATCAGCTGTCCAAGTTTGGACAACTGTTACTTGGAGAGCCGTTATAACCGCTCTCCAATATCGTTTTTAACAGCTCTCCAAGCCCAAATCTGTATTAGTGATCCGTTCGACCTCAATCTCCTCTAAAAATCTAAATTCAATATATTTTTCCTGGAAAATCTTCGGAATATACGACGTCTTGGTTCATATTTCTTCGAGCTTTTCCAATCTCGTAGATTTTTTTTTCTATTTTTACTTCTCGTTCTATTATGGATCTAAACGACGATGCTGTAATTGAAATACTGTTACATCTTCCTGTGAAATCCGTGTTAAGATTCAAAAGTGTGTGCAAATCATGGTGTAAAATCATTAATTCATCCACCTTCAGAAAAACCCACTTCCAAAATATCATTCCAAAAACAAGATTGAGGATGAAGATGATACTCTTTTTCTACAATTTAGAGACACTACATGGACACTCTCATCGTTATTATTGTTTCCAGATTACTAGAAATCATACGACTTGCAAGAGAAGTGGAACCAGGGCCTACTGGCAGATGTTAAAGTTGACAGGGAATGGAGATTATATGAAGAGCTTAATCTTGTCATTCGACATGCAGCATGAGGTGTTTGAAAAGTTTAGACTACGTCCGAATTTAATTATCCGGGATTTCTAGGATTGGAGCACAACGGTGTTTGCTAGGGATGATGAATCCCTTGTCCTCTTTGTTAGCACTTGGTTTTACCGCAGGTTGGAGATATGGGAACTGGATAAGGAACGAAGTTGGACTCATGTCAAGAATGTATACGACCCACAATTTGGACAAGTTTATCCATGGCCGATAGCTTTGTGGAAAGATGGGGTAGTTTTGACTTTTGAGGTGTTATTTTCCTCAAGATAGGAACTTGTACAATTATTGGTTTATGTACAACGAGGAAGAAAGAAAATGTTTTGAGTTGCCGAAAGATAGGTTAGAAATATTAGAGTATAAGTGCACCATTTATAGTTTGTTTGGAGATATTGCCTCTAAGAGCTCTTGAACAGTTGAACTAGAAGAATCTACTCTAATTGCGTTTTTTGACAATGTATTTGTTATGTGTTTTCATGTCAATTTTTTAATTTATTTCTTAATGATTGTTTTCCTCTTGGAGTAATTAGTCTGAATTCAACTACAGGACTTGTGTTTCTTCATTTGGATAATTCATGATTACATCAATCTCATCATATTACTTATGTGCATTTTAACCAACTCTAAGAAAGACTTGATCTGTGTATAAATACTAATTGGTCATTGTATTTGCAACGTGTCAAGTCTGAACTGAATAAGAGAAGCAGATGCTTACTGTGATCAGAATCGATGAGAAAAGCGATTTCTCCAAAGCTACAAGTGCGACAAGTCCTCTTAGGCGGATGCCAGTAACTGTTGAAAGCATAAGAGGCATGCGCCACCACAGTATGACCTCCATTGTTGGCCTGTTGGGTGGTATTCCGATCAAAGGAGACAACGAATGTTGATGGATGTCATCCCAATACCTCTGAACTCTCCTTCCTCGTTGACTTTTTTGACGAGTCTTTGATTTTGTCTGCAAGGACTGAGCAATCACAGAAGATTTAATTAGTTAGGTCAATGAATCTCAAGTTCTATAATGTTCCCTAATACATGAGCAACTATCATTGTAAGAACAGAGATCTCTAACCATGAAATCTAACTAAAAAAGAGCTTTAATTGACTGCCCTTTCTTCTCTATAAACAAGGCAAGGCTGAGGCAGCATGTAATGACTCATCCTGAATTAATTTATCATCATCAAAAAAATGGTTATGTTTTTAGTTGCATAAGCATTATTGTTAAGAAAAAATAATTTTCACATCAGGATTTGATAGTTTAACCAGAGGAACATGATGCAGTAAATATTTAGCTGAAGTGCCCTACTTTTAAAACCAATTAACTGTAAATAAACCAAAATTCAGGCATGCATACATCTAACTCTAGTGTGCGCTTCGGGGAATCAAGTTCTTCCGGTGTGAACTCAACCTCATCATAAATAGTCGAGTCGAGTCGAGTGCACTTGACACTTAACCAAATCAAATCACCTATTTATGATGAGTTTTGTGTTTTAAGATTCATTACTACAACATATTTCGCTTTCATTTGATTAAATACTATACGACCCCGTTTTCTAAACAGATCACATTGCACCATATACATCATTCCAACAAGAGCAACACTTAAACACTAATACATTAAAAATTAAACAAAGAAAGTAATAAAAAAGAATTAAGCACGAAAGAGAAAATCAGACGCCTCCAAGTGAAGATAAACAGCACATGACCCAATACAACATCACGAATACTCAACATCATGTTATTCAACCTCTGCTGTTCCAACGAAGCAAACAACAACTGTCTAACAGTCTTAGTTCAATCTTAAACCAAAGAATTCGTGTCTATATTGTCTACTAAACTCCCACCATTCAAAAGAACGTTCAATCTTTATCTCAATCTGCTTATTGATTTAAAACTAGATACAGCATTAACTACTTGATTTTCTGCAAACTAGATACAGGGCATTATTGATGGACATTTACAGTCTTCGGTTAATATTCCCTTCTGCTATGCGCATCTCGCGGCCATTAAGAACCTGAAATAGGATGTAAAACAAAAACATAATTAATGACTAGTCTATAGAAAATGAAAAGTGACTTGTAGTGAAAAAGAAAATGAGTTGCACCTCTCCGTACAGAGCTGCAAGTGCAGCTCTCATTTCGTCTATTGTTTGGAAGGAGACAAATCCAAATCCAGGGTGCTTCTTTGTACCAAGTGTCAATGGCACAGTGGTATCCGTTACAACGCCAAAACGTTTCCTCAAATCACAAGCAGTAACTGTTTCGTTTAGGTTGCTGATATGCAGGGTATTCGGGAGGCGCTCCATGATCAGCCGCTCAGCATTGTCTTTCACAATTAATTCTCCTCCCTCATACACCTAAACAAGAAGAGGCACACTGAATGAAATGGTTGATAGATATAATACATTTTCTCTTTAAGTTCCTGCTCTTTTCTCTATAAATATAGTTTAGCTGGTAAACTTACCCGCCTATGAAGTGCTCTAATGACTGCTTCGTGTTCAGAAGCACTTCTCATTTTAACGAAACCATAGCCTTTGCTCTGACCGAGAGAGTCATATTTAACCTGCATAAGTTGAATACATTATTGTTTAACAAGTATAAAATTTTTATAAAAAGCAAAAATGCATTTTTGTATACCAAAGGCTGTAAAGGTAAATAATTCTAATGGAAACCGAGATTATTTACCTTTACAGCTTTTGGAGCCATATAGTTGGATTATTTCTATAAAATTTCCTGAGGAAGGATTTACCTCTACAGCCTTTGGTATGCCATATAGTTGGATTATTTCGGTCAGTTTGTTGTTATCAACAAACCCAGGTAGATTCCTAATGTAGATTGCTCGGTTTCCATCAGAAGTTTCACTATAACTTGCCAGCGCCCCTTCATGTGCTATCTCGGCCTTCAAAACTGGAAAATAATTTCACTTTGTTATATTCTGCACTGCAACCATTTCTACTAAAATATTTAATCTAATGATGTAGAGAGAAACATGGTAATAAAGTACCTTCTGCATATGATGTATAGTGCCCATGACAAAGTTTATATGGATTATTCTGCTTGCTTTGAAAACCATAATCAAATATGCTTGCAAGAATAAAGTAGTGATGTTCCTGTTTTACAAGTAGGAACGTTTCTACAAACAACTGTTGCAAAACAAAATTTTCATCACGTATTGAACCCCAAACTAAGACTATTGATCCAAATTCCCAAGACCCTAAACAACAGTTACTCGTCACTAAGTACTGCTCATTGCTGAGGGTCGCCATAAGCTTCATGATTTCCTGAAGAGATATAAGAAAAGTATGATCACTGTTTAAGGCAAGAACTACATTTAAAAAAAATAAAGCTGGAGAAGTCCATGGTATACAGGAGTTGTGTTTGCAGTCATCTTAGTGATTCCATTGATGCGAATCACTGTGCTAGTTTCCCTGAAATACTGCTGCACGTTAGCAGGATTGTTGTTTAGCATATTGTAATAGTGCCAAATGTAACGTTCCGCATCCTGGAATAAATAAAGTTATCTTGTCATACTAAGAAAATTAGTATTGTTAATGAAGTGCCACTACAAATTATAGCTTACCCATAAGAAAACAGATCTCCTAGTGTCACCAAGATTTCAAACCATTCTATTTTTACAACTGAATGAGATCATTTCATTCTTATGCTTATTTCTTGATGTTCAAAGAGCACAACCTTCTGAAAGTGGTTTTTAGCAGGTGGTTTTTATATGATTACTACCAATAATGTCTAATATTTCATATGAATGCTCTCATTTATTGGTCTAAATGCCTAAATCAGCAGCACAAAGTGAGGCGAGATTTCTATAAGACTTAATCTAATATCTAATTGTTTTTTTAGATCAGCATCACATTGATTATATCAATTTAAACAGGATGTCAAGCCTCATATCACTGTGGATTAAAAGAAAACTCAAGAAATCCCAAAGCACTGAATCACTGTGTACAAGTCATAAACTACCATTGATTATATCACTAGAATGAACATAAGACTCAAGAAACGCACAGAAATTATAAATTACCGCAGGGATTTACTGGAATGAACATAAGACTCAAGGAACATCATATCATTGAGACTCAAGGAATAAATTACCGCAGGGATTTAAAAAATTTACCGCTGATTACATCACTGTAATGTACATAAGACTCAAGAAACGTATTGAAATAAAAAATTACGGCATGGATTCACTGGAATGAACATAAAACTCAAGGAACCTCATAGCATTGAAATAAAAAAGTATCGCTGATTATGTCACTGAACATAAGACTCAAGAAAAGCATTGAAGTAATATATTACCGCCAGGGGATTCTGGAACTGGAGATGGATATCAGAAGATGTTCCCGCCATTGATATTATTCACCTAGAAACTCTGCAGCTCCGATTGTTAGTTGTTCTCTCTAAGTAACTGCAAATAAATGCCGCCCTTTGGGCGTAATGTATACATGTATATATACATATACACACATAGCTCTGTAAACAACATCGCCGATTTGTGTTTGTTGGAGGGAAATCCCCTTCTGGGGTTTTATACCCTCGCCCGAAACGACGACGTTTAGCGTTTTAAATTTTTTAAAAAGCTTTTTTAAATTAAAAAAATTAAAATAAGATTCACTATTTAAGTATTGAGTCGCTCTCATGTGCACCACATGCACCAATCTAAATTGGTGCACTTTAAACCCTAACCCCTAAACAATGAACTTTAAATCATATATGAATCATTCGGGTCAGGTGAACAATGAACCACTTGGGCCGAGTGAACCATGAACCACTCGGGTCGGGTTTGGGTTCGGGTATTTACAAAAAAAAACTACAATTGAAATTAAAGTTAAAAGAAAATCGAAATTGAGAAAAAAAAAATAGAAAAAGAGTTTTTAAAATTAAATTGCACCAATTTTATTGGTGCATGTGTTGCACAGGAGAATTTGTCTTAAATATTTATGCACTTTTAAAAAAAATGATATTAGACCTAACCTTTTTTGTTATATTTTCTTGAAAAAATGTATATTTGTTCAATTTTGAAAAGATAAATTTTATTCTTTTTGGAAATTTGGGAAAGTGCAGCCTACTTGCAAATTTTAATTTATAATTTTTTTTTTATTAGTTACTCAAAATATTTTATGTACTTAATACTCTTCTCCTTATACGACAATCTAAATAAAATTTATTAATGCACAACAAAGAAATTTATTGCCTCCATATGTACAACAATTAAAAAAGTCCACGATAGAAGGTAACAACAGGAAAATCTGGCATTAATCGATTAATTTCCTGCAAATTATCACCCTCATATGTACAACTATTATACATTAAAGAAAAAAATAACTACAACGGCTGCAAATCATAAAAAGCTGCTTACCGAAGAATATATTTAAATTAAGACTAGTTTTTGTATGGATCAAATGCACTATGTATTTTATAGTGTATTTTAAAATTTTATAATTTATTGTATTAAAATTCACAACTTATTACACTAAAACATGTAATTATATTTTACAAAAATATAATTGCACGTTTTAATGTAACATATTATAAATTTTAATGTAACAAACTGCAGGTTTTTAAAATACACTATAACATTTACGGTGGACCTGGTGCATAGGACCTGGTGCATAGGATGCCCACACTTAATTGATGGATATTTTGAAATTATGTTAGCTACCTTGATTGTGGGTTTCTTGCCGATGCTAGTTTCTTTTTTTGGTCTATAACTCCAAGAGTTAATATTGATGAACTTGCACAATTTTAAAAAATATATATATTATTTTTAAAGTAGAGATGGAATTTATTAAATTGAGTATAAAGGGTACCACTATAAAAAAATGTTTTTTTGGTGATAAATTTATTGTGAAGAATACACAAATTGTCATTAAAGTCAATGTTTTCGTGACGATATTTAAATTCGTCACTTAATGTACATATTGTCATGACGATCACATATATTATCACGTAAAAGGAGATTTACTGTGACGATTTCTCAAGTTGTCACAAATGGCAATATGAGCCAATAAAAGTCATTGTATCGTGACAAACCTTTTGTGGTGAGCTGTAAGTCGTCACAAGAAGTCTCTATTTGTGGTGACAACAGCCATCTTTGTCACATAAAAGTTATATTGGAGTGACGATCGTAGACTTTGTCACACAAAAGGGAGATATAACTGCAAGTTGTCACAGAAAGCCTCTGCTTATGGTGAAGACTTCCATCTTCGTCACTTTAAACGGAGCCTTATTGTAATAATTCACAATTCGTCGCATTAAGCCTCAATTTGTGGTGACGACTTCCATCTTTGTCACGTGAAAATGAATCTACTGTGATGATTAGTAAGTCGTCACAAGAAGCCTCTGTTTGTGATGACGATTTAGATCCTCGTCACGCAAAAGACATGTTGAAGTGACGATCGCAAACTTCATAATTTAAAATGGAGATATACTGTGACGATCCGCAAGTCGTCACAAAAAGTATTTATTTGTGGTGATGACTTTCATCTTCGTCACTTTAAAAGGAGATTTATTGTGACAATTCATAATTCATCACAATAAGTCTATGTTCATCACAAGAAACTTCTATTTATGGTGGCGACTTCCATCTTCGTCACGCAAAAGGCATGTTTAAGTGACAATAACATACTTTATTGTGTAAAAATGAGATCTATTGTGACGATTTGAAAAGTTGTCTCAATGAGTTGATCGAGGATCCAAGAGACGGCGCACCATTAATAGGGGGATGTTAGGATGTTAGTGAACCACATAAATATTATTTTTTATTCTTATTTATCGATTTATATTCATTTCTCTTGATTTATTATAAAAAAATATTATAATTATTTTCCAGCATGCTATATGAAATAGTGTTAGTATTATTACTACTTTTTTTTGGGTGTCACAGTTTTTAAGAGGTAATTATAATTTATTTTAGAAGTCCATTAAAAAAGTCTTTATATTAGTGAAAAAATATTATGACGATGAAATCAAAATTTTTAGAATTTGCTCTTGTAAATTTATATTTTATTTAAATTCTGAATTAAATCCTCTCAAATTCTTTTTTTCTTTTTTTTTTGAGAAAAAATTGGCAGACTAAACAATAACGTCTAATATAGTAATATTATTGTCACATTGTGTATCCCCATTTACAATTTACTTAACTTTGATTTTTTCTTAACAAAAATGTATGAAAAGGTTTTATCCCCAATTTTTAAATCGCTCAGAAAAAAATTCGCACGCAGAAATTGACGGGCAAAAATTCGCGCTCACACATCGAAAACCCTATGTTTCATGCCAAAATCGAAATCCCCTCTTCCATTCCGTTTCTAAGTTCTATCGGACCAGGGATATGGAGCACAATTATGGAGTAGAGTAGAAGGCATGTTCTTGTGCTTCTTCTCCCAGGAATCGAGGAGCAAGCCGCCGCGATTAAGTAGGAATTCAGATTCTCAGGTATCCCCTCCTTTTCTGCTTTTTCTAGAGGCGTTAATTTCTATCTAAAATCTATAAACATTTTTCCTTTCTTAGCATTAGAATGATGAAACTGGTGTGTATCGAGGATCTTATTCTGATTATTTGTTTAGTTCATCGCAGTTTGTTTGACAATTATAAATATTAGAGAATTATTATCTGATACTAGTATCATTTGGCTGGAAGTAGTCCACCTCCTCAATTTATGCTCAAAATTAGCATTGTACAATCTTGAGTAAGATCTGTTCTTGTTTGGATCCGTTCTCTAGAATAAATTCGTCTCACAGAACAGTTTATGTCACAAAATGTGGATACAATTGGAAAATTAAAAGTCACATACCCTAAAAGTTTTATCCTCCCTGTATGAAGAAATATGCCTTGCCCTTTGGATTTATGGGTCAATCTCTCTCTCTGTGTGTAAGTTAGTGCATATTTATGTTCATATGTTTATTAAATATTGTGTTTAGTATATAAAAGTTGGATTAGGTACATAGCTATGGATAAAAGTTGAAGTCTGATAATTTGATGTGGCTGACATAATAGACAGTTGAGCATGTCAAATGGTTTCAAGATTGGGAGTTCCATTGGTACTAGCTCTATGCTTTTACATAGACTGTTAGCACAGTTTCTTCTATGTAGAAGATGGACTATAGTTACTGAATCACATATATGTGTTGTTTAATAATTGTTGCTAATACATATACAAGCTTGGGGGGATACTTGATGGTATTATTTTTCTATTACATGCTTGTTGCAAAGGCTGGCACGCCTTGTCTAATCCACAAGATTCCAAGACCTAAGACAATGACTTTTGGCTAGTAGCAATACAAGTTTAGCCAGTTTCAACCTTTTATTTTGTGTTGTGGTTTCTTGAATATCTTCATTTATCTGTTCTTCCCCTGAATTAATTGCCGATTCTTTAATCTGTACTTTTCGCTTTAGCTTCATTGCTCATGTTTGGATGTGGCATATACAGATGGGCCTTGGTTTTTTGAGGTTCAGAACGAGGCATTGGTGAAAGTCTTGCTATTTATGCACTGGTAAGTTACATGACTCTAGTATCTTCTACGGTTGATTATTTTTTTTATATCTCTCATGTATTAGTTGATAGTCCAAATTTTTGTTTCCTCCCAGTTTAGGTCGAAGGTTGATTTTGCTTGCTGTTGAGCTGTCGTATTGTACATGTGTTTCAACTATAACATATTTGTTAAGTAAGTAAATATCTTTCTGAATAATGGGAAAGTAATATCAATTTTCTCAGTGAACTTCCACTTAGTTATCGCTTGGTATCTTTGATGTTGATTTGATTTTTGGGGATTCTCTTTTTAAATAACTAAGTGGAAGTTCACTAATAGGTTCCTATTAGTTCATCTTTTTAAATATAGTATTTAATTGGTGCTACTCCCTTATTGACATAGAATCTTATACTACTATACTAAGTGGCTTGAGGATTTGACCAAATTTGGTATCATTTTTAATTATGCAGAGTTTAATGAATTGGACTACTTACTTGTAATGGCAGTCCTCCTCATTCATGAGATACAATAGTGTCTTCTTATCCAATAGTTTGTGTTAGGAAATAAATTTAATAAAGAGGATTTTGATTAGATCTCAAAACCCCTGAGTATGACATGTTCAGGATAATCTTGATAGATGAATCAGATTCGGTTTAGAGTGTTTTTGATGTTATTCGCACGTGTATAGTCGGCAGTAAATAGAAATGTAAGTTTCAAGACCCAAGGTTTCAAGATGAAACCAAGTTTCAAGACTTAGTGGGAACGGAGAATCAAGACTCGGAGAATATCAAGGAAAGTCAAGACTCAAGAATGTCAAGAATCCTAAATGTTAATGATGGAATCCCGTGGACCAACAAGAGGAAGACAACCAAACTGGGAAAAGTTTATCCAGAGAGAATAGTATGAATTTGAATGAGATTTTGTAACATTCAAAAGATATAAATACAAGATCTTCCATCAAATTTTGAGATTATGCAAAAGATTTTCTGAGCCAAAGCGTTAAGTCAAGCATTCCCACCCTAGAACACAAGTTGATATACACATATATTCAAAGAGTGTTCTAGAAACCCAACTAAGGAACCCAAATGTAAAATGTTAGAAGATTGAATTTAAACAAATGTAAGGGAAAATCTCACCATAGTTGGAGATAACACCAAACCCAAACCCCATTCTCGTAAAGAGATAACTAGTGGTGAAGAGAGGTAGTTGTTAGGCAATCCCGAGAGGGTGATAAGTCCCGAGGAGTGTGTTTAAACATCTAGGCTTAACCTAAGAGGGTGATAAGTCGATTTGAGTTAGTGAACTAGGAAGAATCTAAGGTCGGGTTGAGTAAGTAAACCACGTGGTGTAGTTTTTGACAATAAATTTGTAGTTCGAAGTGTTTGAAGGAATTTCATGTCAAGTGGATTTTTTAATTTATTTCTTAATGATTGTTTTCCTCTTGGAGTAATTAGTCTGAATTCAACTACAGGACAATAGTGTCTTCTTATCCAATAGTTTGATTGCAAGTTGAGTCACCAAAAAAATATGCAGTATCATGCGCTTTAAAACCTTTTATTTCTGATGCAAATTTGTCAATTTGTCATAACTATGCAATTAGATAAAAAATAATCTGCTCGAAATAGTGATTTTTTTTTTCAGTCATATGTATGCTCATTTTCTAAAGCTTATATAGGTCACAAAAAGGATACTTCAGGTGGCAATATAATTTTTACAATTAAATGTGACAAACAAGACCTCATGTGACGATAATTTTGTCATAAATATTTCTTATAGTTGTCACAATTAACAACCAAAACAAAGAATTCTTGTGACGAAAAAATATTTTTTTGATGATAATGCTCTAGTATTTGCCAGGGTGCAAAAGTTGAAAATCGCTGGGCGGGCGGATTGTGGCCGCCTAGCGCCTAGACCGCCTAGGCGGTCCCATTTTTTTATTTGTTATTTTTAAATTGCAAAATAAATTAACATAAATCCACCTAGACGATCGCCTAGATCCGCCTAGATCCCTCTAATCCGCCTAGGCGGCCGCCTAGGTCCGCCTAATCCGCCTAGGCAAAACGATTTTTCTCGCCGATTTTGGCAAAATCGGGGTGGCCGACGGCCGCCTTGGCCGAGTTCTGCAACCATGAGTATTTGTGACAATAATTTTGTCACAACTATAGCTATTTTAAGTGGCGAAAATGTTGTCACGTGAAACAAAAAAAATGTAACGATATTGTGATGAAAATATAAGATTATAGTGACTATAATTTCGTCATGAAAAAATATCTATTGTGACAAATATATTTTGCCACGTGAAAAATAACAAATGTCAGGATGTTGTGACAAAAAATAATTTTGGAGACGAAAATATTGGGTTATAGTGATGATAAGTTGTCACAACAACATTATCTTTAATGACAAATAGTTTTGTCACTTTAAACAATAAAAATATAATGTTGTTGTGACAAAAAAATAATTTTGGTGACGAAAATATAAAGTTATGGTAATGATAATTTTGTCACGTTAACATTTTCTATGGCGACAACTATGTTTTGTCACGTGAAACAACAAAAATGCAAGGTTGTTGTGACGAAAAAATAATTTTGGTAAAAAATATAGGGATATAGTGAAAATAATTTCGTCACAACAATATTAACTTTCGTGACAAATAGATTCCGTCACTAGCTATTGTGACGATATTTTTTTACCGTCACCAGAAATCTTTTGTGACAGCTTTTGATGACGATGCTTGTGACGAGATTTTTTGCCACAACAAGTCTTTAGTGACGAAAATTTTCAGAACATATATTTGTTGTTTTAGTACACACATTTTTCTATAAGTATAAAAAATGTGTTACTCTAAACTCTAAAGAGAATTGTGTGTCATTATATGAATAAAATGAAACTCTCTCTATTTTCATTCGCTCTTTATTTATTTCTCTATTGACATGTGAGTATGACTACCTTAATTAAGTAAAGACCTAACCTATCAAATTACACTATTAAATTAATAAAAATATATTGTCTCATCACGTAGTAACATATAATTGTCTTTATTATAAGTTATAATGCATATTTAACTTTATAGTAACACATAATGAGAGCAAATTTTCCTGTTTCGACTCTGTACAATTCTCTTGAAAAAATTAGCTTGACCAGATTTGAACCGTGTGGGATCTACAAATTTTTAACTATTTCCATTTGAACTAATATTTCACATATATTTTTAAAAAATATATACCCCAAAATATATATATGGAGTTTTTTTTTTATATATTTCAAACTATAATATTAATTGTATCTTATAGGAGATCCCATAGGCGCCATAAGACTGGTAAAAATCATTTGTTCCAATGCCTTATCGGCTACCGAACATAAATCTAAAAAATAAAATTAAAAGGAACAAAAATAAAGCATTAGAAATATACAAAGTATTGTATGAAAATTTTCATATATGAAAAAACTTTAATTTACAATCAAATTCTGTAATTTATTAAGGTAAGATAAAATTGAGTGGTTCATTGTTCATTCAACCCAAATGATTCATGTTCATCCGGCCCGAATAGTTCATAATTTAGGGTTCATTATTTAGTGTTTAGGGTGTAGATAATTGATTTATGACAATTTTATAGATTTTCATACATGAAAATTTTCACGCTAGACTTACTCTTAGAAATAATATGAGAAAGTAGATGAAGTAGCACCCGCGTAAAAAAGAATTCGAACGGATATACCAAAAAAGAATTTATAGAGAGAGACTTAGGGCGTGTTTTCAGTCACAACTAGTGACCCAAAAGTGTTTTTATAATTCAAAAGCTAGGTCACACCAACTTTTGAAAAAAAACACTTATCAATGTAGCAAATGAGATTGAAAACAACCCCTTAGCTCCCGTCTACTTTTCTAGATGAAGACTATATTTGATATTTCTTCCGTCCACCAATCTTATGTTTGACATTTGAAGTAATTAAATAATAGTTAGGGGATAAAGATAAAGTGATTTTTTTCATAAATGAAGTGTATATACTATTGGTGGATGGACAAATAAGACAAGTGGTACATAACATTGGTGGACGGTGGTGGACGGACAAGTAAGACAAGTGTGCATAAAATTGGTGGACGGATGGTGTATGATTTTATAGATTCTTTAATCAAAAACTATTTTTCTTCTTAATTTCGGGGCTATGTCGCTATGGGATAGTTTTATTTTTTAAAATTAACAAAGTAAATAAAAAATAAATATAAATAATTAGTTATTATCCAATCCATTTCACTTGAAGTCAAGTAAATGGAGCATAAAGATGAGAGAGAACAAGTATTGAAGACAAGAAAAACTGATAAAAGACATGTTTATCGTTATTACTTATTAGGCGTTAGCCGTTAAGTAGCATTAGTGATCTATTTAATTGATTTATGTAACACAATCTCGTAAATTAATTACTCCTCGGTCCCGTGATCACTGCAACACTTATCTTATTTAGAGGTCTCAATATTACTGCAATATTCTCAAAATGAAAATAACACACAATATTAACACCCTCACAATATCACTTTATTTTCAAAGTTGTCATTCAAATATCTTCTTTATTTCAACTCAAACTCACTAAAAGTCAACATCTTCATCTTGAATTATCCACAATACCCCTTCTTTATTACACTCAAACCCACTTTTCACTTTTTTTCTTGGTTTGTTTGCCATTTTCAATCTTTTTTCTTGGTTTGTTTGTCATTTTCAGTGTTGTAGTCCTCTTGGGACGGAAGGAGTATTTCTTGACAAATATAATGGATGGGTACTGGAAGAAAGAAAAAGGTTTTTTCTGAATAAAGATGGTCTCCAAACAACTGTTTTTGTTCAGAATCACCATCAAACACTTTCTGTGCAACCAAAGACTTCAATATTGTGTATACGTTCATAGGTCTATACAGGTTGTTCCTTTTCTCTTTGTATACGTTCATAGGTCTATACAGGTTGTTCCTTTTCTTTTTTGTATATGTCCTCATATTTTAAGTCCCTCGATTTTAGAAAAACAATATATCATTTAAATCTTTTCGAATTGTTTCCGTTCGACAATAATTGTCCTCTCCCTCACTAAAAAAAACTGAAAAACATTAAAGTAAAAGACAAAGTATTTGCCGATTAATTCTACGCTACAACAAAAGTTCCCTTCTTATTATTCACTATCTTTTTTTACATGGTGGGTAAGAAAGAGGAAGATGAACACATGAAAAGAAAACACAGAAAATGAGGGAGGAAGAAATATCGTAGTATTATAGTGTGTTTTAGATATTTTAATTAAGGTCATTTTAGAACACAATTTTTGGGTGTGTTTAGAGGATATTGGGGCGTGAGTAGTGGGTAGGGGTGGACGAGGGCATACTGAAAATTTTCTCGCCATACCGTTACCGTACCGAAATTTTCGATATCGAAAATTGTCATACCGTTGTCGTACCGAAAATTCGGTATACTGAAATTTTGGCATACCAAAATTTTCGGTATGTCAATATTACATATTAATCTGCATCGAAATTCAAAGATATACCCCAAGCATACCGAAATATTTTCATTATATGAAAAAATTTTTGGTATACGGTATTTCGGTATATACCAAAAAATTTTATATTTTTATGCCGTTATCGTAGCGAAATTTTCGATATGATACCGCATACAAAAAAAAATTCAAATTATCTCGAAAAATTTCGATAAAATCGATATTTTTCGTTACGGAAGTGCGATTTACTGGTATTTTCGGTATTTCCTCCACCCCTAGTAGTGGGAGTAAGACTACTAATTCTCCTATTTCTTTTTGTTGTTTTGTTTAAGAAATAATAATAAAATAATAAAAATGAATGATAATTTTGGGTATTGTGAGAGAGGAAAAAGGTATGTGGAGTAATAAGAGTAGTAAATGATATTTTTTATAATTTTGCGTGAAAAATGAGGTTAAAAATTATGTGTAGTGGAGTTGTTTTTTCTTTTAATGGAATGGGAAAGTTATAGTTAGATACTCACAAAAAGAAAGCGAGACAATTATAGTGGGACGGAGGTCAGGGTGAGCATTCGGTTATTCAGTACCGAACCGAATTGTTAAAATCAAATTACCGAGTTTTTAAAATTAAAAAACGAACCTGAACCGAAATGAGTATAAACCGAATAAAATCGAACCGAATTTTTTAGGTTCAATTTCGGTTAAAAACCAAAATTAAATAGCCCAAAAAACCAACAAATTAAATAGTCCAATATACAACCCAACAATATTTAATTTGTCCAACAATTAAATCCCAACAATTATAACCAACAAATACAGCGCAACACACTTAATTTGTCCAATACTTTGAAATTAAACAGTAAACATATCAAATATTGAAATTAAACCAATCTATTGAAATTAAATCAATTTACACAATCAGTCTGAATTCTGGAATTGAAAACAGAATAATGGAAATGAAATAACAAATTAGGGTTTTGACTTTCTCCTCTTAATATTTAAGTAATAAATTAATATTACATATATATTATTTAATTCGATTTGATTTTTCGTTATTCAGGTTTTTTCACCCTAGAAACCAAAATCGAATACTGAATTTTTTAAAATTTAAACCCGAAACCGAAATCGAAAACCAAATTAATATTTCGGTTCGATCCCGGTTCGATTTTGGATGATAACCGAACACTGCTCACCCCTAGACTGGGGAGTACTGTTTAAAAAGAGAGATATATATCATATTTATGATTCATAATAATCTTTTAGATATGCGGAAATTTGAAGTCCAATATTTATTTCCTAAAAAAATCTTTATAATATCTTGCATTGAATCTATTAATACGTACAACTCCATCTTCTCTGGAATCTTAAGTCAATATATTTTTCCTGAAAAATCTTTTTCGAATTCTTCTCTTTCGTATTCAATTCCTTCTCTTTCGTATTAATTCAGTCGCGTACACTCTCTTTTCTTAGAAACTTCTCCATATCTGTTGTATTATGGATCTAAACGACGACGTCGTAATTGAAATACTGTTACATCTTCCTGTGAAATCCGTGATAAGATTCAAAAGTGTGTGCAAATCATGGTGTAGCATCATTGAATCATTCGCCTTCAAAAAAATCCACTTCCACAATCATCACTCCAAAAACAACAACGATGATGATACTCTTTTATCTACAATTTAGAGACACTACATGGACACTCTCATCGTTATTATCGTTTCCAAATAACTGGAAATCATATAACGACTTTCCACCAGCTTTTCACAAATTCTTAAACGACAATATCACGACCGGCGGTGGTAGGTGGGTTGACGATAGCATTATTTTTATGGTCCGGTCAATGGTTTGATCTGTATATATAACCCGAAGCCTACAGTTAAAGATGACGTTTTAGAATGGAGTCTATCCATTGCAATATGCAACCCTTGTCTCGGAGAAATGAAATTTCTACCCTCATCTCCAGTATGCCTATCTTTGCTTGATTCTTTGGTTGGTAGTGAAACTTGGGATCAAGAATTCACCAGTCGAAACATTGGATTTGGTTTCGATTTTCTTACAAAAGATTACAAAGTAGTGCAGCTGATATGGTCACTGGATGGACGTACTTATATGGAGGTGTATTCCGCAAGAACAAACGCGTGGAGGGAACTGGTGGTTGATATCTTTGGCGATGTGGGAGATTCTTACAACGAAATCTTTGCGATAAAGTCAACGTGCAAGGGAAGTGGGACCAGGGCTTATTGGCCGTTGTTAAAGTTGACAGGGAATGGGGAATATATGGAGATCTTGATATTGTCGTTCGAGGTGTTTGAGAAGTTGAGGCTGCCCGAATTTTACTATCCGGGAGTTATAGGATCGGAGCACACTACGGTGTTTGCTAGGGATGATGAATCACTTGTCCTCTTTGTTAACAAATGGTATTACTGCAGGTTGGAGATGTCGGAAATGGATAAGGAACGAGGTTGGACTCATGTCAGGAATCTTTACGATGACCCACTATTGGAAAACGTGGACATATGGCCGAATATCTTTGTGGAAAGATGGGGTAGTTTTGAGGTGTGATTTTCCTCAAGATAAGAACTTGTTCAGTTATTGGTTTATGTACGATGACGAAGGAAAAAAAATATTTTGAGTTGCCGAAAGATAGGTTAGAAATATTAGAGTATAAGTGCACCCTTTATAGTTTGTTTGGAGATATGCATCTAACTGAAAATTAGAGGAGCTCTTGAACTAGAATAATCTACTCTTATTGCTTTTATTTTTCAGTTGTTTTTCTTTTGGCTTTTTGATATTTTGACAATATATTTATGTTATTTTCATGTCAATTTTGCACATGAAGCATCTGCTATTCCGGGGAAGGCATTAGAGCTTGAATGCTGCTGTATTGATATTGTCTTCAGAGTGAGCCTTTTTGGAACACACCAAATTATTTATAAGATCATATGTTAGATCCTGTTTAATAGTGGCTTGTGTTGATATTGTAGGGACATCAGTTGGCTACATTAAAGTATTAAGTTCCTTTAATTTACAGAAGAAACTAAAAATTCAAGCTAGAAAACAAAATTTTGGATCTCTGTCTGCAAGAAATATTCTTTCATTTTCTTAATAGTTCATTTAACAAAACCAACAATGAATAACAAAGATAAAAAGAATCTTAAATAGGCAAACCAAGATCCATATCCTAAATGAAGTAGAAAACTCTACTAAATTCAATAAATAAGGCGTATATCGAAAAATGTAAAATAGAACTTTGTCTGGATAACATATTGATGCTTTCAAAAAAAAAAAAAAAAAGATGACTCGTTGATGAAACAGAGGTCCATCCTCTGTATTTTATTATAAATCAGTTATTCTGGTAAATAAAGTTCAAGTTTAACAACTGAGGTTAACTAGTTTTGATGGTGAAAGGGACTGTGTATTTCCACAAAAATGATACATTTAAATTAGCAATTAAGATTCAACATCCAATTTCATGGTGAAGTAGAAACCCATACATAGCATTACCACTAAAGAATAATTTGCCCAAACATTAGGCTCATCAGCTTTGGAAAAAAAAAAATTATTATAATTCAAAGATTTCACAGTAAACAACAGAGTTTCTTGTTGTTGTGCTGGCTCCCCAAGGGAACCACATCATCATCATTATCATCAAGTGGATTTCGCCTAGGAATAATCCTGGAGTTCATAAATGTATGAAGAAAATTAGAAAATATTTGACCAATTAGAGAATTAAACACATAATTTGTGGGTAAATTGTGTCAAACCCCTATGTGGTTTGTAAAATTGGTGTCAAACCCCCCTGTGCTTTAAAAATTGTGTGAAACCCCCTTATAGTTTTATAAATATGGCGCGAATCCTCTTGTGATTTTTTATTATGGCGTGAAACTCAAGTTTTTGTTGAGATAATGAAAAATGTATTACACATTCGCTTTTTACCGTTATTTTTATCACTTTTTTATTGAAAAATGATAGAATTACCCTCCATTAACTATATTAAAAGTGATTTTGGTGTCAAGCCTTAATATTTTTAAAATTAAATAACTATATAAAAACAATGGATGACAATTATGTCAGTTTTCAACAAAAAGTATGAAACAAAACATTAAAAATCGAGTGTGTAATACATTTTCATTACATCAACAAAAACGGGGGGTTTCCACACCATATTTATAAAATCACTAGTGAGTTTCACACAATTTTTAAAGCATAAGATAGTTTGACTCCGAATTTTTAAACCAAATGGAGGTTTGAAACAATTTACCCATAATTTGATAATGATAATTTGATTACGCAGATAGCACCCTTAAGTGATAGCCAGAAACGACTGAAAATTTGTGTAAATTTGTACTAGCCTATTTTAGTGGTACACTGGGATTAAGAAGACATATTAAATATCTACATTATTTCTATTTTGCCCATACACGAATAACTACATACTGTGAACTTTGTTAAAAGCAAGTGGGTTAAATAAGGTCATTTTGGGATCTTAACAAAAAAACAAGCTCATTTTGGAGTAATTTATTTGATACAGCTGATTCTTATGGCACTGGAAGTTGAATGGACAAAGTGAGAAGCTGCTACGGAAGTTTATCCGCGAGAGAGACTGAAAATAGGAGAGTTTTTGCCCTTTAGGAGGAGAGAGACTGAAAATAGGTTTAAAATTTAATTAGAGGAAATAATTGTAAAGTTGTAATTTGGACTTGGTCAAGCAATAGATTTGTTGGTTATTGAGAATTAAAAAAAAAATTAATTATAATATATATTGCTCCATATATTTCGGATGACATGTTATGATCCATGTTTTTTTTTTCTTCGAAAATCTGTTATGATCCATGTTAGTATTTGTGTTATTGAGAATCAATTTAAATTTTTGTAGCGCATACTTGTTTTATATTTTAACTATAAAAGGAATATTGAAAAAAATTATGTAGGAATCATTTTAACGGTTGAACGCTGATCGGTGGCCTCTTCAGTTCGATCACCGGTTCGCTTATGAAAACACTGATTTGAATATTGCATGAAAATATTGACATTTGATTCTTGTAGATAAAAATATAATTTCAAAGATATTTTTTATAAAATCTATAATTAAGTAAATAAAATTTTAATAATAAAATGAAAAGGGCATCCATATTTGAAGACTAGAACAAGTCTTAATGTTTTGATTTATCTTTCCGAAACATATTAGAGAGAAAAAGTGTTTGTGGATTTAAAGAGAAAAAGTGTTTGTGTATTTAAATAGATAGGTAGAGTTCGCAAGCATGAAATTTTGAAATTAATATTTCCGGAACTAAAATTTGAATCATGATAGGATTTTTTTTTTTTAAGATAAATATTGAAATTTGAATCCTTTATAAATATTATAAAGATATAAAAAAACTTTGAGAAAGTTATTGAATTTTGATAACAATATCTTGTGAAAATATTAAAAGATAGACTAAAATTTTAAAAGCATTGGATATTTTTAAAATAATAATAACTAACTTGAAATTTTCAGGGTGTTACAAAAAGAATTGAACTATGGAAGAGTAGAATGCAAATTTTCGTTGCTGAAGATGACTTGAGGGCAATTCAGAAATTTTTCTAATTATCCTTGTCAACAGGTGTAAAGCAAATGAAGAATGGCATGTTTAGGTTGTTTGAAACTAAACAATGAACGAGTTTAGAGTTATGAACTGCGCTCCATATCAGATTCCTTATATTTTCCATGCAACCACGGCTTGAGCAAATTCCTAAAAGACAAACACAAACTATCAAAAAAAAAAAACCAAATTAAACATAACATAATTAGAATGATATTTGTGGATGAATGTGCTCGTGCAATTGATGGTTTGGATACCACGGTTTTTAAAGGTTGTATGTTGAGGGTTGGTTTTGTTCGACCAAATTTTCCTGATCGGGTATGTTTCTAGCTTTAAAGCCTATTATCTTATGTTATGTTTAATTTGGTTTTTTTTTTTTGAGTTAGTTTGTGTTTGTCTTTTAGGAATTTGCTCAAGCCGTTCATTGTTTGCATGGTTTCAAAATAACCTAAACATGAGGGCAATTAAATTAGCTAAATTTTTCTTTGTTTAGTTTAATTATCCTTGTCAAGAAAAATTTTCAATTATCCTCAAAAAAATGAAGAATGGCATGTTTAGGTTGTTTGAAACTAAACAAAGTAAACAATGAAGCCAATGAAGAATGGCATGTTTAGGTTGTTTGAAACTAAACAAAGTAAACAATGAACGAGTTTAGAGTTATGAATCAATGGCCCATATCGATTCCTTATATATTTTCCAGAAATATTTTGAGCAAAGCAAATTCCTAAAAGACAAACACAAACTATCAAAAAAAAAAAGCCAAATTAAACATAACATAAGATAATAGGCTTTAAAGCTAGAAACCTACCCGATCAGGAAAATTTGGTCGAACAAAACCAACCCTCAACATACAACCTTTAAAAACCGTGGTATCCAAACCATCAATTGCACGAGCACATTCATCCACAGATATCATTCTAACAAAGGCAGAAGTTTTGTTTCTCTTGTTATTTATCTGCACAAGAATAGAACTATAAGCAACATTTTAATAGGAAATTTTAAGTTAAAAAAAAAATAATGTATTAACTTAATCATTTCAAGATATCCATAAGGATTGACCAAAACAAGAATATCATCTGTGCTGAATTCACGAGGCAAGTTACGTATTACAATCCAAGAATTTTCAGGAACAGGTCCTAATTCAGGATATTCAAATTCAATTGACAGATCTTTCCAGCTACAACCCTTTAAACCAGTAGGTCGACCAAACAATTTAACTTTGGTAGACATAGTTTTCTGTAAAACAAAAATAGTAGAAAACATACACATGTCAAGAAATTTAGAAAATTCAAAATACTTCACAGTACCTAAGGATCGTCTACCACAGAACTTCACATACACATGGAAGAAAATGAAAAGAACGTGAAGAAACTTGAATTCAGAAGTTATTTAAAGTCATTTTGCATAATCTTGATAACCTAACAGTCTAACCCAATCACCCCCTCCTAATAGATTAGTTATTGACAGCTTTTCTACTGAATCCTGACTAAAGATATTATACCATTTCAAATACTTCTGACAGCCTTTAAAACTGACTGTGGTCACTATGACTAGTACTGCTGTTTGGCTTGAGCATTGCCCAACAACCATTAACAACACAATGCATAAGGTATTTATGGAAATTTTGAGAAAAAAAATTCAGGTATTCTTTTATGAAACCTAAATTATAGAACTACTTTTGATGTGATCAAATTGAACATCAGGAATATGCACTTTTTTTGTTAAAATAGAATACACTTTATGGTAAAAGGAGTAAATGCCAGTCTGGTCAGACTCATAATGAGTACCTTGGCGATATCACATATGTATATGGTGTTTCTACAAACCATTGGAAAATTGAATGCATGACTTAATAACCTAAACCACTGTTACAATGGGACAGAGGAAGCTAATCTTTACAGAAATAGGATTGAGGAAGCTGACAAATATAGTATTACAACATTAAAATTAGAGATGAATGAACTCAAACGAACAGATGCCTTTATTTATTTCTGAAAATGCTTGTTTTCTTTGTGATTAAGAAAACCTCAAATTGGTTATGAACCCAAATTAATTACGAATGAACTCAAACATTAATATTCAAGAAATCTACAGAAATTGTAAAACAAAATCTACAGTAATACCAACACGAATTATTCAAGATAATTATCTTCCTAAAGAGTAACTTCATCAGTACTGATTTAGCGATTAAGAAAACTCACAGTAAATATAAAATATAGACTAATGTGAAAAATCTAGGGCAACAAACAACCATCAAAATTAAAATCATCCGAGATTTAAATTCAGATAAAATTTTCGGAAAACTGTAGAAGACAAAATCTACAGCAATGTCAAACGCAATATTCAAGATACGGATCTTCCTAAAGTGTAAGATCATCAGTGCTTATTAAGCGACTAAAAAAACTCACAATAAAGATTTAAATATACAATAATGTGAAAAATCTAGCGCAACTAACCACCATCACCATTGAAATCATCCGATATTCAAATTCTAATAAAATCTTCGGAAAACTGTAGAAAACAAAATCTACAGTAAGGCCAACACGCAATCTTCAAGATACATATCTTCTTAAAGGATAATTTAATCATTACTGTTAAAGAACTAGCGCAACTAACAAACATCACAATTACACTAATCCGAAATTCAAATTCTGATAAAACTTTCTGATAACTGACCGATAACAATATTTACAATGAAGCGAAAATCTATCTCAAACATACAATTTCAGCATTTATGAAATTTCATAGCTTGAAGAACTTACGGATTAAGACGATTCCAGTAGCGAAATCAACGATACTTCCAATCAACAGCTACAAAAGAAACTACCCGTTCGTTGATCTGTGTTCTTCACTCTTCACGTAACTTCCACTATCTAAACACTAATTCGCTCAATTCGCTTTATAGTGTGCGGTTTATCAAAATTAGAAGTGCGATTTATTTAAATTAAAAGAGCGATTATTTAAATTAGAAATGCGACAATACAGACTTTTACCCTTCAATTACTTATAGTTTACCCTTCAATTACTTATATCAACGTCAAATTTGTTAGGGGGTTTTGAGCTAACTATAGATTTTGTAAAAATTCATAACATTTTCCATGTAAATAAATAAAAATAAATAAAAAACGCTAACTATGATAATAATAAATACAGTATTAATAAAAACAAAAACAATATTAGAAGAAACTTATATTTTAAAACTTAAATCTGTATAATTTGGGTCAAAATAAAATACAAAGCTGATTTATCTGTTGCTTTGGATAAATATCACTAACGTTGTCTTGCAAAAATTGGTAAAGTAGAACAAAAAATAAATAGAGAGAAGCCAAAGAAAATGGGAAAATATTGGACAGAAAAAAGTGGTAAAGCCCAAAATCATTGAATAAAAAAATCTAAATGTAAATGCAGCCCCAAAATAAATAAAATAAATTTTGTATTCAGAGACAAAATAAATAAAATAAATTTAAAATATTTTTTGCTGTTCCAATCCAATGTCAAAGGATACCTGAGAAAAAAATTAATACAGAAAAATTCATTAGAATAAAACACATACGTATATTATAATTTACAGATCTAATAGATCTAATCAACAAATGAGTTAAAGCCCAGAATTGTATAAAATAACTTAGCTTTTGCTTGCAGATCTTGGCGATTTGCTTGTAGTTTGTATTTCTTGTTCTTGTGTCGATTCAGAAAAGGTGTATGTGATGAAGCAGAGATTGAAATTTTTTTCATTTTTTTCTGTTTGGACAGAGAATGATTGAAACTTCTGGATGGGGGTAGTATGTGTTTTTACTTTTTATAGTTAGGTTTCGTGCCACTCAATGTTATGGGCCTGCATATTTTGGGCATTAATGTTTTACGGGCTTTATGGCTAAGTTTTAGTTTCGGGCCTTTTCAAGTATATAATGTTTTTGCTTCTCAATTTATTTATTCGTATCTAACTTGAACGGGAACATATATTCTTAAATAGTAGATTGTTCTCCTAAGATTTTTTATTTGACGAATTAAAGATGAGATGTGTAATTCAAATTTATTATTTCTTTCGAAACAAATTTTGTATCAACATATATATTTGTTGATTTTTAATATGATTTATTTTATGCTAATAAAATTATTGCGTATGCTTCTGTACATTCTATCAAAGTTAAATTTTATAAAATATAATGATGATATTGGTCATATAAAATCTTGAAAATATGTCAATTAAGGACATGAAAGGTAACAAATCTATTTAAGGCCTTAAAGATTTTTTCCTATCGATTCAAGACCTAGAAGATAAAAAACTATCGATTTAGAGTCTGAAAGATAAAAATATCAATTTGAGGATCACACATTTTAAGGTCATGTATGACACATATATTTCATATCCTTATTCATGTTCTTAATTTTTTTATTTTTAGGATTTACGGTTCAAGATTTACTGTTCAGGGAGGTTTATGTAGGCTTGGCATGGGGCGGGGCGGGGCAGGGGACAACTCCCCATCCCCGTCCCCTCGAAATTCAGGGCGGGGGCGGTGTTGGAATTTAGAGGCACGTAAACACGTAATACATGAGCAGCAAAATAAATAGTTCACCAACAACGAACATATAATTGCATAATTTAATACGCATAAACATAAAGAGAAATCTTACAGTAAACCATATGCATATTTCTCTACTATGGTATCCACGTAATCCCCGTTCACGAACTTGCACAGATTTGTCAGCGTTGAATCTGAGACGGAATTTGCTAGGAAAATTCATATTCTAGATTTTATGGAGAAATATGAATTAACGTCGTTTGTGAATTCCCACGAGCTTGTATATATAGCAAAAACCCAACTTAAATCTTAAGCTAACCCAATTGGGAAATAAAATTTCTAATCTTTATTTAAATAAATCTCTCAGATTTATTTCCCATACATAAAATCTCTACGGATTTAATTCCCATGTATATCAAATCTCTACGGATTTGATTCCATATATATTAAATCCTACAATAATATTCCAACTATTATTATTGGAAGTTCTATTTAATTAAATTCAATTTAATTAAATATTAGTAATAATTAATTCCAAATTAATCTATTTAATTAATTCTTCATAAATTAAATATTAAATCCAATTTAACATTTAATCAACCAACTATAATCCGTAAAAGGGAACTACTTGTTGTGTGACTCATAGGCCCTCATATATCGAGCGATTAGTCAAACTAACGGTCTTAATTGAACCCTAGACAATAAATCAGACATTCTTAATATATGAGGTACGTTGCGAGAAACGTGCAACTACATGTAACTGAAACGTGGACTATTACGATTTCCTCCTTTCATTCGCGAATACTCGATTAAGTCTTGTACATGATGAAGTGTCTATTCAAATAACTTAATCAATTTATCTCAAATCACTAATTGATCATGTATGTCACACTTAGCCACAAAGTCTAAGTTGACGTGCATCGGCCGATGACTTTGAACCAATTATGATGAGAAGATGAGTAATCTCTCTAAATCCACTTTGAGGAATGAATCATATTCTTGGCTCAACTACCACGCACATACACTTCGTGATGAACCCAATTCAAGCCGTATCTACCCATGGAAGGGTGCAAGCGTTGGTCATGGTCAAAGCTCATCATCCCACACATGTCGTGCGTATTGACCTCAAGTCAAAGGAGTATTGCATCGCTCCCACTAACCGAGACACCCGTAGACACATATAGTGAAAATACATCAAACGATTTCTTGGATGGGTATACCAATACCCTACAAGGTATCTGTGCATCCATCATGAGATACCTAGTATCTCGTAGTAAGTGAGATCTTATTACACTCTCTAAGAGTATGATGCAGATCACACACCAATCTCCATTGTATCATCAATATCCCATTCTTCATGATCCTTGATCAGCGCTATTTGAGAATCATGCTTAAGTCATCTGAGTTCTCACAACCTCAATGACAGCAATGACTCATGGGAACACTTTCATGAATAAATGCAAACAATCAAACATAATATTCAAACAAGTGTATTGTCATACATTAATATTAAGTGAACTATAATATTAAATCAAACTGAATATCATCGAGTATTATGTCCTTACAATAGATTGTCTCTAGGACACTAACACTAAAAATCTCCCACTTGGACTAGAGTCAATCACCTACATGTCTAACCCCTAGACCATCAAATGTCTAGTGTGTACATGAACACTCAGTGTTATGGTGAAAGGATTTGTCAAATTAAATATGTGGGAATACATTTTAATTATATTTCTCCTATCGTTATGATCTATCGGATCAAATGATAAGCCTGGTACTGCTTGTCGATCTCGGTTCCTTTGTTTGTGCAATCGCACCAACGTTGTCTCAATACAAGTTCATTAGACAACTGACACTCGGAACTACCCCTAGTTCTCTTAAGAACTATAAAATCCAGACAGCCTCCTTGAGGATTCTAATACAGCAATCTACTCAGCTTCGGTTGTTGAATCTGCGGTCGTCTCTTGCTTGGAACTATTCCAACTGACCGCCCCATCATTGAGAGTGAAACGGTAACCCTACTGTGATTTGTAATCATCACAGTCGGATTGGAAACTTGCGTCAGCTAAACCAGTCACTACTAGTTCTGAGCGTCCACCATAGACAAGGAAACATTCTTTAATTCGTCTAAAATACTTCAGAATGATCCTAACAACAATCCAGTGAGACTCACCCGAATTTTGTTGGTATCTACCAGTGATGTTGATAATGTAGGCCACGTTTGGCCTAGTGCAAGTCATGGAGTACATGATTGACTCATTTGCTTATGCATATGGGACATCCTTCATGTGCTTGATATCAGCTTCAACAGAAAGACAATCCTTCTTTGACAGCTTTATCTCATGATTTGCCGATAAAGACTCTCTCTTAGAGTTCTCCATCGCAAAACGCTTCAACACCTTGTCTATATAGGTGGACTGTGACAGCCCCAACATCCTCTTGGATCTTATCAAGTTACTTCTCTACTTCAACCTTAAACTCTTGAATTTCTCAAAAGATTCGAATTTGTGTTTCATAAGATACACATATCCGTATCTTGATAAATTATCAGTAAAAGTGATGAAGTATCCGAAGTGACCCCTAGCTAGAGTGGGCGATGAGCCACAAACATCGTTGTAGATTAACTCTAAAACTTCTTTGACATGCACCCCTTCCCAGAAAAGAGTCTGTTGATCATCTTGTCCATGAGATAAGATTCACAATTTCCATAAGACTCAAAGTCAAATGGGGTTAAGTAGTCTAACTTTCTTAACCTTGCAATTCCTTTCTCATTTACATGATCAAGTCTACAATGCCACAAGTAAGTCGGGTTTTCATGATTACTAAGTTTGAGTCTATTATTTTGTATATTAAGAACATTATATCCTCAATACAACAAGTATTAACCATTCACCATAGGGGAATTCCCATAAACCACACCATTCAACGTAAAATAACAATTATTATCACTAAAATGGAAGGAATAACCCTCAATGTCTAACATAGGAATGAAATAATGTTGCGAGTAATAGGAAGAACAAAATGACAATCACTAAGTTCTAATCTAAAATCAAAGGGTAAGTCTAACACATAAGTCCCCACACGTTCACTAGCAACTATTGCTCCATTTCCACGTGTAAGACAACTTCACCCGCTCTAACTGTCCTATGACATATGAGCCCTTTCACATTAGTTGCAAATGTGAGAGCCAAATTCGGTATCCAATACCAAGCAATTAACGCTATTAGTGGACATGTTAATCTTAATAACAAACATACATGTTCTAGTGCCAGAAGCACCTAGTGTCTTCCTTTTAGCAACCAAAATCTTATAGTCCTTCTTCCAGTGCCCTCTTCTACTTATAGTAGAGGCACATATCCTTGTCTACCCGCTCCTTCTTTTGAACACAATCTTAGTGATAGTGAACCCAAAAGTCTTGAGCACGTTAGAAGTTCGTGCATGGTCGCATCCGTCTTATTCGTATTGTAGTTCACAATGAAGCTAAAATATAAATTCGAGAGCGACTGGAGGATAGCATAAATGAAAACGTTGGTCTTTTAGCTCAAAGACTAAATTACCAAGTTCATCAATTAGGCCTATCATCTTAAGCACATGAGGTGAAATCTTCTCTCATTTACATCTGAACAGATCTCTCATCACTTCATAAATCTCAGAATGAGATTCAGAATCAAAGAGATCCTTCAGATGCTTGAGCATTTAGAAGAGACCTATTTCCTCATGTTGCCTTAAGCATATCGGGAGTAATGCCGAGATACATCACACACTGGGTCTGGGAAGCATCCTTTTGATGCTTACTCTGAGCTGCTACGTCAAACGTAGTTGTCTCAAGAAACCAAACCGCAGGTGGTAATATGGAGGATTGGGTGTCAACACGACTCAATATTTTCTTGCCTTAGCACCAAACACACGTTTAGGTACCAGTCCGAAAATTTGGCATATCCAATTTATTTGTTTCCAAAACACATCTCAATAACAGTTATACATTTCAACTAACCAAGAGAAATAAAATAAAACGAGAATTAAACACATAATTCCTATGATCAATATTCAGCAATCAAAATAAACATGGTCTTTCTTTAGTGTTTATCTAGTCTCTATTATTTCACATACTCAACGACCTCATCGGAAGAGTACGAATTTATATCAAATATAAATTGTAATGGACTAGGATCCACATTCCTACTATCATGATCCCTGCTTTGGCTGAATATCACAATAGCATAACTGGTAGGTCTCCAAACCAATTGCAAAACTGCAACTCCTAGTTGATTGAACCTAGTTCAATCCGATGTCACCTAACTTTCGTTTCCCTACTTTGGCTGGTGAAACAAAGTTAAGTTGGTTTACAACCATCAAGCGGCGACACACGTGTTCCTATAAAAATCCCGTTGAATGTAGATCCGAGCAAAAGACTTTGGTCTTAAATACCCATTGGAACGAAATCCCTGGTATACTTTTAATTTTGATGGAAGACATCTTATCAAATTAATGATAAAATCATATTTTAGTGAGGATCATTTTAAAGGCGGGGTATTAATTGTTTAATCGAGATCTAACATGTTAATCTATATCACATTTGAGCAATTATTGGGCACCGCCTACCCAAACATGATTTTATACGGACTAACACTTATTTGGGCGCCGTCTACCCCAAACAATTAATACGGTCCGACAATTATTGAGCGTCGACTACCCAAACAATCTAATGCGGACTATAACTAATAATGTATATTTCAATTCACATAAACAATTATATAAGTGGGGAAAAACTAATGAAGTTCTCATGCTTTATTACAAAATTTAAATTTGCATATATAAAACATTCAATAAATATTTAGCATCTAAATCAAATAACCATACTAAACATTTATTCGTAAACTAACACGTATATCAAATAAACGTGTAATCAATTAATTATCCGCAGATTAGAAGTACCATCAAGTTCTAAACTTCCGGTCATCTCTAAAGTCCTTTTCAAAATTACTTTGCCCAAAATATTATTTATCAAACCTTCATAAATTTGGTCCAACCAAACGTACCCTTGCGATTTTTTTTTTCAACTTAAGAATTTAATTAAAAAACCAGATTTTATAAATGCTATCTTGGCAAACAAAGCCTTAAAAAGATTAAAATATGCAGGGGCTTATTGGTACTTAGGGCGTATTTTGAAACACTTAAAATAGCTTTCAGAAGCACTTATTTTTTAAATTTCTTCTCACAACTTTTAAAAATAAATGTTTCTAAAAACTGTTTTAAGTGTTTCAAAACATAATGTTAGTATTTGCAAGGAAGGGCCCGGTAAGAATCCAATTCTCAAACCAGGCCCCTTGGCCGTTGACTACTGAATAGGAAAAAACCGGCACTCACACCAGGCTGTTAGCCATCCAATATAGCCGCTATGGGCCCCCCCGATTCGAAGCATTTCAGCGCATAGCCACCGCATCCAAGCGACCGTAGCGTATCGCCGACGATGCCCAGCACCGCCGCAACTTCCGCAGGGGACAGATCGTTGCCGGCTCGAAGCATTTGCTACGCCCTTCTGATTTCTATCTCTCGACCAGCAAGATGAGAAACCCCAGACGGCTGGAGGCGGCGACTCCCTGTGTTATTCGCGTGGATTCCGGCAGCAGAAACTCTGCTCGAGGAACCACAATGGTATGCGACCAAAACCCGTTAATTAAATTTCATTAATTAAAACCAAATCAAAATAACTCTAAAAGTTTTAATTCTGATATGGCACGACAGAGTCTTGATTCAACCTTATTCCAATAGAAAAAGATTTTTCATCTTATTCTAATAAATCGGAAGGACAGCAGGTATTCTTATTCTATTGATTTAAAAAAAAATAAATCAATCATATTTTGGGCAAACAAAATTTCGAAAAGCGAACAATAAATTACCACGAAAAATTATACAATTAAAATCAAGAGCATGAAGCTCTGATGTTGGAATTTAGAGGCACGTAAACATGTAATACATGCGCAGTGGAATAAACAGTTCACCAACAACATATATAACATAATAATCAAGATAAATAAAAGAAAATCTTACAATAAACATAAAGTATTAAATCTTACAAGAAATCAGATGATATTTTCTACTACTACAGATATCACGTAATTCTCATTCAGACTTGCATAGATTTTTGTCGTTGAATCGAGATTTAAATTTGCTACAGAAAATTCCTATTCTAGATTTTATGGAGAAATATGAATTAACGTCGTTTATGAATTCCCAAAAACTTATATATATAGGAAAAACCCAGCTTAAATCTTAAGTTAACACAATTGGGAAATAAAATCCATAATCTTTATTTAAATAAATCTCTCAGATTTATTTCTCATACATAAAATCTCTACGGATTTAATTCTCATGTATATCAAATCTCTACGGATTTGATTCCATATATATTAAATTCTACAATAATATTCCAAATATTATTATTGAAAATCCAATTTAATTAATTACTAATAATAATTAATTCCAAATTAATATATTATTAATTAATTCTCCATAAATTAAATATTAAATCTAATTTAACATTTAATCAACCAACTATAATCCGTAAAAGGGAACTACTTGTTGTGTGACCCATATGCCCTCATATATCGAGCGATTAGTCAAACTAACGGTCTTAATTGAACCCTAGACAATAAATCATACATTCTCAATATATGAGGTACATTGCGAGAAACGTGCTACTACCTGTAACTGAAACGCTGGGCTATTACGATTTCCTCCTTTCATTCGCGAATACTCGATTAAGTCTTTAACATGATGAATTGTCTATTCAAATAACTTAATCAATTTATCTCAAATCACTAATTGATCATGTATGTCACACTTAGCCACAAAGTCTAAGTTGACGTGCATCGGTCGATGACTTTGATCCAATTATGATGAGAAGATGAGTAATCTCTCTAAATCCACTTTGAGGAATGAATCCTATTCTTGGCTCAACTACCACGCACATGCACTTCGTGATGAACCCAATCCAAGTCGTATCTACCCATGGAAGGGTGCAAGCGTTGGTCATGGTCAAAGCTCATCATCCCACACATGTCGTGCGTATTGACCTCAAGTCAAAGGAGTATCGCATCGCTCCCACTAACCGAGACACCCGTAGACACATATAGTGGAAGTACATCAAAACGGATTTCTGGATGGGTATACCAATACCCTCTAAGGTATCTGCAAGATCCATCATGAGATACCTAGTGTCTCGTAGTAAGTGAGATCTTACTACACTCTCTAAGAGTATGATGCAGATCGCACACCAATCTCCATTGTATCATCAATATCCCATTCTTCATGATCCTTGATCGGGTCTATTTGAGAATCATGCTTAAGTCATCTGAGTTCTCACAACCTCAATGACAACAATGACTCATGAGAAAACTTGCATGAATAAATGCAAACAATCAAATATAATATTCAAATAAGTGTATTGTCATACATTAATATTAAGTGAACTATAATATTAAATCAAACTGAATATCATCGAGTATTATGTCCTTACAATAGATTGTCTCTAGGACACTAACACTAACAGGCGGGGAATCCCCGCGAACCATTTGGGGAAAAAATCGGCCCCATTCCCCGCCCCGCCTGGAAATTTCATTCCTACGGGGATTCGGGAAATCTCCGCCCCACTTTTTTTTTTAAAAATTATAAAAATCTAATTTTCACAATTTTAATACGAATATAAAAATTTTAAATACAAATTAAACAATATCAATAAAAATTTAAAAATAGTTCAACATCAACATCAACAAAAATTCGAAATATAAAATTAAGCATACAACATAAATAAAAATAAAAAATAGCTTATTGTTTTTCTCATTTGTTCTTTCTCATAATTAAATAACTTCAATTCTCCGTTTCACTTGCATTCACGCAAGCTCTTCCACAAAAAATATATATTAGTAAACTATAATTTTAAGATTAGAGTTTAGAATTTTAAAACATATTATTTAATTATATATATGTGTATATGTAATTATATATATATATATATATATATTAATTTAAATTATAAAATTAATTCGGGGCTCCGCGGGGAACGGGGCGGGGAATGCTATCCCCGGCCCCACCCCGCCCCGACCTTCGGGGGAAAAAAATTTCCCATCCCAGCCCCACGGAGAATTTTTGTGGGGATTCTCAGCACCGATCGGGGCGGATCCCCGCGGGGAACGAGGATTCCCCGCCCAACTGCCAAGTCTAGGTTTATGGTTCATGGTTCAAGGTTTAGGGTTCATCGTTTATGGTTTAGGGTTTTAGTGCCAAACATGGCCTTAAAATTTATAAGTCTCGAATTGATAATTTCTATCTTTCAGACTCTGAATTGATAGTTTTCTATCTTTTAGGTCTTTAATCGATAGAAAAAATATTTCAGCCTTAAATTGATAGGTTTATCATCTTTTAGGCCCTGAATTGATAAAACTCTTATAATATATATGCATTATACAATAAATAGGTCTACTTTAATACGTTGGTATTTGGAGTTATCTATATGCATTATACAATAAATATGTTTACTTCAATTCGTTGGTATTTGTATTGAATGACAAATTGACAATATGTTCTAAATTTTGGGGAAATGTGACCATTAATTTAAAATATTTAAATTTCTCATATTTAGGCTCCATTTGCAAACCCAATAGCATAAGCAAAATTTTTTTTTTTTAAAAAAAATAAACACTTAAAACTTATTTGTAACTACTTCTTTAAATGCTTATTAATTTTTAGCTTTTGACTTATGTTTAAGAACTTCTACATACTCCCCATGAAAATGATACCCATTACTTTTATTAAAAGCACTTCTTTTGCAAACACATATATATTTAATCACTTCTTAAAATTACCTTATTTTAAAACACTCCTTATTTTTCATTTTGCTACAAAAATCACTTACTATCACTTTTTTTAGAAATATTAATGCTTGCAAACACACTTTTTTAGAGATACTAATGTTTGCAAACACACACAGTGATATTAAGTGATTTTTGTAACAAAATGAAAAATAAGAAGTGTTTTAAAATAAGATGATTTTAAAAAGTGATTAAATAGATACGTGTTTGCAAAAGAAGTGCTTTTAATAAAGATAGTGGAGTATATTTCCTTGGGATATGTGTAAAAGTGTTTAATTAAAATTCAAAAGCTAAAAATTAACGCTTGACCAAAAAACTAATAACTACTTAAAACAGTAGTTTAAAACAGATTTTAATGCTTCTTTTTTAAAAAGAAGTGTAAGGTGTTGGTGTGCGAATAATGATCAATTAAAAAAAAAAAACTACATTTGTCAACTGTAAAAAAGTTGTCGTTCTCACTCTCTATATTCGATCGCAGTCCTAGTATAGACCAAATTTTTTGACATTAATATTTAAATTTATATATATAAACAAGAATTATTTATTTTAAATAATATCACGCAATATTTATATCTTGACGCTTCACCAAATTAACTTCTAATACAGGCTATACAGCAACAATATTGTAGTGTTAAATAAGAATGTCTTTATAAAGGGATTTATGACTACACATTAATTTAGTACCTGAAGCGTCGAAGTTATAATAAATTGTCTCTTTTAATTTTTTAAAATAAATGTAGTTTATCAATATTAACAATATTGTCATGTTGGGTTAACTTTTTGTTTAGTTCCAAGCACCATTGAAGTAAATACAGAGAACCATCATTAATTATTAAGTCCATTGTCTTAATGACCCAGCCAACCCCAAAATCGATGCCTTTACAAGTTACGCCTCTAGGCTCTGGACCTTTTAGTGTAACTTATATTATCATCTCTATTTTAGTGGTGCTTGGTTGAGTACTTTGAAATTGAGTAATGGAAATGTAATGAAAATTGAGTGTTTGATTGAGGGGAATGAAACTTCAACTATGACTTTGAAATGCTAAAATAATGGAATGAACGTTAGGGTATGTTCGTTTTGGGCTTATAGTGGGCGTGGAAAATCCTGGACTTTAAAATCCTATTAAAAAAGTTGAGTATACATTTATTGGGGATTTTATAAGATATGATTGTGTAGGATGGAGAAAAAGTTGATTGATTTGTATTATTATATTATTGTTGTAATGATTGAATAAATGTGATGTTTTGAAAATTGTGTAAAAGTGAGAGGAGTGTAGGGTGTAGGGTGCAGTAATAGTATTAGAGGTGGGTGTCGTAGGATTTCAAAATACTTTGTTTGAGTACTGGAGAAAATGGTATTTGAGATTATATAGTCAAAGTCCGTCCGTGGTAGTCGCAAAACGAACATACCCTTATAGATTCATTACTCACCATTTTGGGAGGAATGAAAATAGAGCACCTCTAAAATTTATCATATAATTTTTTAAAATTATTTTTGTCTTTTAAATTATTTATTTACTCCCACCGTCCCAATCTTTGTGGGATTGTGACTGTTCATAAGCATTTAGTGTAATAGTAATAAAGTAGTGGGGTAAGAAGAATTATTTATTAGTATTTTATATGATAAAGTGATAAAGTGACGAGTAATTGGGGGTAAAAAATGTTGTTTATTAATATTTTATGTGATAAAGTGATAAACTAGTAAAATGTATAAGTAACTTTACCATAAAGATTGACAAAAAATGGATATTTTACCATAAAAATTGGGACGGAGAGAACATTATTTATAATATTTTTATGTATTATTAGTATATAATAATATAATTTTTTTAAAAAAAAAAAAGGTTAAAAATAATTTATATTATCAATATATTTTATTAAACCAATCACTTTATATAGTAATGATAGTCATACCTATATACAAATCAAACAATTCATATTAATCATCATACCCATTATCATTCCTCACTACTATCAAACCCATCACAATTCACAAATTAATTTTTTTGTTACTCTTAAAACAGCTGTAACATACACTGATCGTGATTAAAATAAAAACATTCAGGAAATAAATTAACATGAAAAAGTGATTGACCTTAAATTTTATCTATTGTCATGACATAACAAGCTATTAAGAAAATCTGTCTTCTTTGAGACTTAATTAAAATACTGTTATTATATATATACTTTTTGGTAAAGTATAAGATGGACAATTTCAACAAAACATTGTAAAATTAATTAAGAAGTGTGATTTATATTATTAAAGAATATTAATTATGATAGTTGAATGATATGTGCTTTTATTATATAAATAATATTATTCATATCACTGGAAGATATGACTTAATATACAATAGGATATTAATAATAATAACTGAATGTTATAACTTACATTACAAAATATTATTAATTATGATAATTGAAGGGTCGTATTTATAAATATAAAATTAATTTTACGGAGAATAAATTTTTCAAAAGACCTACTCAATTTTTTAATGACTATATACAGTAGTTAAATAATAAATTATGAAAAACATAATTTTTTTAATGACTATATACAGTAACTAATCATTTTTGCGCTAAAAAAAAAACTTGAGAAACTTTAAATTTTGCCACAAACTCAACTCCGTCCTTAATCAAAAGCATTTAGATGCATCATTGTTCATGGTACTGTAGACTATTTTATAAAATATTTTAATTTATTCAGTGCACTTAATGCATCGTAAAAATTTTAAAATATTAAATTTATTTAAAAATAAATTTATCATATCTCTGGAATAAATTATGCATTTAAAAAATACACTCGAGTTACATATGGTAAGTAATGCAACGATAATTTACCTGGTATAAGCTATCTATGTAATACTAATATAATTCTTCTGTCAAAATATGTACGTACATAATTCAATAATACCAATAGAAGTAAGACAATGACATGGATAATAATTACTTACATGTAAAATTACTTGATCAAAATCAATATCAATATCGAAACAAATATGTAGCTAATTAATTTAATGATTTTTAAATAGCTAATATTCATCTATATCTATATCTATCTATAACTATATAATACACTTACAAATTTCCTTTTAAACTTTTCCCACCTTTTTATTATAGCCGTTGATCTCTTTTTCTTAATCAATCTCAACCATTTATTTTTTTCCATCTTATGTTGCTTTTTTGTATGGTAGGTTTGACTCTTATTTTATTTGTTAGTGATGAAGATTGATATATTTTTACTTTCATCAATAATTAAATTATGGTTTTACATTTTGAAGGTTGTTAAATTGTTTGCAGAGATTGCTATTTACAAGTGGTGGATTTTGTAATTTGACGAATCATATATATATATATATATATAAATTGATATGAGAATAACCGTCGAACCACTTGAAACAACACCATAAAGTTTGTACCAAAGTTAACTGAACATCCATACTTCTTGAATTTCATTTGTTTTTTTCATTAATAATATTATTACCAATTTAACTGTTTTTATGTCTTATTTAAATGTATACTTTTATTTATTTTCTATTATTTAAAAATGCAGATGTTAGAGAGTGTGCGAAATTGGTGACATCCAGAATCCTGAGGTTAATATGAAGCCTTAAAAATTATTATAACTTTTTGTAGAAAATATTAAGTACCTTTATAAGCATGTTTGATTCGAGTTTCAGGTTCTAATGATCCACCAATACCCATTTTGCAAATGTTTCGTGTCAAATTTTATAATGGTACGTATTTTATTTTTAAGATTTTATATTGATAATGATAAGTATAATTTGAATTATACTATTCATCATGTAATTAATTATGTTTAAATTTTTAGTATATTAATCAATTGGTTTGCAATATTTATTTAGTATATAGTAATAAAAATATGTATTAATTACTTAACTTTTCTATAATGTTAATAGATTGTATATATAATATATTAAAATTTTAAAAAATGATACATGTGAGTACTCAGTTTCAATCTCTTTATACGTAAAAAAAATGTATATGGAGATGATGTATAGGAGATACTTAAATTTAAAGCGAGATATGATTATTTTTTATTAAGACTCTTCATATTTTTTATTAACACTTTTTCTTGGCCGTCCTAGCTTGACTGATTGTGTTAGTGGTGCTCGTGAGCTCCAAGTCACATCTATTGACACAATCCTTTAAAATTCAAATGTATTTTTTGCAAATGATTTGTAATTAAATTATTATTATCAAGTTTTTTTATTTATTTTAGAAATAAAATATTAATTTAATAAATTATTTAATTTTAATATAAAAGTGTATATTTTGGTCAATTTTGGATTTGCGCAAGAATTGTTGATTTATATTCATTTGACAACTGATGCTATCATTCTTGTGCAAAATGCTTTTGCAAAATGATAAAGACAATAAATTTTTTTATTGTAATTGAAGTGATAAATATCACATGTAGCATTGTAGGATGAGAGTGGGTTTGCTCCCATAGAAATATAAGAATTTAAGGATTCAAATTAAGCATGATGATGTTACAGTCATAATGGAACTTTAAACGTAGTGAAGGTTAACATTGATTCGTCTGTGATTGAGAAATATTCAAATTCTCTTAACGAAGAAGGGTTAAGTTATCATCATTCCAATAAATGAATTTTTTTTTATATAAGTGATATAAAAACATAATAATAATTAACTTTTTGATATTATTGTTTAATATTTATCTTTATAGGAAATTCAAATCACTCCAGAAAATGATATTCATGAAATTTCTTAGAGCTCAAAGACATAAAAATATTTCAAATTATGTTTAATGAATAATTTTATATTATTGCTATATAACTATTTCGTGGTTAATTATTTTAGTATTTAATGCTTATATTAAAGGATGACTCTTCATATGATTAAAATCAAGTTAAAACTTTGGAGTTAAAATTTGATATGCAAATAAGAGATCATTTTTATCATGAAATAGCAGATCAGAAGACGGCAAAATCGGTTAAAAACAAAATTTATGTTTGAATGAATGAGTTTAACAAAATCGATATGAAGTGTATTAGCTTAATTTAGTTTTAAGTATTAGATATTCTTTGTAAATGCTTTCGGGTAAAATATTAGGATGATTAATTAGGTAATGAATATGTAAATTATATAGTTCACCATTTTTTATATTAAAATTCAATTTTTCTATACACAACTTTAGTATTCTATATCTTTTTTATGTGCATTAATTAATGTTTTAGCTAAACTTTAGATTACAAAGAATTCGACTGATGCCCTAAAATCAATGTTTGTTATGTTTAAATAAACAAGTTGTTATGAGATGTATAAACGTTTTAATCAATTATTACATGATTTACATCCATTAATTTAGTTCAAATATTAAAGTTTATTAAATATTTTATACCATGAGATTATTTTATAACTTAATCATTGCCTATAATAATGAGTAATTATTAATGGATAATTAATGCTAATTTATTATACATATATAATAACACAAATTAATACCCATTGTATTTTACAAGTAGTTACATATTATTTATTTTATCACATATTCATATTGTTTTATGAAATCTTCAAGTTCCAAGTCCTATAAATTGTCTACTTTCCTGATAAGTTGTAAATAAATATTTTTATTATTAATGCTTTATTAATTATTTATTTTTAGGTCTTAGGTTATCATGTTTTGAATCAATAATAATTTTATGTGTTTATATATAATTTATAGTTACATGTTCTTAAAATAATAATTTATTTTTAATTATTTTTTTATTATATATATATATATATATATATATATATATATATTTTCAATATTTTGAAGAAGTTTGAGTTATTTAAAATGATGTAGTAAATATTTAAAAGATACAACAATTGTTAGGTTTCTCTTGATCAATTTATCATATCTTTGTAAATTTTTATAATCATTCATTAAGGTTTCAATAAATTTAATATGCAGTTTATCATAAAATATTTGAATCATAATTTGATCTGTACATGAACTATCTATATGCTATATTTTTTGTATTCTGAACAAATGTATATCTTGAGATTTTATTAAATTATTTTTTTATGAGAAAATTTGTGTATTCATGATATATTATGATAATTATTATATAATATATTATATAAAAACAAAATAATTGATTTAATAACAATTTATGTAAATTAGGAGTTATAATTCACAAATTGTATTGAGTAAATTGATAAAAAAAATTAATTTAACACAAAGAAAATCTCAGGATCAATATAATCAATTCACAAACTTTACATTTTCCTTAAAACACTAAATTTTAAAATCAATATAATCACAATTAAATTATATTATAATAATCAATTAGTTAACCTTAAATATTTAATTATTTTGTTTTATATTAGATTAGAAAAAATACGCAAGCTTCTAGGATCAACAAAATTAATTGAAAAGCGTTTAATAAGCAATGCTACACAAGAGATACATTTTTATTGAAATTCTTGCGCTATATTTAATTTCAATAATTTTAATACACTTCTAATTTATTTTTATAATAAAAATATGTATTTTTTTAATTTTGTTTAATTAATTGTTTTATATATATATATATATATTTTTTTATAGAGAATGAAGAATAACATACTCAAAGGAGAACAGGTTCTACTTCTGGAAAAGAGGGATGTTATGTATTCAGAGATAATTTATCTCATAATCTTAATGAACATTTCAGTTGACCCTCTCACCGTTAATGAACATTTCAGATGACCCTCTCATCGATATTAAGAATTGTAATTTGTTAATTAAAATTCTAAAAAATCTATAATAAAATTAATTTCATTATATAATATATATATATATATATATAGAGTCTGGTTTGATATTTTTAATATCAACTAACCAATTTTTCCACCAAAAAGATCTAATCAACCAAAAAACATCAAATCAACAGTCAATGTTTTATGCTTCTTCGACAAATGCAGTTGATTTTACTGGTGATGATTATGTGTTTGTTGATTGTAAATCAACAGATCAACAATTCATGGATATGATGAATTTAAACGAGAATATTCCTGAAAATGTTGAACTGGATCCTGATAATACATATGATCATGATAATCAAGTTGATTTTAAGTGATAAAATTTTAATATCAAGTTAAATGACTTTTTAATAACTTCATATTTTGATCTCTCTCTCTCTATCTATATATATATATGAAGCGCTCTTGTGTGAGATCATCTCACGGTGAGACGGAGTGTTATTTGGGCATTGACGCTTTAACATTTTGAGAGGGGTGGATGTTAATTGTGTTAAGTTGTACTCCGTCTCATATATGAGACCATCTCATACAAGTTTTTGTCTATATATATATATATGTCTCTATGTGTGTTTATAGATTGAATCATATTATAATATAAATATTAACGATTACATTTTTATTTTTACATATGTTCATTAATGGGATGATCATATTCATAATTGCCAACATTGTGATGTGTTGGTCTGGTATGATGAGAGACTAAAAGCCAAACGTGTTTCAGAACGACCAAAGTTTTCCTTATATAGTACTCAAGGAAATATAGAAATAACTTTTATGCCCCAGTCTCATGAACTTCTTCAAGAATTATTATGGGATAACACTTCAAGGGGCAAACATTATTTAGATAATGTTCTTGATTTTAACCACATATTTTCCTTTACTTCTTTGGGTGGTAAGATTGATAGATGACTTAATATCGATGATGTTCCACTTGTGGTTGTAATTACATGAGGAGAATTATCGTCGTATAGGAAGTATGTTGCCATCTTATAGAGATGAATCTATGTTTGCACAATTTTATATTTATGACCCTGATAATGAAAATTCTAACATAATTCATAATTTTAGGTTATTTTCTTTCCATATTAAGTCTTTTTTAAAAAAAATTACATTATTTTGACAGTTTAAATTAATAACATCATGTTTTGTGATCAATTGTTACAGTTCAGATCCAAACATCAGTACAATACATGTTGACATGATAGCTAATCTTAAGGATATGTTGGATGATTATAATGTACTTGCAAAGAAATTTTGAGAAGTTAGAGATAGATTCCGCCAAGGACATTCTACCCCTATGAGATTGATTATGAGATTGATTGCTAAAGTGGAGGTTATCTCGATCCAAGAGGTATAAATTTACATGTAAACAACACGTTACTGAATTGAATGCATTGTACCTTGGTTTGCAATATTTGTTGTGAAGTGGTGGTGATAAGTTCGATCTATTCAGGTGAATATTTAAATACAAATTTAATTCTTATAATTATTACTAGCATGTGATATATTAATTCAAATAATTATAATTCGTAAAAAACTCGAAGTTTAAGTGAACTCTGGGATGGCCAACGTTCGACTATCCGGTGGAAGGACTCTTTCGATTTAACAAAAGGAAAATAAATTATGTTGCACCACCTTGTGGATTTACTAATTTTTCCAAAGACATGGAATTGAATGCATTAAAAAAATTGTGGCAAAAGATAATGTGGAAAAATCTTTTGGTTTCTTGAAATATTCAATCATTTCCAAAAATCCCACTTTACTCATATTGGTGAATTTTTCGAAAAAGATGTATATAGTGATAATATTCCTTTTGAAGAAATACATATGAATTCCATCCAAGAAAATATTTCAAAACACATCAAGAAAAAAGGAACCATTATATGAGAAATTTTTGAAAAATATCATTATGAATAACAAGTGGGAGATTTCTTGAATGAGATAATCTTGTATTAGAATACATATCTTGGTGGATGTCCCAACTTTATCCATAATTTTCAAATAATTGGAAAAATAAGCAACCGGATCTATATGTTGGGATGAATATTTAAATATTATTCAAGCCCATAAAATTTAATTAATTAATTGCACTATCCATCTTAAATTATTACTAGCATGTTTAAATTATCCTATTAATTAATTCAACAACAAATCATGTTATATTAATATCTTTTGTTGGTCATAAATCGGTTCAACATTATTATCCATACCGGAAACTAATTCCACTTGCAAGATTTGGTATGATAAAGGTTTAACCTGAACTAACCCTCGGACGATTCTTCGTATTAAATCTTAGCAATCACATGTGACTAATAATAGAAGATGGATCCACCGATTCGTCCATGATAAGTCAAAGCAATAGTTACCAATCCACGTGATCCTATTTAAAAAGCCTTCTCAAATTCTTCCTTGTATTCTCAAGAATTTATTGCCAGTAGGTCCTTGTTCAACAATCTTGGTGGAATCTGAGCCTTACACTTCAAACCTTTCAATTTCCATTAACAAAAGGAAAAAATAAAATTATAACTTGTAACACCATTTAATTTATTTTATTGTAAAGATTATGTAATTTTTCCAAAAACAATGGAATTTCAAGAATAACGAAAATTCAAAATTAAAAAGTTTTTCTAAGAAAATACAAATATAAAGTGATAATATTCCTTTCGTTTCAAAATATTTGATATTTTAAATATATATTTTCGAAAAACCAAATTTTTGGGAAAATCTATATTAATTTTTCAAATTGATCTCCAAGAAATCTTGAATATATCACATATATTGAGAAGATTTTCTCCATAATTAAATATTCCACAAAAATCCGGTGGAAGGAACTCGCAAACAATTTAACAAAAAGGAAAAATGAAATTATGTTGCACCACCTTTGTAGATTTCTAATTTTTCCAACACATGGAAAAATAATTGAGGTTTAGGAATACAAGATTTGGATCAAAATATTTGATATTTTATGAGATATTCTTGTAATCCAAGAAAAAATACATATCTTCCATAATAAATATTTTCAAGAAAATCAAGAAAATCCAAGATTTTGATCTCTGAATTTTATTTATTCAAGAATAAATCTTCCAAATATATTTTTAAGAAAATATTTATTCATAAATTTAAAATTTGCTTAATAAATAACCAAGTGGGAGATTTCTTGAATTTAATGACATAATCTTGTATTCCAAGAATACTTATCTACATTCCATAACAAAACTCAAAGAAACTATTTCTCCCTCTTTTATTTATTATTTTCAAAACTTTTAGGAAAATTAGGCAACAATAATTTATTTTATTTTAAACACCTTTTTCAGTTACTGGACATTATGTTTGGGCTACTTGAGGGGCTTTTGGGAGAATTAAGATTGGACCTTCTAATGGACTTTGAATATCTAATATTGAGCCACAATATTATTCAAGCCCATAAATATTAATTAATCTCACTACATAATTAATATTGCATTATCCATCTTAACCTATATTACTGTTAATATGGCTCCCGATTATTATTTCCCGTGTTTAAGATTATCTAGCCCATTAATTAATTCAAGCCACTGAAATAGCTTTCCATTAATTAATATATTTTGAAATTGGTTAAGGAACGGTTCAACATTATTATTTTTGGGGAATAAGTTGCACGGATCTATTCGGGATAAATATTTAAATACAAATTTAATTATGATAATTATTACTAGCATGAATTAATCCTATATTAATTCAAATAATAATTCAACAACAAATCATGCATATAGTTAGTTCACGTAAATCCTACGCATGAGGAATTACTACGAGTTTACGTAAACATACCTCTTGGAATGGTAATGGCCTCGTTGATTAAACACACCGAAAAACCTTCCCAAGTATTCCCTTAATCCTTGCTCGACAATCTGGTGGTAGTATTCTCGCGAACAATTAACAAAAGGAAAATAAACATTGTTGCACCACCTTTGTGGATTTATTAATTTTTCCAGCACATGGAATTGTACTTGGGAATAAAACACTCATCCCCTATTTATAGAGGGTGTTGGTCGAAAATTTGGGATAGAATAATATGGGAAAATCTTTTTCTTGATCTCCAAGAAATCTTGAATATATCTCATATATTCTTTTCTCCATAATTAAAATATTCCACAAAAATCCCAACTCCTCTTTGTTATGGAAATTTCGAAAATAATAGGGATCAAGATTCCAAGATTTGGATCTTCTTGAATTTATGAGATATTCTTGTATTTCAAGAAATACATATCTTTCATAATATCTTTTCAAGAAAATCTTTCTTGCCCTTTATATTCAAAATTTTCGAAAAATACTATATGGATAACCAAGTGGGAGATTTCTTGAATTTAATGAGATAATCTTGTATTCCAAGAATACATATCTTCATTCCATAACAAAATTCAAAGAAAATCTATCTCCCCTTTTAATCCATAATTTTCGAAAAAAATAGGAAAAATATGCAACAAGATTTATTTTATTTTTAAACACATTTTTCAGTTATTGGACTTTATGTTGGGCTACTTAGGGGGCCTTTAGGAGAATTAAGATTGGACCTTCCAATGGATCTTGTATTATCAATATTGAGCCACAATATTATTCAAGCCCATAAATATTAATTAATCCCACTACATAATTAATATTGCAGTATTCATCTTAACCCATATTACAGTCAATATGGCTCCCGATTATTATTTCCCGTGTTTAAGATTATCTAGCCCATTAATTAATTTAAGCCACTGAAATAGCTTTCCATTAATTAATATCTTTTGTCATTGGTTAAGGAACGGTTCAACATTATTATCCATACCGAAAACTAGTTCCACTTGCAAGATTTGGTATGATAAATCTTATGAACCTCCCAAGGGGGCAAATCGAACAAGTGTACTTGCAAACGATTCTTCGTATTAAATCTTAGCAATCGCATGTGACCAATAATATTGCCCAAGATAAAAAGTATTGAATATCGTTGATTCTCTTCCCGTGATAAGTCAAAGCAATAGTTACCAACCACACGTGATCCTATTTAAGGAACGAAGATTAAGAAATAACGAATCACTGAGGTCTAATTCTTCCTTGTTCAGTTCTGAAGAATTTGTCCTCCTGTAGGTCCTATTCAGTGCATCAGTCATGCACTAGTGTAATCTCTTGGTCAAGACAAGTCAATCTGAGTCTTACACTTCAACCTTTCACGATGGATTGTTCATTTCCATCTAGGTCGTGAATGGTTTACTTTTGGTTACAAGAGACTGTTAATTTAATCTTCTGTGATTTGGTATCACTAAATTAACTACAATGTAACATGTACTATTTATTGAACAGTTATGCAATAAATAATGTAACATTCGATGATATTTAAAGCATCAGTGATAAACAATTTATTTCAGTAAATAAGTCCAAAATTCAGTTTTGATTATACAAAGTAAAAGCATACTTTCCAGTATAATCCCAACAATCTCCCACTTATACCCAAAGTCTGCTTTTAATTATACTACAACATGTCTCGTGTAGTTCCTAATGCGCGACATCTAATGTCCCCTACACGAACCTAATAATTTCTCCCACTTATACTCAAAGCAGATTGGCAACGGTCTTGACACCAATTCCTTCCACATGTCTCTCGAATGTATTCAGAGGCAGACCCTTTGTGAATGGATCTGCTAGGTTGTCTTCTGACACTATCTTTGCCACCTCTATATCTCCTCTCTTAACGATATCTCGTATAAGATGGTAATTCCTTTCAATGTGTTTGATGGCCTTGTGGGCCCTTGGTTCCCTTGAATTTGCAACTGCTCCGGCATTGTCACAATAAGCAAATGATTATCTTTGGCAAATTTAACTACATTCAAGTCCACTAGTAAGTTCTTGAGCCAAACCGCTTTTTTCACGCCTCGCAGTTAGCCTACATATTCGGCTTCCATGGTAGAATCTGCGACGCATTTTCGCTGACGCTTCTCCATGTCATGGCTCTCCTCCCCATGCAAAACACACTACCGGAGGTAGATTTTTCGAATCTATGTCCGATTGGAAATCCGAGTCCGTGTTGGATGGGGATTAGACTATCGATCGATAAATTAACATTCTATCTCGAGTTCTTTTCAGATACTTTAATATTTTTAACTTCCATTCAATGTTCTTTCCCGGGTTACTTTGATATCTTGCCACCATGCCAACGACAAAGCAGATATCCGGTCTCATACACAAAGATTGCAGATACATAAGGCTTCCGGCACCCGAAGCATATGGAATGTCTTTCATGTCATCTATCACCTTTTGTGTCTTAGGAACATTTTCTTGGATAGATGGATTCCATGTCCGAAAGGCGAAGCCTTTCTTGGAATCTGCATCTTTGAATCGTTTCAAGGCGGTGTCTATGTATGAAGTTTTGCGATAAGCCTATCATTCTTTTCTTGCGATCTCGAGTGATCTTGATCCCAGGATGTGTGCGGCTTCCCTAAGTCCTTCATATCAAACTGTTTTTGAAAGCCGTATCCCCCGTCGCGTTACTTTCGCCATCATCCGCCTGGGCTTGCCTCGCGCGTAGTCCATGTGGGCCCATGCAGCCCGTGCGCGGGTCGCAAATTCACCATAGCGTGCGAGCCGATCCCACCCGATACTGGCGTGGCGCCCATACGTATGGCGGCGTCGTCGTGTAAGCGGCGTGCCTCCCTCCCAGAGCGTTTCCGCGATACCGTCGTTAGGTATGCAGTTACGGATCTATCTTTTTAATTCTTCATCTCCGCCTCCGTTCGTCGGGTTACAATTTATTTACAAAAATAAATAAACCTAGATCTAAGCCCTTTATTACGTTGATCAAATCAAACAAATCCTAATCTACTCGTGGATTTTCTCACGAGGCAAAACGAATCCGAACGAATCAAATTAAAAACCACAATTTATATGCATGCATAAATAAACACATTAAATTCCATGACAATTGGATACCTGCAAAAAAGATCTAGCAATTCTACTATCCAATTTCAAATTTAATGAAAACGAATTAAATTACAATTTAAAATTGAGCAAAAACCGAGGCTCTGATACCAGTTGTTGGGGAATAAGTTGCACGGATCTATTCGGGATAAATATTTAAATACAAATTTAATTCTGATAATTATTACTAGCATGAATTAATCCTATATTAATTCAAATAATAATTCAATAACAAATCATGCATATAGTTAGTTCACGTAAATCCTACGCATGCGGAATTACTACTAGTTTACGTAAACATACCTCTTGGAATGGTAATGGCCTCGTTGATTAAACACACCGAAAATCCTTCCCAAGTATTCCCTTAATCCTTGCTCGACAATCCGGTGGTAGGATGCTCGCGAACAATTAACAAAAGGAAAATAAACATTGTTGCACCACCTTTGTGGATTTACTAATTTTTCCAGCACATGAAATTGTACTTGGGAATGAAACACTCACCCCTTATTTATAGACGGTGTTGGTCGAAAATTTGGGATAGAATAATATGGGAAAATCTTTTTCTTAATCTCCAAGAAATCTTGAATATATCTCATATATTCTTTTCTCCATAATTAAAATATTCCACAAAAATCCTAACTCCTCTTTGTTATAGAAATTTCGAAAATAATAGGGATCAAGATTCCAAGATTTGGATCTTCTTGAATTTATGAGATATTCTTGTATTTCAAGAAATACATATCTTTCATAATATCTTTTCAAGAAAATCAAGAAAATCTTTCTTGCCCTTTATATTCAAAATTTTTGAAAAATACTATATGTATAACCAAGTGGGAGATTTCTCGAATTTAATGAGATAATCTTGTATTCCAAGAATACATATCTTCATTCCATAACAAAATTCAAAGAAAATCTTTCTCCCCTTTTAATCCATAATTTTCTAAAAAAATAGGAAAAATATGCAACAAGATTCATTTTTATTTTTAAACACCTTTTTCAGTTATTGGACTTTATGTTGGGCTACTTAGGGGGCTTTTAGGAGAATTAAGATTGGACCTTCCAATGGATCTTGAATTATCAATATTGAGCCACAATATTATTCAAGCCCATAAATATTAATTAATCCCACTACATAATTAATATTGCACTATCCATCTTAACCCATATTCTGATCAATATGGCTCCGGTTATTATTTCCGTGTTTAAGATTATCTAGCCCATTAATTAATTCAAGCCACCTAAATAGCTTTCCATTAATTAATATCTTTTGTCCTTGGTTAAGAAGCGGTTCAACATTATTATCCATACCTAAACTAGTTCCACTTGCAAGATTTGGTATGATAAATCTTATGAACCTCCCAAGGGGAAAATTGAACAAAAGCGTACTTTTTTGCGATTCTTCGTATTAAATCTTAGCAATCGAGATCGACCAATAATATTGCCCAAGATAAAAAGTATTGAATCTCGTTGATTCTCTTCCCGTGATAAGTCAAAAGAAATAGTTACCAACCACGCGTGATCCTATTTAAGGAATGAAGATTAAGAAATACTTGAACCACCGAGGTCTAATTCTTCCTTGTTTCGCTCAAGAATTTGTCCTCCTTAGGTCCTATTCGGTGTTGGGAATAATTTGCAGATCTATTAAAGGTGAATATTTAAATACAAATTTAATTCTTATAATTATTACTAGCATGAATTAATCCTATATTAATTCAAATAATAATTCAACAACATATCATGCATATAATTAATTCACGTAAATCCTACACGATGCGAATTCTCTACGAGTTTCGTGAAGCATTACCTCTTGGGGCCGGCGGTGATTTGGTGATTAGACTAACCAAAAGAACTTCCAAAGTATTCCTTAGTCCTTCTTCGACTATCCGGTGGTAGGACACTTGTGAACAATTAACAAAAGGGAAAAATAAATTATGTTGCACCACCTTTGTGGATTTACTAATTTTTCCAGCACATGGAATTGTACTTGGGAATGAAAGAATCATCCCCTATTTATAGATAGGTGTTGGGCGAAAATTTGGGAAGAAAAACAATGTGGGAAAACCTTTTCTTGATCTCCAAGAAATCTTGAATATATCTCCTATATTCTTTTTCTCATAATTATAATATTCCACAAAAATCCCACCTTATCAACATTATGGAATTTTCGAAAATATAGGGTCCAAGATTCCAAGATTTGGATCTTCTTGAATTTATGAGATATTCTTGTATTTCAAGAAATACACATCTTCCATAATATCTTTTCAAGAAAATCAAGAAAATCTTTCTTGCCCTTTATTTTCAAGATTTTCGAAATTTCTATTATGAATAACCAAGTGGGAGATTTCTTGAATTTAATGAGATAATCTTGTATTCCAAGAATATATATCTTCATTCCATAACAAAATTCAAAGAAAATCTTTCTCCCCTCTTATCCATAATTTTCAAAAAATTACAAGGAAAAATAGGCAACAATATTTATTTTATTTTAAACACCCCGGTTATTGAATTTATATATTTGGGCTACTCGGGGGCCTTTAGGAGAATTAAGATTGGACCTTCCAATGGATCTTGAAATTATCAATATTGAGCCACAATATTATTCAAGCCCATAAATATTAATTAATCCGCTCATAATTAATATTGCACTATCCATCTTAACCCGTATTACAGTTAATATGGCTCAAATTATTATTTCCGTGTTTAAGATTATCGGCCCATTAATTAATTCAAGCTTTTGATATAGCTTTACGTTAATTAATATCTTTTGTCCTTGGTCAAGAGCGGTTCAAAATTATTATCCATCTAGGAAACTAATTCCTCTTGCAAGATTTGGTATGATAAAGCTTATGAACCTCGAGAACCAAATCGAACAAGCGTACTTGCACCACGATTCTCGTATTAAATCTTAACCTGAACAAGAATTAGACCTCGATTGGTTCGTTGTTTCTTAACCTTCGTCCCTTAAATAAGATCCGTGGGATTGGTAACTATTGCTTTGACTTATCATGGGTAAATAATCGAGAGATTCAATACTTTTTATCTTGGGCAATATTATTGGTCACATGTGATTGCTAAGATTTTTAAGAATCGTGTGTTTTGTTTGATTTGCCCCTTGGGAGGTTCATAAGTTTTATCATACCAAATCTTGCAAGTGGAATTAGTTTTTGGTATGGATAATAATGTTGAACCGTTCTCTAATTAAGGACAAAAGATATTAATTAACGGAAAGCTATTTCAAAGGGCTTGAATTAATTAATGGGCTAGATAATCTTAAACACGGAAATAATGACCGGGAGTCATATTGACTATAATATGGGTTAAGATGGATAGTGCAATATTAATTATGTAGTGGGATTAATTAATATTTATGGGCTTGAATTATATTGTGGCTCAATATTAGATATTCAAGGTCCATTAGAAGGTCCAATCTTAATTCTCCTAAAGGCCCCCTGAGTAGCCCAACAAATAGTCCAATAACTAAAAAAGGTGTTTAAAAATAAAATAAATTTTTGTTGCTAATTATCCTCATTTTTTTCGAAAAATATGAATAAAAGGGGAGAAAGATTTTCTTTGAATTTTGTTATGGAATGAAGATATGTATTCTTGGAATACAAGATTATCTCATTAAATTCAAGAAATCTCCCACTAGCTTATCTATATTGAAATTTTCGAAAAATAGGAAATATAATGGGCAAGAAAGATTTTCTTGAAAAGATATTATGGAAGATATGTATTTCTTAAAATACAAGAATATCTCATAAGTTCAAGAAGATCCAAATCTTGGTATCTTGCACATTAAAATTTTCGAAAAATCCATATTTTGAGGAGGTTGAATTTTTGTGGAATATTTTAATTATGGGAAAAAAGAATATAGGAGATATATTCAAGATTTCTTGGTGACCAAGAAAAGTCTTTTCCCACATTGATATTTCACTAAAAATTTCGACAACCCCTCTCCTATAAATAGGGGATGATTAGTTCATTCCCAAGTACAATTCCATGTGTTGGAAATATTAGCAAATCCACAAAGGTGGTGCAACAAAGTTTATTTTTTTCCTTTTGTTAATTGTTCGACGAGTGTCCTTCCACCGGATAGTTGAGAAAGGGCTAAGGGAATACTTGGGAAGTCCTTTTGGTTAGTCCGTCCTACCAAAGCCACTGCCATCCCAAGAGGTACGTTCACGTAAACCCGTAGATTCCGCATGCGTAGGTTTTACGTGGCTTTTTATATGCATGATTTGTTGTTGCAATTATTATTTGAATTAATATAGGATTAATTCATGCTAGTAATAATTAAAGAATTAAATTTGTATTTAAATATTCACCCCGAATAGATCTGTGCGAATCATTCCCCAACAATTTTACCATCCAAACATGATTCGCAGGTTGGAATTGGTTCAACTTGGAGAAACTCCAGTGAACCGTCTTTCACCAACCTTTGGATCCTCTTTGAATTTATATGTCCCAATCTTAGATGCCATAGAAGTGTCTCGTTCACATCTGATGAACGTTTTCTTTTCTCGGAAACAGTTGATGTTTTATAGGATGCATTTCATGAGTGGTGTGCACAGTTAATTGTATAGAGATTATTCGACAACGTTCCATGACAGATAAATTTATCAAAAAGAGAAATGGTAACAACTTTATTAAAAGTAACAGAATATCCGTCAAGAAAAAGTTTAGAAACTGAAATTAAATTCTTTCTAAAATTTGGAACGTAAAGAACATCTCTTAAAATTAAAATTCTATCTTCAAAAGACAGGTGCACTTCTTCCACTGCTTCAGCTGCTACTCTCGTAGCATTGCCCAGTGTGATGAGGATCTCATTGTCACTAAGTTGTCGGGTCTGCTTGAACCCCTGTAAAGTGAAACAAACATGATCAGTGGACCCCGTATCCACTACCCATAAATGGGAGGCATACGCCGCTAAGCAAGTTTCAACAACTAGTGCGTGAGAATTACCTTTCTTTTCATTCATTTTGGGATTGGAACAGGCTGACCTCGAGTGTCCTACTCTCACGCTTTCCAAAACTTTCCTCATGCTTGATTCCATGCTTTTATTTGATGTTGAGTCTGATTGGTTCAACTTTCTTCTCTTTTCATCATCCTTATCACCACTTGACCTAGGATGAAAAGAAGATTTCTGTTTTCCCAAGTTCTTTTCCTCGTTCTCCCTTTCCCTTTCAACCAAAGTGAGAGCATTTACAAGATCATCCACTGTAAAATCTAGATCTTCCAATAGATACTCAAGATAGTGGTGATTATAGCTCTTTGGTAAAGATTGGAGAATGAAATCAATCTTAGTCTTGAAATCACATTTTTCGCCGAGGATCTCAAGCTCCTCAAATAACACAATAACCCTAAGAACATGCTGCGCTGCAGTCGTCCCTTTTTCCATTTTTAATTCAGCAATTTCTTGTTTCACACTTTGGATTGTCATATGGGTCTGATGTGCGAACATCGCTTCGAGATTCTGTAAGATGTCTGCAGCTGACTCATATTCTTGATGAAGGTGTTTCAACGCATCTGACAGGTGTGCCAGAATTGTATCCTTCATCAATTCATTTGCCAGCTCCCATTCACAATATATCATCTCATCCCATATTCCGGCGTCCTTAGCTGGTTTTTCAGGTTTTGGTGTATCAAGTACCCATTTGGAAGGTGATGCGGTTAGGACAGGTTTTAGTTTGTATATCCAATCAAAATAATTTTCACTAGTAAGCAAATTGTCTTTAAGTATATTGAACAGTGGATTAGAAGGTTGCGACATGATGAACTGAAATAAACAATAATATGCATAAGCACAAATATATCACAAGGTTCGATCACATGCATCATATTAAAATCTCAAAAAAATATGAACATGCATCAGCCAACATCTCAAAACAGTTTAAATAAGCCACGTGGGGTGGGTCATTATTTAAACACATTCAAGCAGGTTACAAACAAGAACAGTTGTTAAACCTTTAACATCCAGATTAATAGTTGGCTCCCACTTGACCAATATAAAATTGACAGGGACTTCGGGGAAGTATATGCATATCAATTTTATACCTAAATAATAACCATGATTAAATACAGAATCATTATTTCGCATTGAACGAGCCTCGTGGGGAGGGTCATCATCGCCACTAGTAATAATCCACAATCATCCATTTGGAATTCATTCAAGCGAAAGCTAACTTTTGACCTTCCCGCGGGGGGAATTTCTCCAAAAGAATTCACAAATAAATAAATCATGGAGGTCAAAATTAATTCAATTTTATTATCCGGAATAAAATTATCAATTAATTATTTAAACATACTTAGTGATTTTTGATGGTGATATTTTTCATTGGGCAACTCTCATGCAAACACATTTAAACAAATTAAATAAAGCACAAGAAAACACAATAATAAATCAAGCAAAGCGGAAAAAAATAAACATATTGGCCTGGAATTATCCGGTGTCATGGTTTGATTTTTCTTGACTTGATTTTGAAGAAATGTCGTCTTGGTCTTCTCCCACTTGATCGTCTCGAAAAGAACTCCATCTCGAAAGCATACTTAAATGCTTTCATGAGCAGGATACCTTGCGCCGCATCCGTGAAGCCCATGCTTGGCGACCGTCCGTGCACCTTAACCACGTCATCGCCCGTGATTATGGCGACCTCGGCGGGCTTAAGCCCAGCGTCGACCTCGGCGCCTCGGCGGGGTTGATGGGCAGCAGCGTACGCGCGCAGATGCTTGTAGCGCCACCGCCCGACCTCGCCTACTTCGCGGAACTTCGGCGGTTCATCCCCGTAGCGCTTTCGCGCCGTCTGCCCTCGACAACAACAATGAGCATCGCGTCGTGCGCTATCGCATCGCCGTGCGAGCGACCGCTGTCGCCAGGCGCTTCGGCCCTCGGCCTCGCCCCATGCCCGTGCATGCCTGCATGCGTTCGCATCGCGCGTGTGCCTCCCTTGGCACATTTCGCACGACGCACGCCGCTTACGCCTGGTTCTGGATCTTATCCTTTAATTCTTCGTCTCCACCTCCGTTTCCGATCCGGTTACAATTTATTTACAAAAAATAAATAAACCTAGATCTAGACTAGTCTATTACATTGATCAAATCAAACAAATCTAATCTACTCGTGGATTTTTCTCACGAGGCAAAAACGAATTCGAACGAATCGAATTAAAGAACCACAATTTATATGCATGCATAAATAAACACATTAAATTCCATGAAAATTGGATACCTGCAAAAAAGATCTAGCAATTCTACTATCCAATTTTAAAATTAATGACAGCGAATTAAATTACAATTTAAAAAATTGAGGCCGATCTGGAGAGGCTCGATACGCTTGTTGGGGAATAATTTGCACGGATCTATTCGGGATAAATATTTAAATATAAATTTAATTCTTATAATTATTACTAGCATGAATTAATCCTATGTTAATTCAAATAATAAACCAACAACAAATCATGCATATAATCAATTCACGTAAATCTTACGCATGCGGAATTTCTACGAGTTTACGTGAACATAGCTCTTGGAACGGCAATGGTCTTGTTTATTAGACACACCAAAAGAACTTCCCAAGTATTCCCTTAATAGTTGCTCGACTATTAGGTGGTAGGATGCTTGCGAACAATTAACAAAAGGAAAATAAATTTTGTTGCACCACCTTTGTGGATTTACTAATTTTTCCAGCACATGAAATTGTACTTGGGAATGAAAGAATCATCCCCTATTTATAGAGGAGTGGTGGTTGAATTTTTAGGAGAAAAAACAATGTGGGAAAATATTTTCTTGATCTCCAAGAAATCTTGAATATATCTCCCATATTCTTTTTCCCATAATTATAATATTCCACAAAATCCCACCTCCTCTTTGTTATGGAATATTTCAAAAAATAGAGGCAAGAATCCAAGATTTGGATCTTCTTGAATTTATGAGATATTCTTGTATTTCAAGAAATACATATCTTTCATAATATCTTTTCAAGAAAATCAAGAAAATCTTTCTTTCCCCTTTTTTCTCAAAAATAACTGTATGGATAACCAAGTGGGAGATTTCTTGAATTTAATGAGGTAATCTTGTATTCCAAGAATACATATCTTCATTCCATAAAAAAATTCAAAGAAAATCTTTCTCCCCTTTTAATCCATAATTTTCGAAAAATTGGAAAAATATGCAACAAGATTTATTTTATTTTTAAACACCTTTTTCAGTTATTGGACTTTATGTTGGGATACTTAGGGGGCCTTTAGGACAATTAAGATTGGACCTTCCAATGGATCTTGAATTATCAATATTGAGCCACAATATTATTAAAGCCCATAAATATTAATTAATCCCACTACATAATTAATATTGCACTATCCATCTTAACCCATATTACAGTCAATATGGCTCCCGGTTATTATTTCTCGTGTTTAAGATTATTTAGCCCATTAATTAATTCAAGCCACTGAAATAGTTTCCATTAATTAATATCTTTTGTCCTTGGTTATGAGCGGTTCAACATTATTATCCATACGGAAACTAGTTCCACTTGCAAGATTTGGTATGATAAAGCTTTTATGAACCTCGAGGGGGGCAAATCGAACAAAGCGTCTTGCATTACGATTCTCCGTATTAAATCTTAGCAATCACATGTGACCAATAATATTGACCAAGATAAAAAGTATTGAATCTCGTTGATTCTCTACCCATGATAAGTCAAAGCAATAGTTACCAACCACACGTGATCCTATTTAAGGAACGAAGATTAAGAAATAACGAACCACTGAGGTCTAATTCTTCCTTGTTCAGTTCTGAAGAATTTGTCCACCTGTAGGTCCTATTCAGTACGTCAGTCATGCACTAGTGTAATATCTTGGTCAAGACAAGCCAATCTGAGCCTTACACTTCAACCTTTCACGATGAATGCTCATTTCCATCTAGGTCGTGAATGGTGTACTTTTTAGTTACAAGGGGATTGTTAATTTAATCTTCCTCGTGATCGGTATCACTAAATTAACTACAATGTAACACGTCTTATTTATTGAGCGATTATAAATAAATATATGTAACATTCGATGATATTTAAAGCATTAGTGATAAACAATTTATTTCAGTAAATAAGTCTGAAATTCAGTTTTGATTATACAAAGTAAAAACATACTTTCCAGTATAATCCCAAATAGAACATACACCCTGTTGTTCCCTCGGGGTATCCTATAAAGAACCTTAATTCTGATCGAGGATCCAATTTTCCGCTTTCCTTGTCCAACACGTGGGCGAGACACCTTTAAATTGCATGTGTCTCAAACCGGGCTTGCGACCGATCCACAATTCTTTGGGAGTTTTGGGAACCGATTTGGATGGCACCAAGTTTAGAATGTAAGTTGTTGTTTTTAAGGCATGACCCCAGAACGACTTGGGTAGATCCGCATAACTCATCATTGATCTAACGATTTCTAAAAGAGTTCTGTTTCTTCGCTCTGCAACCCCGTTTTGTTGAGGGGTTAAGGTGCGATTAGTTGAGATACAATCCCTTCATCGACAAGTAGTTCAAAAACTCATTCTTTGAGGTACTCGCCTCCACGATCGGATCGTAGAGACTTGCACGCTTTTTTCTATGATTCTCTGCTTGAGCCTTAAATTCTTTGAATTTCTCAAAGGTCTCGATTTATGCTTCATAAGGAAAATATAGTCGTACCTTGAGTAGTCATCAATAAAAGTGGACGAAATACTCATAACCTCCTCTTGCTTTGATTGACATTGGACCACATACGTGCGTGTGAGCGATTTCTAACACTTCTTTGGCTCTATTCCTTGGCTCGAATGCCCTCTTGGTCATTTTACCCTCAAAACGTGATTCGCAGGTTGGGATTGGTTCAACTTGGAGAGACTCCAGTGAACCATCTTCTACCAACCTTTGGATTCTTTTTGGATTAATATGTCCCAATCTAAGATGCCATAGAAGTGTGTCGTTCACGCGTCGATGAACATTTTTTTATCGGAAGCTTGATTGATGTGTTATAGGATGCATTTCACGAAGTGGTGTGTGCATTAATTGTATAGAGATTATTCAACAACGTTCCATGACGAGATAAATTTATCATAAAGAGAAATGGTAACAACTTTATCAAAAGTAACCGAATAACCATCAATATAAAGTTTAGAAACCGAAATTAAATTCTTTCTAAAAGTAGGAACGTAAAGAAAATCTCTTAAAATTAAAACCCTGTCTTCAAAAGATATACGCCGCTAAACAAGTTTCAACAACTAGTGCGTGAGAATTACCTTTCTTTCCGGCCCTTTTGGGGTTGGAATAGGCAAATCTCCATTGTCCTTACCATTTGTTGAAGCACTTCCTCTTTGGATTTTCCTTGACACCACAAGCATTCCTCATCTTACCATTGCCCTTCGCAAATGATTCTGAGTTTTATTGCTTATGGCTTTTGGTTCTCTTCTTCTTCTTCTTGCCTACCCTTGGCCTAGAAGATGAAGATGGACCACTTGTCGTTCCAAGCTTGAGTTTGGTGCCCCATCAACATCTCTGCCGAGACCAAAGCTTGCAACAAATCAGCTAGCGAGGCCAAAATGCTCAAAAACTTTTTCAAGGGAGAGTGAAGTACCAAATTCATCCGAGTCTCTCGATTATAATGCGACTTTCGGAACCTCAAGTTTGTTCGAGATGGGCCATCAATTTTGAGGATCGTAATCCCTTACGGGTTTGCCCTCCACCATTTTAAATCGACATCTCATGAAGGTGATCCGACGAGTCCCGCATTTTTGACTCGTCGGTTGGCTCATCCGATTTTGGTGTGTCAAGAATCCACTTGTGCTTTTTATGCGATTAGACAATTATAATTTTTCGTTTCCAATCAATTTAGTTTCCATACTTATTCTATTGACTTTTAAGTATAATAGCAAATGGATTAAAAGGTTACGACATCTTTGAATGAAATAAATAACTATATGCATAAGCACAAATATATCACAAGGTTCGATCACACGCATCATATTAAAATCTCAAAAAAAAAATATGAACACGATCGCCCAACATCTCAAAATAGTTTAAATAAGCCACGTGGGGTGGGTCATTATTTAAACACATTTAAGTAGGTTACAAACAAGAACAATTACAAACCTTTAATATCCAGATTAATAGTTGGATCCCACTTGACCAATATAAAATTGACAGGGACTTCGGGGAAGTATATGCATATCAATTTTATACCTAAGTAATAACCATGATTAAATACATAATTATTATTTCGCTTTGAACAAGCCTCATGGGGAGGGTCATTGTCGCCACTAGTAATAATCCACAATCATCCATTTGAAATTTATTCATGTGAAAGCTATCATTTGACCGTCCCGTGGGGGGAATTTCTCCAAAAGAATTCACAAATAAATAAATCATGGAGGTCAAAATTAATTCAATTTTATTATCCGGAATAAAATTGTCAATTAATTGTTTAAGCATACTTAGTAATTTTCGAAAGTGAGATTTTTCAAAACATTTTCCCATGCATCGCAAATTTAAACACAATTAAAAAAAGCATAAAATAATGCATAAACATCAAAACAAAATTAAACACATTGGGCACATATATCCATTTGTCACGGTTAATTTTTGTCATGTCTTGATCTCGAGAAATCGTCTTCTTCGCCTTCATCGTTCGTCTCGAAAAGATTCGGGCCCGTCAAGTGACGCCATCGACCCATTTCATGGCCTGAGTGCCCGCCTAGTAATCCCCGGCCGTGTCGAGTGGCGTGCGGCGCTACACAGCCGCGAAGTGCGGGCGATGTCGCCCGACGGCAAGACGTCTCGCTCTTCAGCGACCCTCGGAGGATCTCGGCAAAGGTCAGACATTCCAAAGACGCTCGCTGCTCGCCTCTTCCCATGCCGATCCGCCCGAGTGCCGCCTCGCCCACCTCGATCCACTGATCCGCGTGTCTTTGGCGAGCCTTCCGCGTCTACCCGATCGCAGCGGTTGTCGCAGCATGTCTTGATCGTCACCGCGATCCCTTGCGCTTCGGCCCTCGGTCTTGCCCTTTCCCGGGCGCCCGTTCCGGATGATCCATTCGTCTTTAATTCATCGTCTTCGTCTTGGCTCACGATCCGGTTTCAATTTATTTACGATAAATAAATAAACCTAGATCTAGACTAGTCTATTACATTGAACGAATCAAACAAATCCTAATCTACTCGTGGATTTTCTCACGAGGCAAAACGAATTCGAACGAGTCGAATTAAAAACCAAAATTTATATGCATGCATAAATAAACACATTAAATTCCATGACAATTGGATACCTGCAAAAAAGATCTAGCAATTCTACTATCCAATTTCAAATTTAATGAAAACGAATTAAATTACAATTTAAAATTGAGTCGAAATCGAGGCTCGATGCGATTGTTGGGGAATTAATTGTCCGGATCTATTCGGGATGAATATTTAAATACAAATTTAATTCTAACAATTATTACTAGCATGAATTAATCCTATATTAATTCAAATAATAATTCAACAACAAATCTTGCATATAAACAGTTCACATAAATCCTACGCATGCAGAATTGCTACAGGTTTATGTGAACTAACCTCTCGGAGTGACAACTGTTGAGAAGATGGATCCCGTTCACACGAACACACCAAAAAGCCTTCTCAAGTATTCCCTTGCCCTTGTTCAACAATCCGGTGGAAGGAACCCGCGAACAATTTAACAAATGAAAAATAAAATTATGTTGCACCACCTTTGTGGATTTCTAATTTTTCCAACACATGGAATTGCACACTCACAATTGAGGTTTTTCGAAAATACACAATCTGTCGACGTTTCAAAATATTTGATATTTTATCGACGTTGATATTTTTCCAAAAAACCAATTTTCGTGTTCACCTGGGGATGAAACATTCATCCCCTATTTATAATGAGGGGTTGGTCGAAATTTTAGGTGGAAATAAAGATGGGAAAATCTTTTTTTCTTGATCTCCAAGAAATCTTGAATATATCCCATATATTTTTTTCTCCATAATTAAATATTCCACAAAAATCTCAACTCCTCTTGTTATGGTATTTTTCGAAAAATTAGGAGTAGGAATCCAAGATTTGGATATTCTTGAATTTATGAGATATTCTTGTATTCCAAGAATACATATCTTCCATAATATATTTTCAAGAAAATCAAGAAAATCTTTCATCTCCTTATTTATTCATAAATTTCGAAATATGCTTAATAAATAACCAAGTGGGAGATTTCTTGAATTTAATGAGATAATCTTGTATTCCAAGAATACTTATCTACATTCCATAACAAAATTCAAAGAAAATCTTTCTCCCTCTTTTATTTATTATTTTCAAAACTTTTAGGAAAAATAGGCAACAATAATTTATTTTATTTTAAACACCTTTTTCAGTTACTGGACATTATGTTTGGGATGCTTGAGGGGCCTTTAGGAGAATTAAGATTGGATCTTCTAATGGACTTTGAATATCTAATATTGAGCCACAATATTATTCAAGCCCATAAATATTAATTAATCCGACTACATAATTAATATTGCACTATCCATCTTAACCCATATTACTGCTAATATGGCTACCAGTTATTATTTCCCGTATTTAAGATTATCTAGCCCATTAATTAATTCAAGCTACTGAAATAGCTTCCATTAATTAATATCTTTTGTCCTTGGTTAAGGAACGGTTCAACATTATTATCCATACCGGAAACTAGTTCCACTGCAAGATTTGGTATGATAAATCTTATGAACCTCCCAAGGGGGCAAATCGAACAAGCGTACTTGCACACGATTCTTCGTATTAAATCTTAGCAATCGCATGTGACCAATAATATTGCCCAAGATATAAAGTATTGAATCTCGTTGATTCTCTACCCGTAATAAGTCAAAGCAATAATTACTAACCACACACAATCCTATTCAAGGGACGAAGATTAAGAAATAACGAACCACTGAGGTCTAATTCTTCTTAGTTCAGTGCTGAAGAATTTGTCCTCATGTAGGTCCTATTCAGTGCATCAGTCATGCACTAGTGTAATCTCTTGGTCAAGACAAGTCAATCTGAGCCTTACACTTCAACCTTTCACGATGGATTGTTCATTTCCATCTAGGTCGTGAATGGTGTAATTTTGGTTACAAGGAACTGTTAATTTAATCTTCTGTGATCTGGTATCACTAAATTAACTACAATGTAACACGTACTATTTATTGAACAGTTATGCAATAAATATATGTAACATTCAATGATATTTAAAGCATTAGTGATAAATAATTTATTTCAGTAAATAAGACAAAAATTCAGTTTGGTTATACAAAGTAAAAACATACTTTCCAGTATAACCCCAATAGTGGATGCATGTGAATTGGGAAAGCGTATTGTTTTGCCATCTTCATTTACTGGAGGTCCAAGTTATATGATGCAAAATTATCAAGATTTTATGGCAATTTGTAGATAGGCTGGATATCCGCAATTATTTATAATGTTTACCTGCAATAAATAGTGAGTTAGTTCGTTTTTTTACAACAGTGAAGACAAAAAAATCAAGACCGTCCGAATATAGTCTGTTGAATATTTAAGGTGATGTTAGACGAATTGTTAAATGATATTCGAAAAAAAAAAATCGATAACGTCAAAGAAGGTTTATTCTTTTTAATTAAAATAAATGTTTCTATTATAAATTTTAAAATAATATATTACACATATCGCATAATATATTATTCTTAATTATTTTGTTACTTGAATTTATTTATAGTTATGTATACTATTGAATTTCAAAAGCGGGGTGTGATCGAGATCACATTGCCATGTACAAACTTTGATATTTCTTGAAAATCATAATGAGTTTTGATTATATTTTATTTTCGTAATTCAATTAGCAATGTGATTTATTACTTATATTTCTTATTAGTATTCATAGGAAAATATGTTACATATTCCTAGAAGGAGTAATATTGATCGGATTATTTCTGCCGAGTTATCCGATGAAAAAAATGATCCAGACTATTTTAATGTTGTACGGGATTTTATGATGCATGGTCTTTGTGGTGCTGCAAATATGAATTCACCTTGCAAGTCTAATAAGAGATTTGTAGATGGTCTACTATTGACGAAGAATGATATCCTGTTTATAGGCGTAGAGATAATGGAAGGATGGTGAAGAAGGGTCTTAATGATTTAGACAACAGATATGTTGTTCCTCATAATCGTTATCTTCTTCTGAAGTATGTGTTGGGGAATATTTTGCACGAATCTATTCGGGATAAATATTTAAATACACATTTAATTCTTATAATTATTACTAGCATGAATTAATCATATATTAGTTCAAATAATAATCCAACAACAAATCATGCATATAATCAATTCACGTAAATCCTACGCATGCGGAATTTCTACGAGTTTACGTGAACGTATCTCTTGGAATGGTAATGGCCCCGTTGATTAAACACACCAAAAGAACCTTCCCAAGTATTCCCTTAATCCTTGCTCGACTATCCGGTGGTAGGATGCTTGCGAACAATTAACAAAAGGAAAATAAACTTTGTTGCACCACCTTTGTGGATTTACTAATTTTTCCAGCACATGGAATTGTACTTGGGAATGAAAGAATCATCCCCTATTTATAGACAGGGTGGTGGTCGAAATTTTAGGGAAAAAACAATGTGGGAAAATCTTTTCTTGATCTCCAAGAAATCTTGAATATATCTCATATATTCTTTTTCCCATAACTATAATATTCCACAAAAATCTCACCTTATCAAGTTATGGCCAATATTTTCGAAAATTTAGGGCAAGAATCCAAGATTTGGATCTTCTTGAATTTATGAGATATTCTTGTATTTCAAGAAATACATATCTTCCATAATATTTTTTCAAGAAAATCAAGAAAATCTTTCTTTCCCTTAATTATCAAAAATTTCGAAACATACTATATGGATGACTAAGGGGGAGATTTCTTGAATTTAACGAGATAATCTTGTATTCCAAGAATACATATCTTCATTCCATAACAAAATTCAAAGAAAATCTTTCTCCCCTTTTAATCCATAATTTTCGAAAATAGGAGAAAAAATAAGGCAACAATATTTATTTTATTTTAAACACATTTTTCAGTTATTGGACTTTATGTTGGGCTACTTAGGGGGCCTTTAGGAGAATTAAGATTGGACCTTTCAATGGATCTTGAATTATCAATACTGAGCCACAATATTATTCAAGCCCATAAATATTAATTAATCCCACTACATAATTAATATTGCACTATCCATCTTAACCCATATTACAGTCAATATGGCTCCTGGTTATTATTTCCCGTGTTTAAGATTATCTAGCCCATTAATTAATTCAAGCCACTGAAATAGCTTTCCATTAATAAATATATTTTGTCCTTGGTTAAGGAACGGTTCAACATTATTATCCATACCGGAAACTAGTTCCACTTGCAAGATTTGGTATGATAAAGCTTATGAACCTCCCAAGGGGGCAAATCAAACAAGTGTACTTGCACACGATTCTCCGTATTAAATCTTAGCAATCACATGTGACCAATAATATTGCCCAAGATAAAAAGTATTGAATCTCGTTGATTCTATACCCATGATAAGTCAAAGCAATAGTTACCAACCACACGTGATCCTATTTAAGGAACGAAGATTAATAAATAACGAACCACTGAGGTCTAATTCTTCCTTGTTCAGTTCTGAAGAATTTGTCCTCCTGTAGGTCCTATTCAGTGCATCAGTCATGCACTAGTGTAATCTCTTGGTCAAGACAAGCCAATCTGAGCCTTACACTTCAACCTTTCACGATGGATTGTTCATTTCCATCTAAGTCGTGAATGGTGTACTTTTAGTTACAAGGGACTGTTAGTTTAATCTTCTGTTATCTGGTATCACTAAATTAACTACAATGTAATACATACGATTTATTGAACAGTTATGCAGTAAATATATGTAACATTCGATGATATTTAAAGCATCAGTGATAAACAATTTATTTCAGTAAATAAGTCCGAAATTCAGTTTTGATTATACAAAGTAAAAGCATACTTTCCAGTATAATCCCAACAGTATGGTGGGCATGATTATGTTACCGCACCGTTCTTTGAAAATGCTGGACAATCTGACGGTATAGCAGATGTGAATGAAATTAAAATGTATTATGATTGCAAGTAAACTTCACATCTTAAGCAAAATAAATCAAATTCTTGATTAATATTCAATATTAATATGTATTATGATTTCAGGTATATTTATCTGTGTGAAGTTGTTTAGAGAATTTTAGGATTTATGAGAAACTATAGAAACCTTCCAGTTGAACGTTTTGGTTTTCATCTTCAAGATGAGCAGAAAGTTATATTCAATGACGATGCAAGGTTGGATTGTGTTTTGGAAAGATCATATGTACAACAAAATATGTTTTTTGCTTGGTTTGTGTTGAACAATAATTCTGCAGCTTATGCTCAAATACCAAAATTCTTTATTTGGAAGTCGAAAACTATAGAATGAGTTAAACGGCCGAGTGATTTTTCAATTGGTCGAATTTGTTAAGTTTCACCTGGTTTGAGTGAGACACTTTACTTGAGGATTCTATTGAATGTAGTTCGTGGTCCTAAATATTTTGATGATTTGAAATCTACAACAGAGTACTCTTATCAACATTTATGGAAGCTTGCTATGCTAGGGGATAATTGGATGATGATAGAGCTTATATTGATGGTATTGAAGATGACAAGCGGTGGGCATTTGCATCTTCAATGAGATCTTTTATTTCTTACGTTACTGACTTCAGTTCATTTAGTCACCCTTATGAATTTGGGAGAGGTTAGAGCCGTCAAAACGGGTTGGGCCCGTTGGGCTTGCCCACCGTGCTAAAGAGGTGGGTCTGGCCATGAAAATTTTAGCCCGTTTGGAGGCGGGCCCGTCTGGGCTGCGGATTTAGGCGGTTTGGGGGTGGGCCTAGGCGGGATGGACCGCCACCTAAATTAATTTTTTTATTTATTTTATTTTATTATATACTATTATACTTTAGCAATTATAATGTTATTTTTTGGGATATTTTGTAAATTTATGTTTATAGATGATAAATTTAATATGTAGAAGATTATGTTTATAAATTAATATGGTTGATTAGTGGTAAATTTCAATTTATATAAAGTTATATTTGTGAGCAATGAATGATTAATTTTATTTGTGAGAAATATTTAATTTTAACTTTTTTTGTAGCGAAAATAACCAACATAAATTGCTTGATTTCATTTAATTTTGATGAATTTAATGTATTTAGAGCATTTAAATTACATAATTAAAATTTAAAGAAAATATAAATAATATTAAAAATATAATAGTTGAATGGCGCTGGACCAAGAAAGTCAATTAATTAGTGGGTTGGGTTTGGATTTCTGATCGACCAAGTATTGACCCGCCCAGACCATAAGGTGAGGCTTTTGCGAGGTTTTATTTTACCAAGGGGTCTGTCTCTTGACAACTCTAGGAGAGGTGTTGGAGATATCTATCTGGTGATATCCTTTATAATAGAAGAAAAGACACTCAATTTTCACGTATATTTTACTTAATTTATTTACAGAGTTTTTAATATCATAATTTATTCAGTTTTCTAACTTACATATCTAATTAGGATAAAATACTTATTTATTAATTAAAATGAAAAATATTATGTACACGTCAATATGCATCATTCCGAAACACCATAATATATTCATAATACAAATAAAATTTTTTTTTTAAATTATGTCGATAAAATTATATTCTATTCTATATAAACTAACAAAATTTTTAATGTAGAAAACTATTATTTTAATATAATATAATATATATCATAATTGTGATATGTCAGTATAATAGATTTACTAGTAATTGAACTCAATGCACGACTATGATTTGATTTCACATTTATTTTAATAATATGAGTAATATAGTTTTGAGAAAACTGTTTAATCATCATTTAAATTAAGTCATATTTAATGCACTATTTTAAAAGAAATAAGTTTGAAAAGTATTGGAAATTTTGAAACACTCCGAAAATGAAGTGAAAGAAGGTAACAACTATGAATTCATATAAATAACGCAATTTTAAAATAACCAAAGAATGACTACAGATTTCGAAAAACCTATCGGAAAACCACATTTTTTTTTTTTTTTGTCGATTGCTCATCATCGCCGCACACTAAGCTCTTGCGACTGGTAACTCTCGAAACTGTCACGTAAAACTGATCGTGATTGTCCTTGAAATATTTGAGGCCATCTCGGATATTCTTGAAGTCTGGGTACGTGCTGCTCAGAATCGTGCCAATAGGATCTCGTCTTTGTATTTCAACAAAAGGTCGTCGGGTACTTCAATTTCTGGACCGTCATCGGTCTCATCTCCAACAGTGTCATCGCCAATTGTTGTCGTCCATTCTGAGAAGGTTTTTAATTCTCCAAGTTCTTTAGGTGAATTTAAGTTCGGGAGTCTCATATTTTTCGTCAATCTCAAAACTGTGTACGCGTCCCACAGGTAGGATAAATTTATCGTTGCATGCATTATTTCTTGTCTGCGTCCTTTAGGGATGACCGACAATATTTGATGGAAATCACCTCCAAGTATAATTGTCTTTCCACCGAAAAGCAGTTGCTAAGACGATTGATCAATTAGTTGCATTATGTCTCGAAGAGTGTTATCAAGAGTTTCAATACAATGTTTGTGTACCATTGGAGGTTCATCCCATATTATTAGTCTGCATATGACCAACAAATTTGCTAGTTGGCTTCCCTATTTGATGTTGCACGTTGAGTCCTTCGTAATGTTTATTGGGATGGAAAATCTTGAATGAGCAGTTCTTCCGCTCGGAAGTAGAAGAGACATTATACCGCTCAAAGCGACGTTCAAAATAATCTCACCCTTCAATCTGAGAGTTGCAGACATAGTTCTCCAGAGATATGTCTTGCGCGTTCCGTCATATCTGTCGACAAAGAAGACATCTTTGTTGGAATCAATAGAGTTTTTTATTGAGTTATAAACATTATGTTTGCTCGCCATTTAATTTCTTGAATAGCTCTTTGTACTCTCTTTTTAATTCAGTCTTGTTGTAGGCTAATTCTCTGAAAATCATCCTATTCTGGGTGACCAAATTCGGATCCAATTCTTGTTATGTCATTCCATCATAATCGCTCATGCACTTGCCTATACCACACAACAACTTGTCTATTTCAAATAAGTATAAATTCTTTATTTCATCTTCAGTCATGTTTAATTCTGTACAAATGTTTGAACAAATTATAATTATTTTTTTAGTTTAAATTTATGATTGAGAAAGAATTATATTATTCAATATTAACTGCATTTGTGTGATTTGAATGCCATCGAAAATATTTATGGTCAATTTTTTCTAAAATTTGATTGCTAATGTAAACACACAGTCAAAGATTAAACAAAATTTTGAAAAGAATCCAAAAATATTCATGGTCACCATATCCTAAACTTTGAATGCTAATGTATCCCTATGCATATCTTACATAAATTTAAGTAAAGAATCAAATTTAAATACATATTAAAATTTTCTTTTTATTTTTGAAAAGAAGAATATTTTATGGTAATGGGAAGGAAATATCTATTGCACCTGTACATCAAATTACTTATATTTGAAATTACATATATATCAAAATTTTATGACATCAACCAAAAAGCAATTAGATGCATCAACCAATAGAAGCTAAACAGTTATATTTACAAACTTTGATAACCAAGATTGATACAATATTATCCCCCATTAAGCTATTCATGACAAAAGTACATATATTTTGTATTATTATTTGTCCTTTTTCGTTTTTTATTGAGGATTAGAGAACTAAGAATGTTGAACATTATGCATTTTGTTCTGCAAAAAAATTCTAAATAAATGTTATAGAAGACATAAAATGTAGACAATGTCAATATTATATACACATGCACCAAATATCACCATTATGAGACTAAAACACAAAAGATGCAGGATCTATAATAGAATAACAAATTCGATGCTCGTAATCCCGTAAATAAAACAATGCTTAAATTGAAGAATAAATATTGATTTTATAGGAGGAAGAAGGAATTACATGGAAAAAAAATAAGATCTAAATAATATATTTAGAATAAACTATAGATAGAGGTATGGGTGGAGGAAATACCGAAAATATCGATATACCGCACTTACCGTACCGAAAAATATCAATTTTATCAAAATTTTCGGTATACCGAAATTTTTGGTACGGTATGGTACCGTACCGAAAATTTCGGTACGATAACGGTATGAAAATATAGAAAATTTTGGTATACTGAAATATTTTCGGTATACTGGTCCAAAATATTTTCGGTATACCGGTATATACTGAAATTTCGGTATGGTATCGGTATGTAATATTGACATACCAAAAATTTCGGTATTCGGCATACCGAAATTTTCGGTACGACAATGATATGACATTTTTCGGTATCGAAAATTTCGGTACAGTAACGGTATGACGATAAAATTTTCGGTATGCCGTACCGTCCACCCGTAGATAGATGTACATAAATATATAGATATAACTAATAGCCAACATCCAAATATATAAAATCAAAGTTATCTTTATTAGAATGATTCGTGGATCTCTTCTTTTCTATATTCTTTCTAAAGTCAAAGTTGGGATTTTATATAATTAAATGTTGATAAAATTGGAATAAATATGACGCACTCAATATATTAAAATATTTTTTTCATAAGATTTTTTTCTAAATATATTAAAATATTCTTCTCAATGATTTTTTCTCTCACTATATTAAAAAAGATTCGTTTCAGATTTTTTTTAATCCATGATAATTTATTAATATTTATTTCAAATATTCGTGTCTCAATTTAGCAATAATTTTTAGTGGGAAAATCCAATGATTTCCAAATTTAGGGTAGTTTCTGCTTTTATATATATATAGATTATTAATAAAACATCTAAACTAAATTTTTATTTGGATAAAAATAATTTCCCATTAAAATAAAAATATATGTTATATTTAAATATAAAAAAATACGTAATGTATTATATTTGTAGATTTTTAACACTTTGAGCATTATAAAAATTATTATTAATTCAATTAAATTTAATATTATACAAATTTAAAATTTAGTTAAAAAAATTTAAATGACAATAAATCGATAGATCATTGAAAAATGTTATCGAATCTTATATTACACAAGTTTCAATTATATTGATTTCAACCAAAAATATAAGAAAAATCATTTTATAAAAGACATATCTAAAAAAATTAACTGAAGACGATAAATAAAATTTTATTTAAAAATATATATATTTTCTAATACCTGTAACCTATGTATTGATTGATTATTCCAAATATAATTAAATTAACTAATAAATACATTATAATTTTATTTTATCTAAAATTAACGATGATCGATGTTATAAAGATTGATAATATGTTGAGGGTTGTAGGCAAGTCTCTACAGGACTTTGAAAGTTTGTTTGTAGCAGACTGGTCCTAATTATTCATCTCATAATAGATTGTTAATGATGGAGTTTGTGTAAAATAGACCAGATTTGAAGATAGAGTATGAATATTTGATGAGTAGACTTAATGATGAACAACACAATGTTTATGAGTCTATACTCAAGACCATTCATTCTGATATAAGTGGAATATTTTTGTGTTAGGATACGGTGGAACTGGAAAAACATTTATATGGAAGACGTTGTCTGCATGTTTAAGGTCTAACGACAATATTGTTATTAATGTAGCATCCAGTGGTATAACTTCATTTCTTCTTCCTGGGGATGTACTCTTAATTCTAGGTTTGTCATCCCAATAAATGTTACTAAAGATTCTACTTGGAATATTAATCAAGGAAGTCATCTTGTCGAGCTTTTGATAAAGATTGGTCTCATTATATGTGCTGAAGTACCAACGGTAAATTGATATTGTATTGAAGTTCTTGATACTACTTTGAAAGATATTATGTAACTTACTAATTCATTATCTTCCGCATTGCCCTTTGTATAAAAGTTTGGAGATGATTTTCGAAAGATATTACTGGTTATACCAAAAGGAACAAGACATTATATTATTCATGCTACAATCAATTCATCTTTTTTTTTTCTTTTTTTTTTTGGAACGATTATACATTATTAAAACTTACAAAGAACATGTAATTGCAGAATTTGGGATCGTCAGATAGTTTACAAGAACTAAAAGTTTTTTTTTTTTGTTTGGATATCATTCATTGGAGATGAAAGTGTAGACAAACTGATTATGATTTTGATGTACAAATTCCGGATGATATATTATTGAGAGGTGGTGATGATCCGATCGGCATTATTATTGATCGTATTTATCCTTATTTTTTAAACATGATGGACGATCACAATTATTTGTAGAATAGAGAAATTCTTGCTCCTACCTTGGATGTTGTTAGGTCCCTAAACGATCACATTTAATGAAAAAGAATCATGTACAAATGTGAGTTCTGATAGTTCTTGATCTGCTGATTCAATTGTTGATCATCTTTCTGATGTGCATACTCTTGAATTCTTGAATAGTCTAAAGTGTTCAGGTGTTCCAGACCATAGATTGAATCTCAAATTTAGAACATCGATAATGTTATTGAGAAATATTGATCACTCAAATGGTTTTTGTAATGGAACCAAGTTTGCTTTATATTTTTATCTTTTTAAATTTATTTAAAAAATACTTTTTAATGGTTGAATGTGTATTAATTCTTAAAATTTGTAATGTAATTTGTTTTTTAATATGTAGATTGGTTATTACGAAGATGAGTGATAGAGTTTTTGAAGGTAAAGTTCTAATCGGAAGTAGTGTTGGACAACTGGCTTTTGAGTATTTTTGTAGAAGCCCGTTTTTAGTCATGAAAAATTGTATGTAACTCTTTCTCGGATAAAAAATCGATAGAGATTAAAGATCATATTGTGCCATGATGATAATGGTGATTGTAGTATCACGAGAAATGTAATTTTTAATGAAATTTTTAGGAATATTTAATTTTGAAATAATAAATATTAGAATCAATTTCATTACATTCATAATGTTTCATATTTGTTGAATTCCTTTTCATATAAAATTATTATAACAATAATTATTTTTATCATTATATATAAATAAATTATTATAGTTTTTGTAACACTATATATGACGATATAAATTTATTAAAATTATGCTCAACATGAAAATATTAAATATCTTATATAAATAAATATATATTTTTGTCACTTTTTATATTATAACAAGGTATGATAAAAGTTATTTTTGTAAACTTCCTAAAGTTTATTTAGTAAAGATTATTTTAAAATTATAAGTTTTAAAAATAAATCCATATATTTATCAAGAAAAAAGACCTAAATATTACATAAATACATGTACTTTGTTATATATACATGATAATATTAATATTATAAATGTCATACAAAATACTATAAGTCAGAAATTATAATTCTTAAATGTAAATAATTTTCTTTTAACAAATCAATATTGTTATGAATAAAGTAAAGAGAACCTCTTATCTACAATATTGTACATACAATATTAGCTCAAATAGGAAAGAGTTGAAATATTGTGGGTCCTGCGTGAGTCAAAACTGACTCGAAATGGATTTTTTTATTAAAATTCGTCCAAAGAAAAAACAAGAAAACTTGCTCCCAGTTTGTGTTACTATAAAAGTAAATATGTGTTATTGTAAGGACAATTATATATTATTATGTAATGATGGATAAAAAATATATTTTTACTAATTCAATAGTGTAATCTAGTGATTTGAGTCTTTATTAATTCAAATAACAACACATGTTTTTCCTTATAAGTAACACAAACTTGAGATCGAGTTCTCCTATTTTACTTTAGCTTGATTTTTTTTTAAAAAAATATGTTTGACTCGCAAAAAATCCACAAATTTACAGCCTAATGGGTAAGATAGGGTGGTTATGGGATATTGTACAAATCTAAGATCCATACAATATTGTATACAAAAAGTATGTCAAAATTAAATTTTATTTAAAAAAAAATTAAAATTTTGATTTAAAACTCACATTATTACAAACCTAAAATAAAAAAATATAACAAGTTGTCAATGTAAATTTTTTATTTTATATTAATTTAAAATAATATTTTAATATCTAAAATATTAGGTGACAATAATGACCCGCACGGGTGCAATACTAATTTATATTTATAATAAATTTATATATAAAACACAATAAAATACTTTACTTCCTTTTTTTTTTTTAATACTTTACTTAAAATATTTTTTCCTGCTTAATTTATAAAAAGTATCGTATTAATGTATTATAGATTTATAGCATAGTATTTGCGCGTGGGTGTGTGGAGTTCATTAAGTAACCTCGTTCATCTAACCCAGCGTGCGACTCTTAGGTACTTTCAAAAGTTGATTTAATTTGATTCTCTTGAATGATTTGACACAAGTTCTGATAATAATGATTTCATGTAATTAAATTTGTTTAAATGCTATTGGCTATTGGGGTATTATGGTGCTTTTATTTTCAAATGTAATCCATTTTTTTCCTTTTTCTCTCTTTTCTAGGAATTGTTCATTATAGCGCTGCAACGTTTATTCGAATTTATAATTAGTAACGACATCTGTTCCATTTTTTGATTATTAGTAGTTCTTATTTTAAAGGATTTCGTTTTCTTCGAGTAATAAATAGAAATCCATTAAAAAGATCTCATATTCATCAGCACCGTAAATTTCATAGTATATATAAAATATATAAATTATTACATTAAAATGTGTAAGTTGTTTTATAAATACATATTGCATTTTTAAGTGTAACAAATTGACATAAACCACCCAAAACGAAAGAAAAGGCACAATGCTCATCAATTCACCAGGCACTCTTCTTCTTTACAGCATAGTAACTAAGATACCATTTTAAATATTTCATTAATCCCATCTCTAAATTTGGAATTTTAACATTGAACATGTAAATCATTCCAAATTTTAGCATCGGAGCTTTGCGTGAATCTTTTTTCTTTTTAATAATTTGGGTAAAACTCTTGTGTGAAATATTGCACCCTATTAATATATGCAATATACTATAATTAAGATAATTTATTTAAAAATTAGCGGGTCAAGCGGATTGGGTCGGGCGCGGGTTGGATGGGCTATTGGTTGACGCGGGCTCATATATATTTATAGAAATATATATTTATCAAATAAGGGTTATTGGTTGGCGCGGGCTCATATATATTTATAAAATGATATTTTTATCAAATATGTATTGTAGTCTAGTAGTTTAGGTTTGTTGTTAATTAATGTATATGGTTATAGGTTCGATTTCTATTAAGCACATAATTTTTAAAATATTTTTTTATGTGTTACTACAAGAAAAAAATGTGATACTTATAAAAACGAAATGTGTTACTACGTAAAATAAAAATTACATTATAATTTCTATAAAAAAATACATTATCATATGGTAACACATTATTGTTCATATGGTAACACATGAGTATTCATTTAGTATCACGACGATATATGTACAGTGTTACATATTACTAAAAAAATGTGTGTTAATATATGAACAAAAAATATTACCCTATGTAGAAAAATGTGTTACCACGTGAACAAAATCGGTTAGGAGCGAAAAAAAATCCTCAGTCCAAAATTACAGATGTGAAGAACAACTTAATGTGTTACTACATGAACAAAAAAGAACAAACAAGTGTTACTACATGAACAAAAAAAATCAGTACACGCGAGAAAAAAATCATTAGTCCAAGATTATAGATTTAAAGAACAACGTGAGAAGAGTGTAGAAGAACTTGTAAATTTGTGAGGATTAAAAATTGAATAAATTGAGAAGAATATGGAAGAGAAAAAAGAAGAACAAGAGAAGAGAATGAAAAACCTGAAGAAGTGCGTTGTGAAAACCAAACTAAAAAAAATCTGACAGTTGCGCAAGAATGCAAGTAAGAAGAAGCTCTACCCAACACGCGTGTTGTTGCCCAACGAAAAAAAATGATAAAAAAGTCAATTAATCTATAATTGCATATATAACTTGTATGTAATATTGCATACAAATTTTTGTCTAATTTTAACATTTAACTTTGGTGGGGACTTTGAATTTTAAAATATTAAAAATTAAATAAAAAAATCTATAATTATTATTTTGTGAGTAAAAATGTATAATTGTCAAGTTTTGCACTTAGAATGCTACCAAAGACTTGTTAAGAAATAACACTTATGAGTAATTTTTTCTATAATTAAAATGCAAAAATAAAATTAAGAATTAGTACACTCTCTCTTTAGTGGGTTTCGATTCACTAATCGAATCATCCTAACACTAAATAGTAAATCACAAACTCTATCGTACCATTCCCAATTAAAATTTCTCCAAATTACTATATCCAAGTTTTATTTAATATATTAGACATGTAAAGAAAAAAAAATATTTGTGTATTTTATGAGTCTCGATTCATTAATTGTACTAGCGAATTTGATATCTTACATCATAAATTTTATTCATTTATTTTACCACTCTAAATTACTTTGATTATATAAATTTCTTTATAATATAATTAGATGTAAAATATATATAATGAAAAATTAGTAGACTCACTTTCTAGTGAATACTGATTCACTCCTAAATTATAAATCACGAACCTTTTGCACCACTTGGATATAATTCTTTTTAAGAATATTAATTTTATATATATGAGAATTACGATAAATGCGTATATATTTATTTTGCAAGCCAAATAAAATAAACACAAATATTTTTATGAAACTTGTTCATAATATAAAATTTATATTATTACATTTATAAATTAATAGATGCATACTTGCTTGAGGCGATCTCATGATGAGACGGGGCATAAATTGGACATTGCGCTTTAACAATTATAAAGAGATGAATGTTGATTTGGGCTACTTTATATCCCCATCTCATATGTGACACCATCTCATATGAGTATTTGTCTATAAGCTAATATCCATAACATATAATGCTACAATTTTAATTTATACATATAATAATATTAATTAATAAATATCGTGGTACTTGTTTGTAAAGGTAATAATATAATTTTATATTATGAATAAATTTCATAAAAAACTTACTCTTATTTACGCTTATTCAAATAAAATGATTTTCTCGTTAAATCCGAATCCAACTCAATTCCTAGAAATGGTGTAATTATAAAATTAAAGTATATAACTAACATTCATACACCATTATCCCCTGCTCAGAATAAATAATCCCCACTTTAAAAATTCTCAAAGGAAAGAAGTTCTGTCTAAAAACAAATTTTGATAATAGAAATATTTAACTTTTACATGCAAAAAAAGATTTTCGTTTTTCTCTCCTTTCTATTATTTTCCTTCAATTTTTTGTGCCATTCAATTTAAAATTCTGAACATCAACTGAAAAAAGTTATATTCTTAAAAATCGAATATTATTCCATCCATAGATATCATAACTATTGAATTTTTAAGCATAACATAACATTTTAAAGAAGAATAGGTTCTAGTGTGAAATTTTTCATGTATGAAAAACTATAAAATCGTCCTAAATCATGACCTATTCGGACCTGATGAGCCATGAACCACTCGGGCCGAGTGAACCATGAATCACTCGACTTTGTCTTACCTTCACCATATACAAAATTTGTTTGTAAATAAATTTTTTTGGCTTAATTGCGAATAAAATCACCACCTTTTCATGAATTGCAATTTAAGCTTGAATTTTGGCAAATAAATCATCACTTTTACTCTTTTTGACAATTTCAACTTCGGGCAGTTTGCCCTCTTGCCTGAGAGGTGATGTGTACAAACATATACACAATCATCATTCTAGTCAGTATCCACATCAATAAATAATTATAAACATAATAAATAATAGTTTTAAAACAAATTAAGTATTATAAATACTATAAATAAATTTATATATAATAATATATTAAAATCAACAGAAACAACAATAAAAATCTAATTTCTTCTAATAAAATCAAAATTAGAAACCAACACAAACAAATAATATTCAAAATTATAATTAAAACTAAAACTGTCATTATTAAAAAATTAACACAAATAATATTTCTTAGGAAATATTATTTGCCCCCAAGTAACACAACATCAAATCAAAAATAAAATAAAATCAAACCTAGGAAACTAAATTTAATGAACATTTGCCCCCAACCCATTTTTTTTTATCAAGGAAAAAATAAATTTTATTAATAAAAAATAGATCATGGGCACAAGGAATACCCAAATAGCATAATGTCACAAAACTTGCCGCTAGCAGCCTAGAATTTTCCTAGGATTAGTGACCACTCGAAAAAAGTAAAATTACAGAAATTAGGATATTTGATCGAACACCAACTCCAGAATCTGTCTTTAATTTCTTCAATCAAAATCTCCGTGTCAAAACATTTACGTTCAAAGATTGTCTCATTTCCCCCAACCAATGTTTCTGGCCACACTTCCCCATTCCTACTTCCATTTCAGTTGCACCTCCATTTTTCATTCATATTCTCTTCCCTCAACACTTGAATAAATTTTGAAATGTTAATTGGGTCACCACACACGCCACTCCATACTCGACTCTCGAAATGAGAGCTCGCTTTTTGTAAAGGAGTATGGTATATAGAGAGCTTTTTTTTTTTAATTGTAGAATAGTTTGATTTAGTGTAATTTGAGCAATAAATATTCTAGTGTAATTGGATGTTGAAATTTTTTGTGTAATTAGATTTTAGAAATTTTGAAATTTTTTGCAGAATTAAGATTACTTTGTGAAGATGTGGTGGCGAAAGAAACGTGGGGTCGGGGGTGAGGCAACGGTGGGATGGTATGGGTGGGGGCAAAGCGGATGAGGCAATATGAGGTTGAAGATGAATATATTTTGGTGTAACTGAATTTTGAATTTTTTTTGCAGAACTATTTTTTTTTCTCGAGGATGAAGATGATGAATATTTGAATTTTTATTTTAAAATTTGCATTTTAATTATTTTATTTGTAATTTTTTTATTTTATTCTTTTAATGTGTATTTTATTTTTTAATTCATTTTTAGTATATATAATATTAATTTTTTTTAAAATTTTTATTTATTGTTAATAGGTATTTTTTGATGTGGATGTTTACTGGGATGATGATGGTGTAATTTTTGTACACATTAACTTTCGGGTAAGGGGACAAACTGCCCGAAGTTGGAATTGCAAAAAATAGTAAAAGTAATTATTTATTTGCTAAAATTCAAAAGCTTAGATTATATTGCAATTTGTGAAAAAGAGGTGATTTTATTCGCAATTAAGCCAAAAAAATTTCATGTACGTAAATTTTCATACTAAACTTTGTCTTTAAAGAACACAATGTAGGCTTCACTGTGGTATAAATTATTGAACATTATTGATTGGGATGCTGGAGACTCGATGAATCTAAACAATCATAGGAGACTTATGCTGATATAATCAAGCTCAAGCAATCGAGGGGAAATTTTAACTTGCCAATATATCCCACAATCGAGGGGAATCAATGGCTTTCCAGTGCAACTTTGGCTAATCCATATACCATCTACATAATCATCATTACTGAACAAAAGAAGAGAACAAGGAACCAGGTAATCAGCTGGGGAGTATTCAGTCACAATTATGTTCCAGTTACATACAACTTGAATTATGTTCTTAAGGAACTGTAATAATAATCAACTAAAAAGGTAAAATGTAGCACATGTATAAACCCCGAGTAACTCCAATTATGCTCCAATCACCTACAATTTGATCACCATGTAGCTGAAAATGAACAAATACAGTATCAGAAAATTTCAGGAACAAAGAACTGTAATAGAAATCAACAAAAAATATAAAATGAAGCAAATGTATAAATCCAAGTTATCATATTCCAGTTATGGACCAGGCACAAACAACTTGAGAACCACGTTCTTGTAAAACGAACAAATATCAGAAAATTTCAGGAACAAAGAAAGACAATAACATGTACATAACACACAAAAAGAACTTAATAAATTTACAATATTAACAGGTGGAATAGTTCTTAATCCGACTTTGAGGACTCTCCCTTCACAAACCAACATCAACCAAACCTAGCCATCTCAAGTTCACGAAGACTTGACATTTTAACATAAGCATAAGTTTTGATTCCTATGTCCATTATCTACATAAACATTAAAGTATAACTAAGATTTCAATACTCAATAGATTATATTAAATTTAACAAAAAATAAAGTACCACAATAATCTCAGGATCCCCATAGGATATGACAATAGCCCGAGCGTCATCCTTACTAAAATTAGGGGGTAAATTTTGTAATATCCAAAAATTATCATCTGTATCTCCAACGAAGGCTTGACAAGGTTTTCTCCAACAATTATTATTGGAAGCAGTAGGAATACCCCACAAGATAGCTTTGATGGACGTAACACCATGATTGGTCTCCACCAAAAGTTTCTATTGGTATTATTCTAGAAAGTATGTTTTTACTTTGTATAATCAGACTGACTGAATTTCGAATTTATTTACTGAAATAAATTGTTTAACACTGATGCTTTAAATATCATCGAATGTTACATATATTTACTGCATAACTGTTCATTAAATAGTACGTGTTAAATTGTAGTTAATTTAGTGATACCAAGATCACAGAAGATTAAATTAACAATTTCTTGTAACTAAAAGTACACCATTCACGATTTAGATGAAAATGAACAATCCATCGTGAAAGGTTGTAGTGTAAGGCTCAGATTGGTTTGTCTTGACCAAGAGATTACACTAGTGCATAACTGATGCATTGAAGAGGACCTACAGGAGGACAAATTCTTCAGAACTGAACTAGGAAGAATTAGATCTCAGTGGTTAGTTATTTCTTAATCTTCGTCCCTTAAATAGGATTGTGTGTGGTTAGTAATTATTGCTTTGACTTATTATGGGAAGATAATCAATGAGATTCAATACCCTATATCTTGGGCAATATTATTGGTCACATGCGATTGCTAAGATTTAATACGGAGAATCGTGTGCAAGTACGCTTGTTCGATTTGCCCCCTTGGGAGGTTCATAAGTTTTATCATACCAAATCTTGCAAGTGGAACTAGTTTCCGGTATGGATAATAATGTTGAACCGTTCATTTACCAAGGATAAAAGATATTAATTAATGGAAAGCTATTTCAGTGGTTTGAATTAATTAATGGGCTAGATAATCTTAAACACGGGAAATAATAACCGGGAGCCATATTAACTGTAATATGGATTAAGATGGATAGTGCAATATTAATTATGTAGTGGGATTAATTAATATTTATGGGCTTGAATAATATTGTGGCTCAATAATGATAATTCAAGATCCATTGGAAGGTCCAATCTTAATTCTCCTAAAAGCCCCCCAAGTAGACCAAGATAAAGTCCAATAACTGAAAAAGGTGTTTAAAAATAAAATAATTTTTGTTGCTTATTTTTCCTCTCTTTTTCAAAAATTATGGATAAAAGGGGAGAAAGATTTTCTTTGAATTTTATTATGGAATGAAGATATGTATTCTTGGAATACAAGATTATCTCATTAAATTCAAGAAATCTCCCACTTGGTTATACATAGTGAGATTTTCGAAATTTTCAAAGAATTAAGGGAAATAAATATTTTCTTGATTTTCTTGAAAATATATTATGGAAGATATGTATTTCTTGAAATACAAGTATATTTCATAAATTCAAGAAGATCCAAATCTTGGAATCTTGTCTCTTAATTTTTCAAAAATTGGCCATAACAAGATAAGGTGGGATTTTTGTGGAATATTTTAATTATGGAGAAAAGAATATAGGAGATATATTCAAGATTTCTTGAAGATCAAGAAAAGATTTTTTCACATTGTTTTTTCTCCAAAATTTCGACCACCACCCTATCTATAAATAGAGGGATGATTCTTTCATTCCCAAGTACAATTCTATGTGTTGGAAAAATTAGTAAATCCACAAAAGTGGTGCAACAAAGTTTATGTTTTTCCTTTTGTTAATTGTTCGCGAGTATCCTTCCACCGGATTGTCGAGCAAGGACTAGGGAATACTTGGGAAGACTTTTTGGTGTGTATTCATCGACGAGTCCATTACCATTCCAAGAGGTAAGTTCACGTAAACTCGTAGTAATTCCGCATGCGTAGGATTTACGTGAACTGTTTATATGCATGATTTGTTGTTGAATTATTATTTGAATTAATATGGGTTAATTCATGCTAGTAATAATTATCAGAATTAAATTTGTATTTAAATATTCATCCCAAATAGATCCGGGCAATTAATTCCCCAACAACTGGTATCAGAGCCTCGGTTTCGGGCTCTGAATTTTAAATTGTAATTTAATTCGCTGTCATTAAATTTGAAATTGGATAATAGAATTGCTAGATCTTTTTTGAAGGTATCCAATTGTCATGGAATTTAATGTGTTTATTTATGCATGCAAATAAATTGTGGTTTTTAAATTCGATTCGTTCGGATTCATTTTGCCTCGTGAGAAAATCCACGAGTAGATTAGAATTTGTTTGATTTGATCAATGTAATAGACTAGTCTAGATCTAGGTTTATTTATTTTTTTAAATAAATTGTAACCGAATCGGAAAACGGAGGCGGAAACGAAGAATTAAAAGACGGGATCCGGAATAGGGCGTAGGCAGCGTGCGTCGCGCGAAATGTGCCAATGGAGGCACGCGCGCACGGGCGTAGGCCGGAGGGGCCGAGCGCACGCGGGATCCGGACGGGCGACGGCGTGACGGACGGGCGATATTTAGCCTGCTAGGCGGCGACAGACGGCGACGCTGGCGGCATCGGCGTCGTGAGAGGCGGGCGAGGCTAACCGAGGCGAACGCAGGGCGACGCTGGCGGCGTCGTGGACGGAGACACGGGCGCATGGGCGGGCGCGATGAGGGCGGCGAGCGTCTTCGAGCGAGGCGATATTTCGCCGAGACGGGGCGAAGGCGACGCGGCGTCTTGGTGTTTGCAAGACACGCAAGACGGGCCTAATTTCGACACGGTCGAGGGTAGTCTTTGGCGGGCACTCCGACCATGAGTCGGTCGATGGCGTGGCTTGACAAGGCATTTTTTTAAGACGGTCAAGTGGGAGCTTTTCGAGACGAATGATGAAGGCTATGAAGACGATTTCTCAAGATCAAGACATGACAAAATTAACCATGACAATTGAATAAATGTGCCCAATATGTTTAATTTTTGTCTTGATATTTATGCATTATTTATGCTTATTTAAATTGTGTTTAAATTTGATATGCATGAGAAAATGTTTTGAAAAATCTCACTTTCGAAAATTACTAAGTATGTTTAAACAATTAATTGACAATTTTATTTCGGATAATAAAATTGAATTAATTATTGACCTCCATGATTTATTTATTTGTGAATTCTTTTGGAGAAATTCCCCCCACGGGACGGTCAAAAGATAGCTTTCACATGAATAAATTCCAAACAGATGATTGTGGATTATTACTAGTTGCGGAGATGACCCTCCCCACGAGGCTCGTTCAAAGCGAAATAATAATTCTGTATTTAATCATGGTTATTACTTAGGTATAAAATTGATATGCATATACTTCCCCGAAGTCCCTGTCAATTTTATATTGGTCAAGTGGGAGTCAACTATTAATCTGGATATTAAAGGTTTGTAACTGTTCTTGTTTGTAACCTGCTTGAATGTGTTTAAATAATGACCCACCCCACGTGGCTTATTTAAACTGTTTTGAGATGTTGGCTGATGCATGTTCATATTTTTTTGAGATTTTAATATGAAACATGTGATCGAACCTTGTGATATATGTATGCTTGTGCATATTATTATTTATTTCAGTTCAGCATGTCGCAACCTTTTAATCCACTGTTAATATACTTAAAGTCAATACAATATGTATGAAAACTATATTGATTGAAAACGAAGAAATTATTGTCCTAACTGCACAAAAGCACAAGTGGATTCTTGATACATCAAAATCAAATGAGCCAACTGACGAGTCAAAAATACGGGACCCGTCAGATCACCTTGCGAGAGATGTCGTCGCTGAAAATGGTGGAGGACAAACCCGTAAGGGATTAAGTCCTCAAGATTGGTGGCCTATCTGAACAAACTTGAGGTTCTGAGTACAGATTATAATCTGGAGACTCAGATGAATTTAGTATTTCACTCTCTGCCCAAAAGTTTCTGAGCATTTTGGCCTCGCTAGTTGATTTGTTGAAAGCTTTGGTCTCGGCAAAAGATGTGGATGGGGCACCAAACTCAAGCTTTGACGACAAGTGGTTTGTCTTCATTTTCTAGGCCAAGGGGAGGCAAGAAAAAGAAGAGGACCAAGAGCCATAAGCAATAAAACTCAACTGTAGCCAAGGGCAATGGTAAGATGAGGAATGCTTGTGGTGTCAAGGAAAATCCAAAGAGGAGGTGCTTAAGATGCGGTGAAAGAGGACAATGGAGGTTTTGCATGTTCCAACCCCAAAAAGGGACGGAAATAAAGGTAATTCTCACGCACTAATTGTTGAAACTTGTTTAGCGGTGTATACTTCTCATTTGTGGGTAGTTGATGCGAGATCCACTAATTATGTTTGCTTCACGGGTTCAAACTGATCCGGCAACTTAGTGGGAGTGAGATCCTCATCACACTGGGAGATGTTACGAAAGTAGGGGTTATTGCAATGCTACGTAAGTAGCAGTTATTACAATGCTACGTAAGTAACGGTTATTGCAATGCTACGTAAGTAGCAGATATTGTAGTAATACATGAGTAGTGTTTAAAGCAGTGGGAGAAGTGCACCTGTCTTTTGAAGATAAATTTTTTTTTGGAGATTATCTTTATGTTCCCAGTTTTAGAAAGAATTCACTTCCAGTTTCTAAAATTCTATTAAAGGACACTAAGTTTCTTCTAATAAGAATGACATCATTTCTTGATGAGTGTATCTGTTATGGGACATTGGTCAAATAATCTCCATACAATTAACTATGCACACCACTCAAGAAATGCATCCTATAACACATCAATTGTTTCCAATAAAAGAAAACGTTCATCAGACGTGAACGAAACACTTCTATAGCATCTAAGATTGAGACATATTAATCCAAAGAGGATCCAAAGGTTGGTGAAAGACGGTTCACTAGAGTTTCTCCAAGTTGAACCAATTTCAACCTGCGAATCATGTTTGGAGGGTAAAATGACCAAGAGGGCATTCGGAGCCAAGGGGAATAGAGCCAAAGAAGTGTTAGAAATCGTTCACACAGACGTATGTGGTCCAATGTCAACCATGGCAAGAGGAGGTTACGAGTATTTCGTCACTTTTATTGATGACTACTCGAGGTACGGTTATATTTTTCTTATGAAGAATAAATCTGAGACCTTTGAAAAATTCAAAGAATTTAAGGCTCAAGCAGAGAATCATAGGGAAAAATGTATCAAGTCTCTACGATCCGATCGTGGAGGCGAGTACCTCAGCGATGAGTTTTTGAACTACTTATCAGATGAAGGGATTGCATCCCAGCTGACTGCACCCGGAACCCCTCAACAAAATGGGGTTGCAGAGCGAAGAAACATAACTCTTTTGGAAATGGTTAGATCAATGATGTGTTATGGGGATCTTCCCAAGTGGTTCTGGGGTCATGCCTTGGAAACAACGGCTTACATTCTAAACTTGGTGCCATCCAAATCGGTTTCCAAAACTCCCAAAGAATTGTGGACCGGGCGCAAGCCTAGTTTGAGACACATGAGAATTTGGGGGTGTCCGGCCTACGTGTTGGACAAGGAAGCCGGAAATTGGATCCTCGATCAGAATTAAGGCTGTTTATGGGATACCTCGAGGGAACAAAAGGGTGTATGTTCTATGGTCCCAAAGATCAAAAGGTGGTAATAAGTACCCACTTTAGATTTTTGGAGGAAGACTATATGAACGAAAGAAGACCCATAAGTGAGATTACCTTAAGTGAGCTAAGGGGGACTAACCTCATTGCCAACTGTATAAGATGATATACCAAACGACACACATTCACAACTGGAGCCTCGTCGTAGTGGGAGGGTTGTGAGACAGCCGAGAGATTCATGGGGATAGGAGAGTCCTCGAACTTGATTCCCGGACAAGATGAATCAGACCCATGGACATATGATGAGGCAATCCAAGATAAGGATGCGGTTTTTTGGCAAAAGGCAATAAAAGCATAAATGGGGTCTATGGATCATAACAGAGTGTGGGAGCTAGTCGAACCACTTAATGGGGTATACAAGAGAAAGAGGGGACCGGACGGGAAGGTGAAAACCTTCAAGGCAAGGCTTGTGGCGAAAGGTTATACTCAGAAAGAAGGGATCGATTATGAGAAAACCTTTTCACCTGTAGCAATGCTCAAGTCCATCCGGATTCTCTTGTCGATAGCTGCGCATCTCGATTTTGAAATCTAGCAAATGGATGTCAAGATAGCTTTCCTTAACGGAAGTCTTGATGAGGAAATCTATATGCAACAACCCCAAGGCTTCATTGAAAAGGGCCAAGAACACCTAGTTTGTAAGCTCATGAAGTCCATATACGGACTCAAACAAGCATCCAGAGCTTGGAACCAATGTTTTGATCATGTTATAAGGTCTTATGGGTTTGATCAAAACGAGTTCAAAAGTTGTGTGTACAAAAAGCGTGTCGGAACTGCATTGGTATTCTTAGTACTATACGTAGATGACATTATGCTCATCGGGAACGATGTAAAGGTGTTATCAGACGTAAGGGCATGGCTTTCAAAATAGTTTGATATGAAGGACTTAGGGGAAGCCGGGCACATCCTTGGGATCAAGATCACTCGAGATCGCAAGAAAAGGATGATAGGCTTATTGCAAGCTTCATACATAGACACTGTCTTGAAACAATTCAGCATGCAGGATTCCAAGAAAGGCTTCGTACCTTTCAAGCATGGAATCCATCTATCCAAGAAAATGTGCCCTAAGACACAAAAGGAGATAGATGACATGAAAGACATTCCTTGTGCTTCGGCTGTCGGAAGCCTTATGTATGCAATGCTGTGTGCGAGACCGGATATATGCTTTGCCGTTGGCATGGTGGCAAGATATCAGAGTAACCCGGTGAAGGAACATTGGACGGCAGTTAAAAACATTCTGAAGTATCTGAAAAGAACTCGAGATAGAATGTAGGTTTATCAGTCAGATAGTCTAATTCCCATAGGCTACACGAACTCGGATTTCCAATCAGACTTAGATTCCAGAAACTAGCTACCTCAGTTAGTGTGCTTTCATTTGGGAAGTGTAGCCATGAAATGGACGAGTGTGAAGCAGAAATGCATCACTGACTCAACCATGGAAGCCGGGTAAGTAGTTGCTTGTGAAGCAGTGAAGGAACCAGTTTGGCTCTAGACCTTCTTAGTGGACTTGGATGAAGTTCCGAATTTGTCTAGCAATATTTGCTAGGGGCAGTTGCAAATTCAAGGGAACCAAGAGTCCACGAGTCAAACAAGCACACTGAAGGAAAGGAATCTTAGACGAGAAATCGTTAAGAGAGGAGATGTAGAGGTGGCAAAGATCGCGTCAGATGACAACCTAGCTGATCCATTCACAAAGGGTCTACATCAGAATACATTCGAGAGACATGTGAAAGGAATGGGTGTCAAGATCGTTGTCAATCTGCTTTGGGTATAAGTGGGAGACATTATTAGGTTCGTGTAGGTGACATTTGTTGTCACGTACTACACGAGACATGCTGTAGTATACTTAAAAGCAGACTTTGAGTATAAGTGGGAGATTGTTGGGATTATACTGGAAAGTATGTTTTTACTTTGTGTAATCAGACTGACTGAATTTCGGACTTATTTACTGAAATAAATTGTTTATCACTGATGCTTTAAATATCATCGAATGTTACATATATTTACTGCATAACTGTTCATTAAATAGTACGTGTTACATTGTAGTTAATTTAGTGATACCAAGATCACAGAAAATTAAATTAACAGTTCCTTGTAACTAAAAGTACACCATTCACAACCTAGATGGAAATAAACAATCCATCGTGAAAGGTTGTAGTGTAAGGCTCAGATTGATTTGTCTTAACCAAGAGATTACACTAGTGCATGACTGATGTATTGAAGAGGACCTACAGGAGGACAAATTCTTCAGAACTAACTAGGAAGAATTAGACCTCAGTGGTTAGTTATTTCTTAATCTTCGTCCCTTAAATAGAATTGCGTGTGGTTAGTAACTATTGCTTTGACTTATTATGGGAAGAGAATCAATGAGATTCAATACCCTATATCTTGGGCAATATTATTGGTCACATGCAATTGTTAAGATTTAATACGGAGAATCGTGTGCAAGTACGCTTGTTCAATTTGCCCCCTTGGGAGGTTCATAAGTTTTATCATACCAAATCTTGCAAGTGGAACTAGTTTCCGATATGGATAATAATGTTGAACCATTCCTTTATCAAGGATAAAAGATATTAATTAATGGAAAGCTATTTCAGTGGCTTGAATTAATTAATGGGCTAGATAATCTTAAACACGGGAAATAATAACCGGGAGTCATATTAACTGTAATATGAGTTAAGATGGATAGTGCAATATTAATTATGTAGTGGGACTAATTAATATTTATGGGCTTGAATAATATTGTGGCTCAATATTGATAATTCAAGATCCATTGGAAGGTCCAATCTTAATTCTCCTAAAGGCCCCCCAAGTAGCCCAAGATAAAGTCCAATAACTGAAAAAGGTGTTTAAAAATAAAATAATTTTTGTTGCTTATTTTTCCTCTCTTTTTCGAAAATTATAGATAAAAGGGGAGAAAGATTTTCTTTGAATTTTGTTATGGAATGAAGATATGTATTCTTGGAATACAAGATTATCTCATTAAATTCAAGAAATCTCCCACTTGGTTATACATAGTGAGATTTTCGAAATTTTCAAAGAATTAAGAGAAAGAAAGATTTTCTTGATTTTCTTGAAAAGATATTATGGAAGATATGTATTTCTTGAAATACAAGTATATCTCATAAATTCAAGAAGATCCAAATCTTGGAATCTTGTCTCTTAATTTTTTGAAAATTGGCCATAACAAGATAAGATGGGATTTTTGTGGAATATTTTAATTATGAAGAAAAGAATATAGGAGATATATTCAAGATTTCTTGGAGATCAAGAAAAGATTTTCCCACATTATTTTTTCCCCAAAATTTCGACCACCACCCTATTTATAAATAGGGGATGATTCTTTCATTCTCAAGTACAATTCCATGTGCTGGAAAAATTAGTAAATCCACAAAAGTGGTGCAACAAAGTTTATTTTTTCCTTTTGTTAATTGTTCGCGAGTATCCTTCCACCGGATTGTCGAGCAAGGACTAGGGAATACTTGGGAAGGCTTTTTGGTGTGTTTTCATCGACGAGTCCATTGTCATTCCAAGAGGTAAGTTCACGTAAACTCGTAGTAATTCCGCATGCGTAGGATTTACGTGAACTGTTTATATGCATGATTTGTTGTTGAATTATTATTTGAATTAATATGGATTAATTCATGCTAGTAATAATTATCAGAATTAATTTGTATTTAAATATTCATCCCGAATAGATCCGGACAATTAATTCCCCAACAGTTTCTTCCAACAGTAAATCTTGGAAGCAGTAGCTATACCCGACAAGACAACTTTGCTGGACATGATCTGCATGCAAATCCACAGCTGAGAATCAAATCTACACTAATAGGTAAACACTATACAACAAGAGATTTTATAACAATATACACTTTATAGCTGTGGAAACACCCTAAAAATTATGTACCACAGAAATTTAAATACACAAAAGAAAAAAAATAGAGAAGATTGCTGAGATACCTTTAGGATCAAAAGGTACTTTACAACAGAAATAGAATACATAATTGTTAGGCATTACTTATGATTAAAGAAATTCCTTGCTGATATACTATTGATTCTGAAGTACATACTGAATATCAAATAACTGAGGAAGCTCTAATCCTTCAGCACTAGCATACACTAATAGGTAAACACTGTACAACAAGAGATTTTATAACAATATATTCTTTATTGCTGTGGAAACACCCTAAAAATTATGTACCACTAAAAATTACATACACAAAAGAAAGAAACAGAGAAGATTGCTGAGATATATACCTTTTGGATCAAAAGGTACTTTACAACATAAATAGAATACATAATTGCTAGACATTACCTATGATTACATAAATTCTTTGCTACTATACTGTTGATTCTAAAGTACATAATGAATATCAAATAACTGAGGAAGCTCTAATCCCTCAGCACTAGCATATAAGGAAATTGAGCTGAAGAATTTTTTTTATTCACTCAAGTAAAAATCTAATATTCAATTTTGGACTACAGAATGTGAGATATGTGCTAATAATCTAGATCATGGTCCTTACCATGGATTACTATATCCTCTACCCATGCCTAGCCAAGCAGAACACAAATATCAATCAATAATCTGAATCACGGTCCTTAATGTGGTTTACTACAACCTCTAGCCATACCTAGCCAAACCTTCACACATCTCAATGTATTTTTATACGAGAATTGCCTAAATCTTGTGGCATAGCCAAGCAGGACACAAATATCAATCAATAATCTAGATCACGGTCCTTACTGTGGTTTACTACAACCTCTAGCCATACTTAGCCAAACCTTCACACATCTCAATGTATTTTATACGGGAATTGCCTAAATCTTGTGGCAAAAGTATCATATTGGTGGTAATTAACTGATTCATTTAAAATAATCTAGATCGTAGTTTCTAAACATATCTAGCCAAGCATAGACACAAATATCAATGGAGGATGAGAAAAGAAATCAACATCGGCTATATATTGTACTTGAAACAAAATATTGTAAAATCATCTTAAATTTCAGCGATAATATACAAATTTTGAAAAATTCACAGAAGCGAAAGTATAAATTAAGAGATATTTTGCAAAACTTACCGATTAAGAAATTCAGATCCGAGAAAATCGTAAGTGTCATTGATAATTCTGATGATAACTGTTTGATGTTCTTATCTTCCGGTAACTTCCCAAAACTCTAAGTCATCTTTCCTCCAGTATAAGTTCCACTCCCCCTCTATTTCTATGTTTTGTAGTGGAGTGTTCCCGTTGTTGGTTTTATTTACGAATTATTTGAACTCCTGATTTATTCTCTACTAAAAAAAATTATTTTTATAAGCATGCATATTAAATTTCATATTTATTTTTATAAGCAGTAGGAATTTATTTTTAATCGCAAACTCTCAATAACCATCTATTGTCCATTGAAAAACCATGTAATGCATATAAAATAGAGGTGAGGGAATAAAGATTCTAATTAAATTTTTTTTAAACGATGTGTTTTGCTTATAATCAAATGTATGACAAGTAAGAACATAAAGCAGTAAAGAACACGATTTTATAGTGGTTCGGAGTCCAACTCCTACATCCACTCTTCCCTATCAGCAGAGGCACCAACTAAACCAACTGGACTTAGATTAATGTGTTAGTCCAACACAATACAACAGATGTTTAATGAGTTCTCACTCTCTCGGGGCTTATCTCCCTCATGGGATTGTCTATTAACTACCTCACTTAACCACTAATTCTCTCTCAAGAAAGGGTTTGAGTTTGGTGTTATTTCCAACTAGGTGAGATTTTTCTTACATTGTTTTAGCCTGAAGCTAAGGTTGGGGAAATCTCTCTAAGCTTAGGATATGGCATTTTTGCTTAGATATAATGAAGAAAACTCTTGGGTAAATTTGGATATTTAATGCTCCGTGTTCTTGAATTGAGATGCTTGAATATTTGGCTTTAATCTTCACTTTACAACATCCTCCATTATCTTCTTTAGGGCGATGTATTTATAGTGTGGATTTGAATATTACCGTTGGAGAGTAAATTCAAATCCATACTAATAATCTTCCAGCTTTTCTTTGTCTTTTTGCGTTGTTGCTTTCAGCTTTATGTCACATCCATATATGTGATGTCATCTTCTTATTGGCCAGCTTTTTGTGAGTCTAACGGATCGATTTCAAACTTGCACGATTCTTCGTTCAACTCTTCCGATTCGGGTGGGCCGATCCGTCGTCGATTTGCATTCAACCTCATCTGATCTCGATCAGTCTCATCTGCTCCTCTTCTAATCAACTTGTCTGTTCTTCTGGTCATCTGATCTAGTCTACCGATTTCAGGTCGCCTGATTATGGTCGTCTGATTTCAGGTTGCCTGATTTCTGGTCATCTGATCTCGGGTCGTTTGATTTCAAGTCGCCTGATTCTAGTCGTCTGATTTCAGGTCGCTTGTTTCTGGTCGCATGATTCTAGTCGTCATATTTCAGGTTGTCTGATTTTAGGTCGCCTGATTTCTAGTCACCTGATTTCTGGTCACCTCGCCTGATCAGACTATATCAGCACTTCTTCTTCACAAATCAGCATGCTTCTTCTTGTCGAGCTCATCAGCTTTCATGGAACTCATCTTACTCATCTGATCTCGATCAGCCTCTTCTGATCTCGATCATCTTCGTTTGATTTCATGAGTTCCCCCTTAACTTGTTCTCTCGTTTCCCCTCAACTTGTTATCTGTAGATTAGCTTAAATAACACAAGTTGATAATGTTTTGACATAATTCATCAAAACTAACATATCCCAACACCATCTCACGTTCACGAAGACTTGACATTTTAACATAAGCATAAGTTTTGATTCTTTTGTCCATTATCTACATAAACATTAAAGTATTACTAAGATTTCAATACTCGATAGATTAAATTAAATTTAACAAAAAATAAAGTACCACAATCATCTCAGGATCCCATAGGGTATGACAATAGCACGAACCATTGTCACTGAAATTAGGGAGTAAATTTCGTACTTATATAAAAAAAATTATCATTTGTATGTCCAATGAAGGTTTGGTAAGGTTTCTTCCAACAGTTATTATTGGAAGCAGTAGGAATACCCCACAAGACAGCTTTGCTGGACGTAACACCATGATTGATCTCCACCAAAAGTTTCTTCCAACAGTAAATTTTGGAAGCAGTTGCTATATCCGACAAGACAACTTTGTTGGACATGATCTGCATGCAAATTCACAACATAGAATCAAATCAATACTAATGATGGGAACGTTTTTCCCGGATCTATTCGGGATAAACTTTAAATACAAATTTAAATAAACAATTATTACTAGCATGAATTAATCATATTAATTCAATAATAATCACCAACAACATATATGCGTACAAATTAATTCACGTAAAATCCTACACATGCATAATCTAGGAGTTTACACGAATTTTACCCTGGAGAGACAATCGTTGAGAAGTAGGAACAACCTTTCAACAAACCAACACAAACGTCTTCTCAAGTATTCCCTAAGCCCTTAGCCCTTACTCGCTGATCTGGTGGGAAATCCTCACGAACAATTTAACACTCAAGAAAAAGAAAATATTTGTTGCATACACACTGAAATTTTAAAAAAAAAAAATTAGTTTTTGTCGACGTTTCAAATTTCGTCGACACTGATATTTATTTTTGAAAAAACAACTTCTAGGTTGTGTTTGGGATGAAAAATTCATCCTCTATTTATAACATACGGGGGGACGAAAATTTTGGGTTTGTGGGCTTATAGAAAATTTCCTTTCTTCTTCTCCAATAAACAATCTTGAATATATGTCATATATTTTATTTTTCAAAAATATCTCCCCACAAAGTCCTCCCTTATTTTCTTGTCCATATTTTTGAAAATCACATAAGAAAAGTCAAAGTCAAAGATTCTTGAATTTATGAGATAATCTTGTATTTCAAGAATACTTATCTCCCATAAAATCTTTCTAAAAAAATGTCCTTCTTTCTTTTCTTATATTTTTTGAAAAATTAGGAAAAATTAGCAATAATATTTTTCTTTTATTTTAATCACTTTTTCGTTAATGAACTTATATTGGGCTACTTGATGGGTCTTAGGAGAATTAAAATATGACCTCTCAATGTGCTATGAATTACAATATTGAGTCACAATATTATTCAGCCCATTAAAATAATTTATTCCGCTATAAAATTAATATTGTACTATTCATCTACCCATGTCTAGCCAACAGGATACAAATATCAATCAATAATCTGGATCACAGCCCTCATAGGTGGTTTACTACAACCTCTAGCCATACCTAGCCAAATCTTCACACATCTCAATGTATTTTATACAAGAATTGCCTAAATCTTGTGGCAAAAGTATCATACTGGTGGTAATTAACAGATTCACCTAAAAACAATATAGATCGTTGTTTCTAAACATATCTAGCCAAGCATAGACACAAATATCAATGGAGGATGAGAAAAGAAATCAACATCGGCTATATATTGTACTTGAAACAAAATATTGTAAAATCATTCTAAATTCCAGTGATAATATACAAATTTTGAAAAATTCACAGAAGCGAAAGTATAAATTAAGAGATATTTTGCAAAACTTACTGATTAAGAAATTCAGATCCATGAAAATCGTATGTATCGCGAATAATTTTAATGAAAATCGTTCGATGTACTTATCGTTCGGTAACTTCCCAAAACCGCACTCGTCAAAACCCTAAGTCACCTTTCCTCCAATTTTATAGTGCAGTGTTCCCGTTGTTGGATTTATTTAGGGATTATTTCTCTACTAAAAGAATTTATTTTTATAAGCAGTAGGAATTTATTTTTAAATCACAAACTCTCAATAGACATCTCACATTCACGAAGACTTAACATTTTAACATAAACATATGTTTTGATTCCCTTGTCCATTATCTATATAAACATTAAAGTATAACTAAGATTTCAATATTCGATAGATTAAATTAAATTTAACAAAAAATAAAGTACCATAATCATCTCAGGATCCCCATAGGGTATGACAATAGCACAAATGTCATCCTCACTGAAATTAGAGGGTAAATTTCGTACATATATCCAAAAATTATCATCTGCATATCCAACGAAGGTTTGGTAAGGTTTCTTCCAACATTTATTATTGGAAGCAGTAGGAATACCCCAGAAGATAGCTTTGCTGGACATATCACCATGATTGATCTCCACCAAACGTTTCTTCCAATAGTAAATCTTGGAAGCAGTAGCTATACACAATAAGACAACTTTGTTGGACATGATCTGCATGCAAATTCACAACAGAGAATCAAATCTACACTAATATGTAAACACTGTACAACAAGTGATTTTATAACAATATACACTTTATAGCTGTGGAGACACCCTAAAAATTATGTACCACAGAAATTTATATACACAAAAGAAAGAAACAGAGAAGATTGTTGAGATACCTTTAGGATCAAAAGGTACTTTACAACATAAATAGAATACATAATTGCTAGGCATTACTTATAATTAAAGAAATTCGTTGCCGCTATACTATTGATTCTAAAGTACATACTGAATATCAAATAACTGAGGAAGCTCTAATCCCTCAGCACTATTATACACTAATAGGTAAACACTGTACAACAAGAGATTTTATAACAATATACACTTTATAGCTGTGGAAACATCCTAAAAATTATGTACCATAGAAATTTACATACACAAAAGAAAGAAACAGAGAAGATTGCTGAGATATATACCTTTTGGATCAAAATGTACTTTACAACAGAAATATAATATATAATTACTAGGCATTACTTATAATTACATAAATTCTTTGTTGCTATACTGTTGATTCTAAAATACATACTAAATAAATATCAAATAATTGAGGAAGCTCTAATCCCTCAGCACTAGCATATAAGGAAATTGAGCTGAAGAAATTTTTTTATTCACTCAAATTAAAATCTGATATTCAATTTTGGACAACGGAATGTGAGATCCGTGCTAATAATAATCTAGATCATGGTCCTTACCATGGATTACTATATCCTCTACCCATGCCTAGCCAAACAGGACACAAATATCAATTAATAATCTTAATCACGGTCCAAACTGTTATTTACTACAACCTCTAGCCATACCTAGCCAAACCTTCACACATCTCAATGTATTTTATATAGGAATTGCCTAAATCTTGTGGCAAAACACAAAAGTATCATATTGGTGGTAATTAACAGATTCATCTAAAAATAATCTAGATCGTCGTTTCTAAATATATCTAGCCAAGCATAGACACAAATATCAATGGAGGATGAGAAAAGAAATCAACATTGGCTATATATTGTACTTGAAACAAAATATTGTAAAATCATCCTAAATTACAGTGATAATATGCAAATTTTGAAAAATTCACAGAAGCGAAAGTATAAATTAAGAGATATTTTGCAAAACTTACCGATTAAGAAATTCAAATCCGTGAAAATCGTAAGTATCGCGAATAACTCTGATGAAAATGGTTCGATGTTCTTATCTTTCGGTAACTTCCCAAAATCGCACTCGTCAAAACCGTAAGTCATCTTTCCTCCAGTGTAAGTTCCACTCCCCCTCTATTTTTATATTTTATAGTGCAGTATTTCCGCTGTTGGTTTTATTTACGGATTATTTGAACTCCTGATTTATTCTCTACTAAAAGAATTTATTTTTAAGCATGCATATTAAATTTCACATTAGTATGATAAATGAGTAGACCTAATTAAAATAATGTCAAAACTTTTCTTTTATTAATATATTCTTTATCTTTTTATATATTGTTTGCAGAAGCATTAGTTTAATTTTTAAAACAATATACATTTCTTTAAATTATTAGGAAATTATATAAATACAAATAAATTTAACAGGTTCGAGATATGATAGTTGAAAAAAGTCCTTTGACAACTTATCTTTTGTTTGCGCTTGGTGTAATTCATTTTGTCCTTGATGCATGTTAAACCTATACAGTGGGTAACAACGTTAAACACAATATAAACAAGTAAACTAATATCAAATTAAATAAGTTCCATATATTTGGTAACATATTGTCAATAAGTAACATGTTTCTTTAATATTGAGATTTTTAAAAAAAATGCCGATAATGAAGTTTTTTAGTTATTAACTAATAATAATTTAAACAAAAAAGGGTGTAAAATCAAACCAAACCATTGATAAAAGTGCGAGCATGACACGGTAAAATATATGTCACCGTTACACTGCTTAAATGAATGATTTAACTTTGAGACACAAAATTAACAAGATAACATATACTTTCTCCATCCCCACCATTTTGTACCCCACTGATGAACACATTTTAATAAAAAATTATTTTTTGGTGTTTTATTGACTTTTTTAAAAGGAATAGAATGTGAAGATTGTGAAGGTGAAGATTGTAAAGTGTAGATGGTAAGATTCTTTTTCATTTTAAGGGTGTGCAAAATGGATAAAGAATAGATCAAAATAGAAAATATGAAAAATGGCAAGGGACGGAGATAGTACTCTTCCACTTGAATTACTTGTAACAATTTCAAATTATAAAAAATCGACAATATTAAGGCAGATTAAGACTATAAAAAATAAATAAATAAACATTTGTTATGATATTAATAAAAAAAAGTATAAGTAAAATTAAAAATCATACTCCCTCCGTACCAGGATGACTGCAACAGTTAACTTTTACACGCATGTTTGCGAACGAGTTTTGTATTAATAATTGAAATGATAAAGTTATTTTAAAGGAAGGTATGATAGATGAGCCGTATGTTACCCCTCCTTAAAATTAAATTTATTACTTCAATTACTTATACAAAATCTACTCTAAAAGATACATGTAAAAATTAATTGTTGTAGTCATGGTGGAACCGATGGAGTATTAAAAAAGTTTATATTTTTAAAACTACAATCTGTATGTTTGGGTAAAAGTAAAATGCAAAGCTGATTAATCTGTTGCTTTGGGTGAATAAGACGCTAATGAGGTCTTGGAAGAATGGCCCTAAAAACTTGGGTGAATAAGACGCTAAGAATGGCCCTAAAAACTACTCATCCGTCTCATAAAAACGTGCACATCTACTTTATTATCGAGTTTTTGTGAGCGAGTTGTTTATTAGTATTTTAAATGATAAAGTGATTTTTAAAGATAAGTATTATAGATTTACCTTTCATCTATTGCATGCATCTTTAAAAATTATTTTATCATTTTAAATACTAATAAAAAATTCGCTCGCAAAAACACGTGAAAATAGTAAACATACGGACGGAGGTAGTAACATCTTAAATCAAGTAAAGTAGCAACAAAAGGGAAAAATAAATCAAAAGAAGCCAATGAAAATTGGAAAATATTTGGGCCAGAACCAAGTGACAAAGCCCAAAATCATTGGATTAAAAACTCAAATGTAAATTACACAAAGAGTGAATATAAATACACGAGGGCATAAGTAATTTCAAATATTAAAACACAGACAAAGTTTAGTTTGAAAATTTTCATACATAAAAAAAACTTTAATTTACAACCAAATTTTGTAATTGGTGAAGATAAGATAAAATTGAGTGGTTCATTGGTCACTTAAATTTAAGTGGTTCATGGTTTCACCTACCGAATAGATCATAATTTAGGGTTCATTATTTAGTGTTTAGAGTGTAGATGATTGATTTAAAACAACTTTATAGATTTTTGCATACATGAAAATTTTCACATTAGACCTACTCTAAAACAAAATATTGATAGATGGGATATTCTATGGTCAGAAAAAGTTTCGTCATTCCTGACGTTAGAGAACCAATAAAAAATTGACACGTCATCTACCTTCGCCATTAACGATCTAGTTTCGCACTAAGACAAAATAATTTATATATTTTTAAAAAAAATATAAAATTAACCCAAATGTCCTTATATTAAATTTTTTAGAAAAAAAAAAGAGTACTACTACTTACACCCCAATTTTCCCTAAGCACATCCCCATAAAATTATTGTCTACCTGACATGAAATATCTAAAACACCCCTATATTTTATACGTTAAAATTATATCATCCTTCCTCCTTCGTATGCTTCTTCCTCGTTTAAGTCAAATGAGAATTAGACAATAAATTTTTCCTTTAATATTATGGATTCTTCCACTTTAATGGCGGGTCTTATTTCAACATGTTGCAATTTAATCGATGCTTTGTAAATTTCCTACAGATTCTTAACAAATCTCATATATAATTATAATTGAAAGCAATTGGGCTTGGATTCTTGATTTTCCAGTGATCAAATACAATTTGGTCAAGTTTTTGCCGAATATTGTGCGAAATTTGGTTTAATTCATGGTCAATTTATTTGATTTTCGGATTTAAATTTTTTCGCTTCGTTTTGATGTTTTTGTTTTACATCTGGTAAAGATCTAACCTTTACTTGCCAATGAGTTTAGTAGTTGGTATTCTTTAGTACAACAACTAAGAAAATGGATCATCGGAGATGAATAAAATCTACACGGACTCCTTGAACCAAAACGATGGAAATTTTGGGGTTTTAATGTGTTTTGATGACTTAGGGCTGAATTAATAATAAGTTTTCGTTTAGGTTTAAAATTTTGATATGTTTAAAAATTAAAAATAAAAATAGAATTTTATAAATAAAGAATTTTTTTAAGTATAAGGTTAATTTGGTCATTTCATAAAATTTTGTATTATTATTTTATTTTTTAAGTAGTTGGACAAGACATAAAGAAAGTTGTTAATCGCACTAATGCGAAATGCAATCATATAAAATGAATTTCATTCGTTGGATCAATATCCAATGGTAATCAAAGAATTTTAACGTCAGGAATGACGAAGCTTTTTCTGACTATAGAAAAACCCTTGATAGATTGTACTAGTCTAGTATAAGTAAACACAGATCCTTTCATTTTGTTTGGGGTCCAAATATTAATGCAACAAAAATCTTAAAAGTATTATTAAAAAGTAACATGGGTGTTTCTTACAACAGTCAAGGTGTCGTACTGACCGTCAATAGTCGGGGTTTAGAATCGTGCCACTTGTCATCGAACTATTTCGTACTGACTTGCTACTTGTTGTACTAAAATATTATTTTTAAAATATTTTTTTTATTATATTGTACAATTTACTATGTTACCCTGGTCCCTATATACTTAAATATAATTAAAATTAAAGTTATATGTCCTTTTAATTCATTCATAAATTAATTATTCAGATCAATAGTGATATATTTATTTTTATAGCCACCAGGACACTTTCTCTTAACTCAAAGCCACCATTGTCAATTTTGTACCAACAGACTAACTTGACACAAAACCAAACCTCTTGCTCATCTATTATTAAATTTAAGAAAATTCTCCTCTCTCGACTCAAATCCGCCATTTTCACCACTCACCAACCGCTAAGACAAAATTTAAACATAGAACTCGTATAGATATCATCGGAATCCGGAGAACGATCGCTGGGAAATTGAAATCACGAAGCCTGATGCTAAACTGAATTTCAATGCCTTCGAATCCAAAATATAAAAAATCTCCCAATCTGAGTATCAATTCACCCAATTTAACCGTGAATGCAAAACGAAAATAGATGATATTCGAGAAGCAGAAATTGAATCGAGCCCCATTTTGAACTCCAAATTGAAAATAGACAGTATCCAGTGTCGTTGAAAATTGAACCAAAGAATCGTCATGGAAAAAGTAAAAAGCCTTTCAAAGAGGATAAGATCTGAGATGCAATGGTGCCTCTCGTAAGTGTTGGAACATCAATTCTTTTTAGAGAGGGAGAGTAATTGTTTCATCTTGCAAGTCAAATGGTGGGAGTGAGAAAATACTTCAGTGGAAAGAGTAAAGTGGCTGTGAGTTTTTTTTTTTTGCTGGGTTGTTTATTAAATAAAATGGAGATTTGGCTCAATTTGATACATAGATTATAATGAATGGTCAAGATGTGTGAAATTGAGGCAATGGGGGAAAAAATTAATGGAGCGGATCTGCTCCTGTGTTTTTTGGTTGAGGAAGAAAGTGTTGAAGGGGATGATTAATGAATATATTTTAAAAATTTGAGTTGAATTATATAAGGATAAATTTGTAAATTGATAATTATAATTTTTTTAATTATTTAATTTATTATAGCAGTACGACAATACTACACAAATCGATAGATATTACGATGTAAACGATGGTTAAGATAACGTTTAAGTCTGACAAGTGAAGCGTGTCATTAAATTTAAGTTTTTAGATTTTAAATCTAATACCAAATTAATTATTTATCGACATCAAGATCTGACATCCTGACTGATGTAAGAAACACCCAAGTAACATACATACACATAAAATATGAGATGAAATTTTAAATTAGAGGGAAAGAGATATAGGAAAGTGGTGAATTACTATAAAAGAGACAAAATAAAATAACTAGATTAAAAAATATTTTCATAAGTGTAAGAATGAAAGTAAAAAATAAAAGCGAAACACGGACACCGAAGATTTGTTATGAAAGTTGTTCTTAATTTTTTATTTTATTTTACACCTTTGTTCCTTTTTTTGCTGTTCCAATCGGCGTTTGCACCAGTTTCATTGTGCTTTGTTTTGGGTGTACATGACCAATCATTGTATATGTTTCTTTTTTTTTTGAGCGCATCATTGTATATGTTTTTAAAACAAACTTTCCATTAAATTTGTATATGACTGTTAAAGCCGTAATATTGTTCTGTTTAACATTCCCTAATTATTTAACTAAGCGAGTATATAATTTGAATGTGTTTTAATTTAATTTAATAAATTTAATGATCTTTAAATAAAAATATTATATATATATATATATATAATACGGTTTAAATTTGAGAATTATTGTGCCCTTTATAGAATTAAATAATCTATATATATAATAGTATAAATCGATTTAATTTAATAATTTGTATGTATAATTGTATATATATATATATATATATATATATATATATAAATAATATATATAAATAATAGTATAAATCGATTTAATTTAATAATCTATATGTATAATTGTATATATATATATATAAAATAAACCCAATCTATATTAGAATATAGTTGGTATCTTTGTCAAATTCGTGAGTGAAATTATTATTATTTTTAGACATACATTCTCTTTAGTAATATAAGTCAATTAATGTAAACACTCTTTCTTTATAATATAAGTCACTTCCTTCACTTTTATGAGTAATACTTTTATTCACACCATTTTCAAATAAAAAGTCATACTCTCTAATAATATAAATTACTTGTTATCTATACTTTGCCATTAGAATAATTTCTTGTGCAAAAAATAATCTGATATGTTAGATAAATCTTCATTTGATTTTTAAGTCATAAATCTCTTATAATATGTGAGGTTGGATTTCTCTTTAATATATGAGGTTGGATATTTATAAGTTCACGTGTCATATAACATAATTAATAAGATTCACCTTGTACAAATTTATATTTTATATTTTAATATAACAAAATTCAGTAATCGAGCAGCGCTGAGTGAATTACTGGTTACAAGTAAAACTAAATGGGTTATATCTTGAGGGTTAAATCGGAAATATATTTATGGCCGCCTTGCCCATTTTTTTTGAGCCCAAATCAAGTCACAAGTCTTACATCTGAAATTTAGAAGAGAAACTTAAACACCTAAATTCCCTCCTCTTCTTGATTATATAAAGCATCTCTGTCATGAGCATGAAATATGGAAAATGGATGATCTATTATATTCTTCAGGGCTTGGCCCATTTCATTTATATTGGGCTTGGGAATTTAATTATGGGTTAAAAAACAGTCAGTTTATCTGAAGGCGGGGCATCCCTTTACTGATAAAAGCCTCGGTGGGGTTTCCGTCTGAGCTTTAATAATATAAGAGCCTCGAGGTGGATTTTTCTTAAAAGGTTTTGAGCCTTTGGAGAAAACATCAAATTCAATCTATTTTTATCTTTATTTAAAATTAGAATAATTTCTTGTGCGAAAAAAAATAATCTGATATGTTAGATAAATCTTCATTTGATTTTTAAGTCATAAATCTCTTTTAATATATGAGGTTGGATTTCTCTTTAATATATGAGGTTGGATTTCTCTTTAATATATGAGGTTGGATACTTATAAGTTCACGTGTCATATAACATAATTAATAAGATTCACCCTGTACAAATTTATATTTTATATTTTATATTTTAATATAACAAAATTCAGTAATCGAGCAGCGCTGAGTGAATTACTAGTTACAAGTAAAACTAAATGGGTTAGATGCAAGGGTGTAGAATTGGAAATCGGAAGTCGGGCTTTTTATGACCGCCTAGTCATTCTCTGATTTTTCTATTTTTTTTAAATTTTCAATATTGAAAAAATTATGAACCCTTAACTTGAGAAAAAGTCATTTTTATTTGAGCCCAAATAAAGTCACAAGTGCGTACATCTGAAATTTAGAGAAGAGAAGACTTAAACACCCTAAATTACCTCCTCTTCCGCCGCCGCGTTTTAGGGTACCAGCGCCAGCGACGAGCCTGCCGCCGAGCATCTCCCTCGCGCCGCCGAGCCTATATCCCTGCATCATCTCCCTAGTCGATGTCGCCCTCGCCCATCTCCATCCCCCAACCATCCGCCCGCAGCCGCCCTCGTCCATCTCCCTCCCGCCGGCGAGCCATCTCCATCGTCCATCTCCCTCCCGCCGCCGCCGATAGAAGGTTTGCAGGTGAGATGTGTTTGATTTTTTTTTTTAAATTTAAACTGAATAAAAAAAAATGGGAAAAACGTATAGGCGACGGATCGATTTGGCCGCCTAGGCGGCGCCGGAGGCCTCCACCGATTTTTATGCCGATTTTAGCAAAATCGTGGCGGCCAGCGGCCGCCTAGGCCGATTTCTGCAACACTGGTTAGATGTATATGGGCCGAGGCATAGGTGAAGACGTGAAGTAGGTTAATAGCCCAGAATCATGGGCTCAATTGATGAGGTATTTTTTACTTTACCCCATAATCTATCTATAATAACTCCTCCCTCCTCTCATACAATATTTCTACTTGAACTTGGTGAATCACCTTCTTATTTTGAAGTTCCAACATTCTTGAACGTTTCTAAAAAAAGGTGAAACAAGTTGATTTAATATTAATACAATCACAACATCCTTATTTTATTCCATCAATATTCTCAAACCAGGAAGGATCTCAAAAATCCATCTCAACACTTTCTTGGTTTGTATGTTATTTTCATGTTATTTTCAATATCTTCATGTTGGATAGAGAGGGAGTGTATATAATACACTTACAACTTTTCAATTATAGTTTTTTCGCCTTTTTTCCTAAGTCGTTGATCAGGTCTTAAAGATTATTTTGATAGTTCATTTTGATGACTATATAAATACAATATATATTTAACTCTAACATTTAATGCTCCCCAAACCACTTCTAATTGCACAAATAATTCTATTTGTCACCATAAAAAAACGTCTCGTTTTATGGAATCATTGACATTCTACAAATCAAACATAAGTACTTAAGGATCTTTAGCCATGACTTCATCCCATTAATTTGCTGGCGAGTTTTGCTTTTATATTTTTTTTTCTTTTGTTTCTTCTACTCTTTGTCCTTTTGTCATCTTCTTTTTCTCATGTTTTTTCCAATTTCTTAAATCATAATTATGTATGTATATCTATATTAACTCGCATGCATAAATGCTTTTATTGAATCATAGACTTGGACTACATACATTCATCCTTTTGATTCTTCTTTTGATTGGAATTATACTATTTGTACGTAAATTCATCAACTTCATTGATTTCATAATTTGTATTTTTTTTTCATTCTTTAGTTTTCATTGAATTTATGATTTTTATGCTCCTTAACTGTAGCACTTTCATGGATCAATTTCAAATGTGTATATATCTTGGTTAGTTATACTCTGATGTTTCGATTGTTACAATTTATTTTATAATTGAATTTGTACTGTAATTTATTTTTTATAGATCTACAAAGGAAAAAAATTTCTCAGTAGAAGATATCGATGGACTTGAGTATTTCCAATCATTTCCTAAAATGGAATTTAAGGATTTTAGGGATGATCTCCAAAGAATTGAAGGAAACAGTTTGTTAATGTAATTAGATTAAAATTAGTTATTTGTCCTTTCTAAATTAATTATGTGTATTGGAGATATTTTTGTTGAAATAAATTTTATTGAAACTTGTGTAAAGAGGTTATTGACCCCAGTTCATTATTTAATTTATGGAATACTGTATAAAGTAAATCATATTTTGTCCAAGTTACGTATACAAATAATATATGAAATCTAATAATTAATCATGATCTTCTGATTTATAGTCTTAACCACAAAATATGTATAATACAGTATTCATTAATTCCATTTTCTCCTTTATTACTTTTTATCCATAATTGAACTTTTTATTTCACATTTTTTTCTATTCTTGAAAGGAATAAAAAGTCAATGCTGTACAAAAACACAATACAATTATCTATTATCTATAATCTATATATCTATAACCTATAACTATATAATACACCTACAACATTTCTATTATAGTTCCCATCTTTTTTCTTAGGCCGTTGATCAGGTCTTGATAGTTCATTTTGATGACTATATAAATAGAATATATATTTAACTCTAACATTTAATTCTTCTCAAATCACTCCTAATTGCACAAATAATTCTATTTGTCACCATTAAAACAAATCTCATTTTATGGAATCATTGACATTCTACAAATCAAACACGAGTATTTAAGGATCGTATCTTTAGTCATGTTTTCATCCCATTATTTTGCTGGTGAATTTTGCTTTTATATTTTATTTTTTCTTTTGTTTCTTCTACTTTTCATCCTTTTGTCATTTTTTCTTCTCATGCTTTTTTTCATTTTCTTGAATCATAATTCTGTATGTATGCATATATTAACTCGCATGCACAAATGCTTTATTGAATCATAGACATGGACTACATACATTCATCCTTTTTATTCTTCTTTTATTGGAATTATACTATTTATATGTAAATTTATCAACTTCACTGATTTCATAATTTGTGTTTTTTTTCATTCCTCAGTCTACATTGAATTTATGATTTTTAGTCTATAAGAGTGATACAGTTTACAGTGGACTCGGATTGCACGAGATTTACTTTTCTCTAACATGATTTATTAGTAAAATGACATTTCTTTTATTTATCAATTGACCCCCGGATCTGAAATCCTATTAATCCTACTCTATTTTATCATATACCACTACTCCAATTTTTATTTTTTAATACATTCACATTATCCACTTTTTTTATTCCCTCAATGCACTCAAAATAATATAATAATATCATATCAATCAATTTTTTCATCATCTTACCCTATAAAATTCCATAACAAATACTCCCTCTTACCCATAATAACTTGCACACTTTATAAATAGAAAGTCCTCCATAAACTCCATCCTCATAATATACATAATATTACACAAAATGTCATTAATTTTGAGTCCATCTATACACACACTCCAATCTATTTCTTTACTTTATATATAAAAAATTAAAAATTATAAAATTACCTCTCAAATCCCTACTCATTACTCCATTTTCTTATTTTGTGTGCTGATCAAACGGTGTAAATTAATTCGAGACGGAGATAGTATATATCTTAACTATTCATCAAGATTTTAAAACATAAGACTTCAAAGTCCAGGATTCACCATGTCCATTATAATCCCGAAACAAACATACCTTAAGAGCCTCAACCTCTCTATCAAATAACCCTCTCCTCCAATTCCAAAAGTAATGTTAAAAGGAGTCTCCAAAATAACATATGAATTCTTCTAGGGTTCTTTAAAATAAAAGATACATAAGAGTTATGCATTATGTCTATTATTGAACATCTTTGCATACATTAATCTAATTAAGAACGCTGGGTAAAACAAAAACAAAAATAAAAACATAAATAAAAAAGAGTCTAGATAAGACTTGCTTGTTCATAAGTACACTGCATCCACATTCATGGCATTAGAAGGAGAATTGTGGAAACATAAGATAAATGAGCAAGTCTAGTGTGAAAATTTTCATGTATGAAAATCTATAAAATTGCCCTAAATCAAACATTTACATCCTAAACACTAAATAATGAACCCTAAATTATAACCTATTCGGGTCGGACGAACCATGAACCACTTGGGCCGAGTGAACCATATACCACTCAATTTTATCTTTTCTTCACCAATTAAAGAATTTGATTGTAAATTAAAGTTTTTTCATGTATAAAAATTTTCATACTAGACTTTATCAAGATAAAGTCGAGTAACTTGTAAATTGTTTTGATCATAATATATAATTCAAGTTGCAAAACAAAGAATCTATAAATCATATGCCGTCGTCATTTAATAATTAAATAATACATAAAAGAGAAAAGAGCAGTGTGATAGCATACCACACAATTCAATTTGCACAGGCAGCATGTGATTTATTACTAGAAAACTACTTCCTTTATTAGCTATTCTGATTTCACCAAGAAGCCAAAATTGCAATTATGAAGCTTAATAAGCACACTGACCATGTATTTGCATCAATGAGAGGATCGTTAACTGTCGCCACATCGATATCATCCATGAAGGTTGCTATTTGTAAAACCAGTCCCCCCCAATGTGTCTATAACCTGCATGATATTTAGCTGCTAAGTCATATATATATGTTCCCTTAATACTTTTTAGCTGTAGACCGCAATTAGACGCCAATACAATTAACAATAGAAGCATTATCAAAACAAATGAATTATTCTCATAGAGAGCTGAATAAAGTTGAGACATAAAGAATTACTAATTAGAAAAGCAACCAAATCTTCATCCCACAGGCATATGTATATAAACAGAGACAATAGATGTATGTTAATGATTTGGTGCGAGTGTATTGTGAATCATCGCCGTAAGGAGAAGACGTCTAAACCTGGGGATGGCACCGGCTGAGGCTCGTGGATTGGTAAGATCATTTATTTCTTATTATTTCCATAATTTTGATTAATGTGGGCTTTTGTTATTTTTCTGTAAGTATTACATTACTTTAGAGTAGGTTATACTTACGTTTTCGAAACTTGAATTCTGTAGCTTTGGCTAATTGGGTGATTTCCTCCCCGAGTTTGATTATTGCAGTCTACATTCTATTAACTCTTGTGCTACTACTCTGACTCTTACAGATAAAGGCGTTTCGCAAACCACCTGGACGCTGAAGAGAGAGAAACAAAAGAAGCAGGTTAGATTAAATTATACTCCATATGAAAAGCATCATATTAATGTAGGAAATAAGATATGCCATCTGATGAGTTTATGAGAACAGCCAAGACTTCATGCATAGTGCAAATCAAGATTTTAACTCAATTACCAATACAAATGCGGGAGCTAACCTTAAATTTGGTGATCAATGATCTTAGATTGAAATACATTTCTGTCTTTATGCAGAATCAGATTTGAAATGTCTCAACCAACCAGTAACCTGACATGAACATCAAGAGGCCGAAGGAGGGTTCACGCAAGATTGATTGTACGGTAATGAAGAATCGAAAATGACATTAGAAGAAGATGTTGAGTTTGTCCTGAACTGGAGTAACAAAGCAGGTGTCAAAGATCTGAGCCAGGGAAAGGTCAAGATGGATTATATCACACCATACAGTTGCTGAAATCTGGGCTACAACTCATCTTTTATTATTCTGCAAATTAAGTCCTTAATTCAATCATGCCTTACTATTTGGCACTTAGCTATTGAGTATTGCAAATTGTACTAGTGGTCCCTCTTGTTTGTTATATGGGGCACTTTGCTGAGGAAAAATGGTATGTAGAAATTATTCCCAACTCTAACTCTCTCTCCTAATTCTTCTTCTCTCTCTTACTCACATTTTCTTCTCCTTTCTAAATTCTATTTCATCATGAATCTTACTTTTACAATCAACAACAAATCATAATTCCAGAAATACCAAAAATTGTATCTACAGTTTACAGTAACAATCCACTACAATTGGGACCATGAGACAGGATGTTCATGGCTGAAGCATTAGAATTAGGAAACGTTGAAATGGGAAGCTACTGATGCTAAATTACATGAAACAATACAGGGTATTACCTTTTGACTGGATGATCAATATTCAGGTATCTCGGGGAAGTTGGAGCATGTTACCAACACTCTTGCAGCTTTATAATTTCAGATCCTGAACACAGATAGGAAAACATCAGATGGAAAAGAGTTCTATTTTATGGATCCTACTTTTGGTTCATTCAGTGCTCAACCATTCACACATACTATTGATACAACAAGGAATTGACATCTTATTGGTCCAAATCCTTTGTCTATCCACAGCCCTGTACCAAGGGTGGGTTTCCCTAAGTTTGATGGATCAAATCAAAGGGCATGGATACTGAAATGCTCTGGATACTTCAAGCTGATCCCTAATATTCCTAATTTTCCTAAGGTAAACCTTGCTTCTATGCATTTTGAAAGTAAGCTGCCCTTTGGATTCTAACTTTTTCTCTCAAAAATATACATCTTACTTCGGCTCCTTCCTTAGAGGTTATCTCTGTTACATTTGAAGAGTTGAAGGAAACAAAAGTAATTGTTGAGTTCAATAAGCTTAAACAAACAGGATCTTATGAAGATTATGGGGATAAGTTTGAGGAATTGAAGGCATGTCTATTATTGATGAATGGGGAGGAGTTTTCTGAGTCTTACTTCATTATTAGTTTTATCAGTAATCTTAGTGATGAACTTCAGGCATCTATTACTGTGGTTGAGCCTACAACACTTCAACATACTATAAATTTGGGGAAGAAACAGTAACTCACATTGGCTGCATGGTCAAAGAAATTTAAACACTGTGGTTAGAAAAAATTACACCCAAAGCTCCATTTAGATTTCTTACTCCTACTGAAATGGCTGCTAGAAGGGAGAAAGAATTATGCTCTTATTCCGTTGGCCATAAGTGTAAACAGAAATTTTTGGACATGGTTGTAGCTGATGTAGATGATTTGGGTGCACTAACTCAGCCTACACCAGATCCAAATCCAGGGGACATGACTGATAATACTTTCATGGAAGAGGTACAAATGATGACACTGAACTCAATTTCTGGCGAAGGGGGGTTAATAAACATGAGACTCTTGGGGGAGTTTAATCAGCAACAGTTGCAAACCCTCATTGATTCTGGTAGTACAACTACAATCAGTTATATTAAGTATAAATACTGCTACCAGATTGGGTTGTTTCCTTATATCCTGTCACCCCTATACTAGTCAGAAGATGGTTAGTTCACATCAGGTCAACATCTTAAGATGGAAGATGCGGTCACAAAAGTTTATTTACTATCAGGCTACTTGAAATGAAGGTTGTGATCTAATATTGGGTGGAGATTGGCTTAAAGCTTGTACTCCAATTGAATTGGACTACAATCAAATGAAAATTACAGTAACATTTTATGGCAAGAGAGTTAAACTACAGGCCTTGACTTCTTCTAATGTTTGCTATTTGACCACTGATTCTAGCCTACACCAGTTATTATATATTGATTAACAGTCAGATGTTGAAGAGGTTTTCTGGATCATCAATGCTCCTTTATACAGTGAGCACAATCCTCAACTGCAAGATATGCACCCAGGGGAATTGAGCATCATTTGTATCGAAACCTGGGAGTTTGCCTAAACAACAGTATCCCTACAGAACTTTACATACACAAACGGAAGAAACAAAGAAGATTGTGAAGGAGCTTGAATTCTGGAGTTATTCAAGATAGTGAAGTCCTTTTGCCTTATCTTAATAAACTAAAAATCAAACACAATCACCCCATTCCTAATAGATGAGTTATTGGATGAATTGAAAGGTGCCAAGTAATTTTCGAAAATGGATCTGAGATCAGGGGGACTTTCAGATACTGATGACACCGGTTCAGAGATTTTTGACAGACTTTAGAACTCACAGTTGGTCATGCCTTTTGGCTTGAGCAATGCCCCAGCAACCATTCAATCCCTAATGAATAAAGTATTTAGGGAATTTCTGAGGAAATTTGTTCTAGTATTCTTTGATGACATCCTAATTTATAGTACTGCTTGGGATGTGATCATATTCAACATCTGGAATCTGTCCTATTGTTGTTAAGATAGAATACACTCTATGCTAAGAGGAGTAAGTGCCAGTTTGGTCAGACTCATATTGAGTACCTTGGCCACATCATATATGTAGAAGGTGTTTCTACAGACCCTGGGAAAAATGAATGCATGACTCAATGGCCTAAACCCAAAACCATTAAACAGTTGAGAGGATTTTTTAATTTAACAGGTTATTACAGAAAGTTCATCAAAGCAATGATTTCAAAACCGAACCGGACAGGCCGGTTCAACCGGTTGAACCGGGAACTGGACCCGGAACCTGTCCGAACACCTCCTAAGAACCGGTTTATAGGTTAAACCGGTCAAAACAAGTCATAACCGGTCAGAACCGGCCAAAACCGGTTCGACCGGTTTTTTTTTTTTTTTTAATTTTTAAACTTTTTTTAAAAATTTTAAACTAATAATTATTTAGGTAAAAAAATAATTATTTTTAATACCAATCAATTTTTAACTAATCTTTCTTGTGGGTAAGGATCTAGACCCCCGCACCTTTTATATTACTCTATCTCACATATTTTTAGTACTTATTCAATGTGGGATAGGAGATTTAGGTAGAATTTAGATCCACCTCCACTCCCTTTTATATTACTTCATCTCACATCTTTCTTAATACTTATTCAATGTGGGATGGGAGATCCACCTTTTATATTACTCCATCTCACATCTTTTTTAATACTTATTCAATGTGGGATAGGAGATCCATAAAATCTACCTCATATCTCTTTTATATAACTTCATTTTACATTTCTTCTAATACTTATTCGACGTGGGACAAATTTTTTCACGTTTATATTATTTTTATGGTTCAAGTTTGATTAATTAAATTTAAATATTTATATTATAAGTCCATTGATGAATTAGTCATTTAAAAAAAATAGTAAAATATAAAAAAAATTACAAAAAATACACATAAATCATTTAAACGGTTGAACCGCCAGTTGAACCGGTCCGACCGGTTGAACCGCTGACCGGTGATCTGTCCGGTTTGATCACCGGTTCGGTTATGAAAACACTGCATCAAAGGATATGGCATGATAAGCAAGCCATTGACACGCCTTCTCAAAAAGGATAATCTCAAGTGGACTCAAGAAGCTTTATTGCCTTTCGACAATTGAAGGAGGCAATGACTTCAGCCACTGTTTTGGCCTTACCAGACTACTCAAACACTTCTGTGGTGGCGACTGATGTTAGTGCGAGAGAAATAGAGCTGTTATCAAGTAAGAAGGTAAAGCCTCTTGTTGTAATGAGTAAAACTGTTACGTATAGAAGACGAGTTTGTGGGAAGAAGAAGACCAAGGGACCTTAGTTATTAATTACTTATTAATATCTTTAATTATGTTTATTTCCCATATCCTTATTTCTGTTCCAGATTAATTATTGGTCAATTGGTCAATTAGTATGTTCCCCATGGACTTAATTAGGATTATATTCCCCATGGGCTTATTTAGGATTATAAGTACCTTGTTAAACAGGAATTATTTCCTGGCCAGAAATTATTGATTGCCATATTGGCTTGGACAGATTTATCTGTTGGACGGAAATTATCTGTAGGGTTTCCTTGATTTATTGTGTGTTACTCCCTTGCTTCTAACAAATTGGTTCGACCTGCCGAATATCATGACGGGAAATGAGTCACGTATTGAATCATTGGAAACTACTGTTGCTATGTTAGAGAAAGGGGTAGCAGCGTTGACCACTCGGGTCGATGAGATGCAGACGGATATGCAAGCTGTCCGTTCGACCCTATCGAACATCCAAGCAATGCGGTCACTGTTGGTAAAGGAAAGAGGTATCACCACTGGTGAGTCGTCTGCAGCGGCGATCTCACGCCCTCAAGGGCCACCTCAACAGCTTCCACTCACGGTGGTGCAGCCCTCTCGCAGAACAGAATTGCCGCTCTTTTCGGGCATGATGAAATCTGTCACCGACTTTGTTGCGAATAACATAATTTGTCAGCGCAACAAGGTGGATGCGCGTCTGCCGACAAGTTTATTTCAGCCCCTACCAATTCCGGAACGCATTTGGGAGGATAATAGCATGGACGTCATATCTAGGCACCCATGTTTGCAGCAATGGGATATGATCCTTGTTGTCGATAGGCTGTCCGAAGCTACTCATTTTGTTGGACTTTCACACCAGTATACAGCTAGGGACGTGGCTTCGGCTATGACACGAGAGGTTATAAGACTTCGCCGCATTCCCCATACAATTATTTCGGACCGGGATCAAGTTTTCTTGAGTTTGTTTTGGAAAGAATTTTTCAAAGATGTTGGCACTCAACTTCAGATGAGTTCTTCATATCACCCCAGAACTGACGATCAAACTGAGGTGATTAATCATTGCCTTGAAACATATTTGCGGTGTTTTACTTTTGAGCATCCAAAAAATGGGCACAGTGGCTTCTATGTGCGGAGTACTGCTTTAGTACAAATTTTCTTTCGTCGTCGCGATGCACTCCCTTTGAAGCTGTTTATGGCCGACCACCCCTCACCTTGGTGCAATTCTTACCAGCTGAAATTAAAGTCAAAGCCGTGGAGGACGACCTTGTAGAGAGAAATTCAATACTGCAAAATCTCCATTTTTACTTGGAGAGAGCGCAGCAGCGCATGTCCCGGACAACCAACAAGCATCGTCGAGATGTCACGTTTGAGGTGGGTGAAAAGGTGTTCCTTAAGTTTCGGCCATATAGGCAAGTCTCCCTGTTTAAGCGTATTAATGTCAAACCAGCGCCACGGTACTTTGGTCCATTTGAGATTTCTGCACGCATAAGGGCGGCTGCCTACCACGTTGTTCTTCCGGAGTTTGTTCCTTCGCAAGTGCTGGTGTGCAGGGATGATGATCGTGTGGGTCAGTTTTTGGTTGCATGGGCTGGACTTCTAGATTACGACACGACTTGGGTGGATGCAGTTTATTTCTGTTCCCAGTTTCCAGAATTCCACCTTGAGGACAAGGCATTTTTGGAGAGGGAGGGAATTGTTACGTATAGCAGACGAGTTTGTGGGAAGAAGAAGACCAAGGGACCTTAGTTATTAATTACTTATTAATATCTTTAATTATGTTTATTTCTCGTATCCTTATTTCTGTTCCAGATTAATTATTGGTCAATTAGTATGTTCCCCATGGACTTAATTAGGATTATATTCCCCATGGGCTTATTTAGGATTATAAGTACCTTGTTAAACAGGAATTATTTCCTGGCCAGAAATTATTGATTGCCATATTGGCTTGGACAGATTTATCTGTTGGACGGAAATTATCCGTAGGGTTTCCTTGATTTATTGTGTGTTACTCCCTTGCTTCTAACAAAAACCTTATGTCCACTGAATCAATCTCCCTCCATGTATAAGCGACAGTTTGGAAGTCCTTATGGCAATTCATCTGCAAAATTCATCATAAAGACTGGATCAAAAGAGTACTTTACAACAGATATGAACTACAAAGTTGCTAGGCCTTACTTATGATATATAGTACAAAAAGGCTCGGAGAATGGGGCTGCTGATGCTTTATCAAGGAGAGAGGATACTAGTATATTTGTTCTGCTATTACAATAGTCACTTTAAAATGGATTGATCAAGTCTTACAGAGCATGCCACTGATGAGTTCTTACAGAAATTCGTTGCTGCTAAAACTCTTGATTCTACAGTACATCCTGAATATCAAGTCACTGAGGAAGCTCCAACTCCCTCCGCACTAGCATACAAGGGAATTGAGAAAGAACAATTGTGGCAATTAAATGGGACTGAGGAAGCTAATCTTTTCAAAAATGCATAATTCTCCATATGGAGGGCATTCATGTGTTAATGGTACTATCTTAGGCTGAAGAGAATTTTTTATTCACCCAAGTTAAAATCTGATATTGAATCTTGGACAAGGGAATGTGAGATCTGTGGTAACAATAATCTAGATCATGGTCCTTACCGTGGTTTACTACAACCTCTACCCATCCTAGCCAAGCATGGACACACATATCAATGGATTTTATACAGGGATTGCCTAAATCTTAGGGCCTTGTCATATTGGTGGTAATTAACAGATTCACCAAACATGCTAAGTTTTTTTGGTTCGCACCCTTATACTGCACAGACTATAGCCAAAGTATTATTGGATATAAACTGCAAGCTACATGGGCTACCAGTGGGTATAGTAACTGATAGGGACAAGGTTTTTACAAGTTCCTTTCTGAAAGAATTGTTTAAACTTATGGATACTCAACTCGACATGAGCTCAGCATAACACCCACAGTCTGATGGAACACTACCTAAGGTGTCTGGTACAGTACACTCCAAAACAATGGTTGAAAAGGCTTCCTCTGGCTGAGTACAGGCACAATACTAATGGGAAGATGCTTGATAACTTAAAATGGGAAGTTATAAGCAAAGAGAAAAAAAAAAAATTTGGTCCCATAACTTTCCTGTAATCCGTTTTTTGTCCCAAAAATTTTAATTTTCCAATTTTGGTCCCATAACTATCTCGATTGTCCAATTTTGGTCTCATTTTCGCCGAAAAACATAAAATTTTATCTTTTTTTTTATCACACACAAGTCACATGCCGATTAAAATTGAGGTTTCCCGAGCTCGTAGTTGACGTGGACGTTAAAAATTTATTTTTTCTGCACTTGGGATAAATTTTCTTGTTCTTTCTAATTTTTTAGAAAAATGAATTTTTCTTTTAATAGTCAGTGTTCACATCAGATACGAGCTTGAAAACCTGTATTTTTAACCGATATGTGACTTGCATATGACTAAAAATGATAAAATTTTCTATTTTTGGGTAAAAATGGGACCAAAATTGGACAATCGAAATAGTTAGGGGACCAAAATTTGATAGTCTAATTTTTTTGGGACCAAAAAGGGATTACAGAAAAGTTATGAGATCAAAAATCTTTTTTTCTCTATAAGCAAACAGTGTGAAATCTTTTTACTCACCAAGATGACAAAGGATGGTACAATCACCATACCAATTGTGAATATGGTTTGTTTACCTGATGTAAAATTGCCAATTGGTGTCAAAGTTTTCATCTAGAAGCAGAATGCACATAAATTTTAGAGACATGGACCAAAAGGATAATGAGAACATTTACTAGTCGTAATCTACAAGAAATACTGTTGGTAACAAGAAACAAATAATTGAATCTACAGAGCCCAGGCAACATGAAGTAAAACCCTAACATCAAGAAACTTTTAATAAAACTAAAAAAAATAAAAAAATACACAGTATAGAAACAAATTTTGGGAAACAGATGCTCACCAAAAACAGTGTTGATAGGATTCATCGCCTGCTCTCATATTAAATAAATGGAAAAACATGATGATTATCTTTTTTTTGACAGGTTAAAAAAAACATGATGATCTTGAATACACACGTTTCTGGAATGGAGATTGAATCCATGTTATTTCTTCTTCAAGGCCGTGATTGAGCTTAAGTCAATGATTAATGTGGGGGGAAACAGAGACTGTGAAAGAAATTGGAAGGGGGATTTTTGTAAGAAGGTGAGGGATGAACTATGAACTTCAGTGTTACTTACAGGGTGAAGGGTTACTCGTGGTGGGTGAAGGGGCTGACAGAAAATTGGGGTTATGACTTTTTATGGAGATGTGTTAATAACTTAATATTACTAGTTTTTATGTCATTCGATCGTTTATTTAATTTAATTTAATTAATGGAGGGAAAGTATGGGGCGGCCAATTTGTTACTGATCATCTTTAATGATAAGTAACTCAGGCCATGTTTGTTTTGAGACTATTCAAGACGAACTTTGGACTTTATAATTCTACATATTCATTTAGTACATTACTAAAATCACGATTTTAAAATCCAATTTAAAACATAATATAAACTCTACATTTGCACATATTCCCATTAATAATAATATTATCACTTTTACACAATATACAATCATTCAATTATTATTATAATAATATAATAATACAAATCAATCAACTTTTTTACAATCCTATATAATCTTACCCTATAAAATCTCAAAACAAATATACAATTTTACTATTCATTCGAATTTTAAAATCCTAGATTTCAAAGTCCAGAATTTCCCCCGCCCACTATAAGTCCAAAACAAACATACCCTCAGTTCTGTACTTACTAGCTATTTAGAATTTGATCAATTCTTTTGTGCTATTTTTTCATGTTTCAAAATTATTTCACTTTCTGGATCTTTAACATATAAACTTAGAGTTACGTTGTTCGTTGGTTGTTTTGGTCCATTCCACGTGTCACTAATTTAGATTATAGAACATAAAGTGAAACAACATATTTGAAACAGATGATATTGTGCGATTTAGAACTGCTAATTACTAATTAGCACGTGCATGTGAGTAGTTAGAAAGAAGTAGTAATAGATTTTTTCAGTCGAACCTTTTGAGAAATATATTACTCCCTCCGTCCACCAAAATTGTGTTCATTTCGTTTTGACATGTTATACGAAAAGGTAAATTAAGTCCATTTATGAATAACATAATTGATTGTGAGTAAAATATAATGATAGCTTGAGTAATTAAGTGATTGTTGGAAGATGAAAATAAAAAAAATTGTGTCCATAAACGTACTTAATCTACATTTCTGTACAACATGTCAAAATGAATTGAGCACAATTTTGATGGACGGGGAGAGTATCAATTTTCTAATGATTAACTTAAGAACATAATAAAGCATGAGTTCAATAACATCATTGACATCTAGAAAAATTTCCTTCTAAGAAGTGAGAACCAAAATCTGTTGAAGTCATAGCAGAATTCATAGTTGTTAAGAATCATTGTCTTCACAAATGGTTGATTTAATAAGAATTTCTACACAATGGAACACTTGGTAGAAGTTCTCTGTGTTAACTCAGTTAGTGCAACTTCGGCCAACACCACTTTATTCATATACCATCTTCAGAATCATCACTATGCTATACGTCCAAATACATTAACAATGTACATGAACCACTAGACTACAACACATATTTAATAAAGATATTCTTATATGAATATATATGTGTCTGTCCAACCCACAGCTCACATCTAAGGATGGGAGTAGGTCAGGCCGGGCTAGGCCTCACATAAAAAAATTTGAGCCTGATTTTAAGTTTTGGGCCCAAATCTAATTTGTTATCTATCATATACTTTTTTTAATTGGCTAGACCTGAACTTTTTAGTAAATAGACCAAGCCTGAAAATCTTTTAAAAATCTATATAAAATATTTAAAAGACTTATTTAAAACATTATAAAAGTTAATAATTGTTTTGTTGCTTTACATACATATGCATACTAGATATATATAGTTATTAATATTAAATATTATCAATTTTATTAGTATTATTTATAATTATATAATTATTTATATATGTATAGTTAAATAGGTTGGCCTGTTGGGCTTAAAAGACATATGAAAAAGCTCAGGTCTGACCTATTTAAGTAAATACACTTTTAAGAAAGTCTAAGTCTGACTTATTTATAAAAAGAGCCGAGCTAGGCTTTAATAGACCCTTGTTGGGTAGCTTGACCTATTCTCACCCCTACCCACAGCTTAAAGCCTTGTTCAATCCTGCTCGCCCCACGCCCGACCCGTCGCATCCGACCCGCTAACCCACAATTTTTTGTTTATTTTACCTTAATTGAGGTGAATTGCACATATCACTATTGTACAATATTTCACAAGAGTTCTACTCTTGATTTTGTGCATAACAGTGATAAAATTTATGTATAAAACTGTTCACAGGTTTTATAACTAGTAAGTTTCATATGAATCCTAAAATATTCTTAAAGAGATCTTTTAGAGATACACATGAGAGTAAATTTGGAAAAATATATGGATAAATATAGAGATGTTAATCCGGGTCGGGCTAAACGGGCCGGCCCGTTTAAACCTATTATATGCAGGGTTAGGGCTGAGCAATGGGAGGCCCGTTTAAAATCGGGCCTTTTTGGCCCGGACCGATTAGCCAGCGGGCTAAACGGGCTAGCCCGCGGGTTAACCGGGCCAGCCCGTTTAGCCCGTTTATATTTATATATACTCAAGTTTTTTATTTTATTTTATTTTCTAATTTTTCAATTAATTTTTTTAAAAGTTTTTTCACAAATTTAAATAAGGCAAAAATCAATTATGGCCAATCAATTACAAATTAAATATTTCTATTTGATTTAGTCAATTAATAATTAATCCTCTTCAATTCAATATTTTTTAACAGTTTTCAATTTCTATTGAATTGAATAAATAAGTAAAATATTAATTCAATATAAAATAATAATATAATATTTTTATAAATTATATTATAAAATTTGTTCATAATATGAAATTGATATCATTATAATTATAAATTAATATTATGATATTAATTTATAAATGTGATGATATAAATTTTATATTATTAACTAATTTCATGGGAACTTTCCTCAATTATGTTATTAAAGATGATGAGAACTAATTTTATATTTTGAACATTTGTTATTAAAGATGATGGGGCAGTCTGGATCGAATTTTTGTCATTATGTAATGTTAATGTTTGAACATTTTTTGATTTTTTTTTAATTTTTTTCGGAGCCCGTTAGGTGGCCCGTTTAACCCGTAACCCGCTAAGGTTAGGGTTAGGTCTCAACTATTAGAGACCCGTTTAAAATGAACTGCTTAAGGCCCGAGACCGTTTGGCCCGCAGCCCTAATGGGTTAGGGCAATAATTAAGGAGATATGGGTATTATATAGACTAAATTTAATGCTTTTTTCCCCAAAATTTTTGAAGATATGTGTCTTTAATAGGGATGACAATATTACCCCGGCCCGCCCCGACCCGCATTGTTTGGGTTAGATCCGCCCCGGACTCGTAGTGAAACGGAGCGGGTCTGGGTATTACTCGAGACCCGCACCCCATTTTATATATTAAAAATCAAAATATATGTTATATAATATATGTAAATATAATATATTTTTATATTTTTTTCATATCTTAATCTTAATACTATATATTGCTAAACCTATTTAAGTCTATGTGGCGAAACCACATCAGTCTACGTAAGTCTACGTAAAGTCCAATTCAACCAGATTATTTCGTTTCAAAGTCGTGCATTCTTATTAAAAGTTATTTAAATTAAATATATCTTATCTTAATCTTATATATTGCTAAACATATTTCAGCCTATGTGGCAAAATCACGTCAGTCTACGTAAAGTCCAATTCAACTAAATTATTTTATTTTAAAATTGTGCATTCTCATTAAAAATTATTTAAATCAAATCATATCTGCGTTGAGATTGTTACATGAATCAAATGCTTAGAAGATACGTAGTATTGTATTTAGATTGTAAAAGATAATCTACTAATTTAATTTGCGTATCTTAATATTATTTATTATTTATAAAAATATGATTATATCAACACCCATGTATCACTCTATATATTAATAGGAAGTTTTTTTTCATGATGTGTCAACTCCATGTTAATTTAACATATGTGTCATTCAATGAGAAATTTGAGTACACATGTCATTTTTCTATTTGGTTCTTTTTATAAAAGAATTCTATGTGTCATGAAACTTAAAGTTTTTGTGTATAATTAATTTCTAATTATTTAGGTATTTGAAATATGTGTGAATGTTATAAAATGTGTGATTCATATTTATTACTTTATGTTTTATTTAACTATATAATATTATTCATTTATCTTTCTTTCGATAATTTTTGTTTGACTTAATTTAAGTTAAATAAAATATTCATTCTAAATGTATTTTATCTTAGTGTGAATTATATTCAATTATTAATTTCTTAATAAATAATTTTATTTTATAATTGCTCTTATGTATATTTTTACATATTTTATGTGGCAAAAGTATTTTATATTATAATTCATTCACTTTTATTTTTTTTTCATTATTACATATTAATTTATTAGTCTTTTCTTAGTCGAATTATTTTGTTTTGATTTGTAGGTTTCAACTTCATATTAAAATGGATAAATAATATTTGACACAATAATCTTATTCCAAGGTTTAAGAAAATTTACTAATATACACCTTAAATAATTATTAATTCATATTTAGTCCATTTATACACATATTTATATTTTTAATTATTAAATATATTAATTATTAAAAATATTATAATTTTTAATTAGAAAACCGCGTAACACGCGGACACTAAACTAGTCTTTATATATATTCATGCCCCCACACCCAATATTCACTCACGCCCACTCCCAATATTCAAGTTTCTGTCCTTTTTTTTAAGTTTATTATTTGATCATCAAATAACTCTAATTTGATTTTTTTTTATATTACCGGAGTATTAAGATAAGCAATTTAAATTTTAAATTAATTATGAATATTTATTGCAATTATATAATTATTTTATATATTGTAGAAAGTTTTTTTTATATATATTATACGTACGGAGTATTGAGGTAAGTAATTTGAGAGTTAAAGTAATTATGGATGAGTTTCTTCTTTTCTGTTCATAGTGATTCATCTAATTTGATTAATTTGTTAATTTAAATTTAAATATTCACGTTTTGTATAATTAGTCTAATGTAATTCTTTTAAGGGTTTTTTTGGGTTAATTACAAATTGCAACCTGTACTATTGTTCTTTTTACAAATTGTAACATGTACTTTTTTTTTTAACAAATTGCAACATGTACAATTAAAAAGTGACCGATTACAACCCGAGATTCAACCTTTTTGTAAAACTTTCCGACTAAATATAGCTTCAAATGACATGTTGTATATATCATAATGCCAAAAAATATTTTAGCGAACATAAAATTGAAGAAATTCAATAAAAAAATTTCAAAAAAATGAGTCGGGGTTGCATTTTGTTAAGAAAACATAGTACATGTTGCAATTTGTTAAGAAAAATAGTACAAAATGCAATTTGTAAAAATGACAATGGTATAAGTTGCAATTTCTTATTAACCCTTCTTTTAATTTGATGATTTGTTAATCTAAATTTGTGATCTGATTTTGTTTTTTATATTGTAGGAAATTTAATCCGATTTGTATTCTTCTAATTTAATAAATTTGTTAATTTGATTTTGTGTTGTATATTTAATTTAATTTTATTGAGATAATTTAATAAATTTGATTTTGTGTTGTATATTTAATTTGATTTTATTTTTTATATTGCAGTGTATATTGCACGAAGTATTGAGGTAAGTAATTTGATTACTGAACTGGTTATGAATATCTATTGCAGTTATGTAATTATTTTGTATGTTGCATGTAATTTTTTTATATTGTACTGAGTATTGAAGTAAGAAATTTGAATGTTGAATTAGTTGTGGATGAATTTCTTCTTTTCTATTCATAGTGAGTCTTCTATTTTGATGAATTTGTTAACCTAAATATTCACGTTTTGTATATTTAATTTGATGCAATTGTTCTAATTTGATTAAAGTATTTGTTGGGAGATATTGTGACTGGTTTTTTTTAAATCCCGCGAAGTTTGCGGGGTTACGTGCTAGTTTATTAATATGTAGATAACAAAAATTCAACTTTATAGACGTTTTTTAGGTCTATATGAAATATAATATGTTATTTGAATTAAAATTATCTATTGATATCAATATTTTAAATTGTAAAATAAAATAAAATATGAAAAGACATTTAATATGGGTTGTCCCGCCCCGCCCCGTGCCCCGAGCGAGTTAGACCCGTCCCGCCCAGTTTAAAGAGTGGGTCGGGTCTGGGTATATAAATATCCGACCCATTGACATCCCTAGTCTCTAAACATATGGAACTCTTTACTATTTTGTAGAGTATTCTACAATAATTTTAGAAAATTTAGGGTATATAAAGAAATATTTACAGATTTAGAGGTTTTATAAAAAAAATGTTGGATACAAAAAAATCTCCATCATCTATTAAGGGTGTGAAATAATATAAATAGAAGAAGTTGTAACGAAGTTGGATGGTTATAACACCATTATTTAAGTCATTAAGATCATGAGTTTAAATCATGGAACTAGTCGAAAAATCAGGAAAAAAAATAATTATTTCGTTTGTAAGAAATCCAGAATAGTAAAACTTCCAAGATTAAGCACATCTACAAGGAAAGCAGATTAACCAATCCAAGATATGCTACTCCTATTACCTATTTGCGCAGGAATTAAAATTTAAATCCTAAATAAAATGTAAATGCACACAAGTGCTAAAGCACACTATCAGATGAAATTTTAAATAAGAGGGAAAGAGAGATAGGAAAGTGGTGTATTAGTTTATAAAAGAGATAAAATAAAATAAATAGATTAAATAGATAAATTAACTTTATTCAAGCAATAAAGTAATACGTCAATTGTTGCTGGATCTTCATACGATTTGACAATAGCATGAATATCATCTGTATTATAAGAACGAGGTAAATTTCCTATAAAAAATCTCCATATTGTCAGGAAGAGTTCAAGATGATAGATCTCAATGGAAAGTTCCTTCCAAATAATAATTCTTGAAACCAGCAGCTCGCCCCCACAGTGTAAATTTGATAGACATGATTTTCTGAAATCGAACATAATAGACTAAAAACACACAATCTACTTCTATAGTGAAAAATATTTTCAGAAACTATACCTATTAAGCAATTTACAAAATTCACAGTATTCTATACCAATATAGATTTTTTAGCTGTGGAAACAACCAAAAGATTCTATACCACAACTATAGATAAACAAAAGGATGAAACAGAAAAGATTGCGAAGAAACTTGAATTCTAGAGTTAATCAATGTTCTTTTGTATTGTCTTAATACACTAACAATCAACTCCATTCCTAATAGATGAGTTATGCTAACAATCAAACACAATCAACCCCATTCCTAATGGATGAGATATTGGATGAATAGAAAGGTGCCAAGTAATTTCGAAAAAAAAGAACCTGATATCAAGCGGACTTTCATATACAGACTACACCAGTTCAAAGATTTTTGACAGACTTTAAAACTCAATGTTGTCATCAACCAGTAACCATTGCACCAGCCAACTCAAACAATAAATAGATACTTCATTAGTTCTAACCAACTCAAACTTTAAAACATGATCAAAGTGACTCAAATAAAATATATATTCTGGGAGAAATAAATTAATATGCAAATCAAATTTACACAAATGTGCAAATCTTTCTTAACTAACCGCCTTCACAATTAAAAAAGTTTATGCGAAATATTTTTAGAAATAAATATGTATGGAATAAATTTTAACAAATTATAACGGATTGGGAAAAAAATTGAAATAGTTAAATTGGAAAACGAATCTTTGGTTTATGCAAAATATTTTTGGAATAAATATGAATGGAATAAATATTAACAAATTATAACGGATTGGGAAAAAAAATTAAAAAAATATGTAGAATATCTTTGGAAAAAGTATGTCGTATATTTTCATACACTCAAATGTTAAATTGGGAAATAATGACACTTCAATGTTATTAAAATTAGCGCGAAAGAAAAATTTGTCTCTAATTCTTTATAATGATAAAGCAAATTCAAAGAAGTTAAATAATCAAAGTTAAGATTGAGAAAGATTAGTTGAATACCGATTCACTTCTCCTATCTCCCTTATATACAAAGCTAAACTTTTATTTGAATTTTCAATCAATAACATATGTTTTCTTTTTAAATTAACTTTAAATTTTTTGAGAGATTAATACTTTCTCTATAAAAAAATATCATCAATTAAAAAAAGCATCTCTTCAGAATTAATATGAATATTTATAAAATTTTAATACAAATTAATTGTGTAAAAGATTGTACATAAGCAAACAGGGGTGGACGCATAATTTTTTTCCAACCAATGCACAAACATAAAAGAAATTGTGTACCCATATATATCATATGAATGCAAAAATAATTTTAACAGTTCTAATGCAAAACAATTATTTATTCAAACTTAACGAATGGTGATACATAGCATATGAATGCAAAAATCATATGAATTCAATAGTTCAGAGTGAATAGTGATATACAATAGCACCACATGAAAATTATTTTGATCAGATTCAAATTCAAATTCATGCCACCAAAATTAGGATTTTTTTATCCGGCCAAGCTTCACTGACTTATGAACGGGTAAATTTTGGACTTGCGCAAACAAAAAAATTTAAATAGACTTGGTAGTATTACCAATTAAAGCTTGAATTGATTGAGTTAAAAATAAAATGTTCTATCTTAATATTAATTGATATTTACTAATTTTAAAGTATATATATAAATTAAAAAATTATATATAAAAAAATTGAGGCAACGCATTTGTCATGCCTTGACGAATGAATTTAATTTAAAATTATTTATTAAATATGAATTAGCTAAAACATTATTCTTAAAGAGTCTTTCAAAGACCATATTACTCACTATTAACACAGTTTTTCAACTATAGCCGTGCATCGCACGGGGTTTAATTACTAGTAATTAAACCGTATATATTTATTTCAACTATATATATATGGTCTAAATTACTTAAATACGATTAGCTCCTTATATATATATACTCCGTATATATTTATATATATATATAGGGTTTGGCTTGACTACTATTTCTGGTTGAAGTAATTCACAAAACTTAAATTCAATAATTAATGTGGACCTATATATATCATGATCTACTTACTCTTACACATAATAAATTGTGGCCAAGCCAAGTTGGAGTACCGTTGTAGAGGAAAATAAATGGATTTTGCGACAGTTTGTTGATTATTTTAAAACAGCATGTTTTATAAAAATTCAAAACTGTTAGGTTCTATCACTTAATTTTCGGCGTGTTTTGAAATTTTCAATACTTTAGAAGTTTGTTTATTTACAAATTGTGTATTAAATATGAATTAACTTAACCGAAATTATTAATGAGTTTTCAGAAATCTTTATTAATCACACTATTAAATAATTATCAACCACAGCCGTGCATCGCACGGGTTCAATTACTAGTAACTTCTTGTACCAAAAAATACAACACGAATGTGCAAATCTTTCTCAACTAATGCATATTCTTTCTCATATTTTATGATTGATATTAAGCATATAAGTACTCCCTTCGTCCACCAAATTTGTTGATAGGATTCATTGTCAATTTGTTGATATGTAAAAAAATCATTTAATCTTCACCGTCAAATTATAGTTTAATTACTCAAATTACCATTTAACTTTAATCATAAACTATCACTTTAATTATAAATCGACCCCACAATACCCTTACTTTATCTACTTTGTGCATTTTTTCTTAAAACTAGTGTCCATCCCTATGTGAATAAATATTGTGGACAGAGGGAGTAGTATGTACAAAATTTAGGATGGTAAGTGAGCATCCCTGTTCAACAATATGCATGTAACATTTTTGAGATGGAAATGATTTAAGTAGTTGCAGCAATATGCATCTCTACTGTGATAGCTAAAATTCTTTTCTACTATTGTGAAGGAGCTTGAATTCTGGAGTTAATGAAAGTCCTTCAGTGTTATCTTAATACACTAACAATCACTCTCATTCCTAATAGATGAGTTATTGGATGAATTGAAATGTGCCAAATATTTTTCAAAACATCCTAAATTAAACATCTAAATAGTGGAGATCTCATTTTCACAAAATAACAGATTAAAAAAATTCATAGTAACAAAAATCTATCTAAATTCATTTCGCGACTAAATTCAAAATAAGGATGATTTACTGGACTAAAAAAACTATTTTTCCAAACATATATCGTATGATTATTAGCTTCATATGTTTCACTCATATCGATTACTTGTTGATTCAGAAGGAGAATTTAGATCAGTTCAATGAGCTCGAGTCGTTGAATGATATGAATTTGTTTGGTGAACAAGTATCCTCAGAGATTTTATCCGCAGCTGAAGTACCTCAACTTCCCGTTCCTCAGGCTAACAACTCAATGTATTACTGATCACCGAAGCTCTTTACGCCTAACAAGAAGCCCAGAATCTAAATGCATGATGATGAAGAAGAAGAGTTTTTCACAGTTCCTGATCTTGGTTGAATGAATCTTTATTAAATCATACAAGTATGTTATGTAGATGAGAGCTTTATGTTTATGCATAAGTAGCTGAAACAATATTTCATTAAATTATACCTGTTGTAGGATATGATTTTCACTTATAGTTTTCTCTCACCTGTATACTGTACTTTGAATGTATTTTATTGGTATATTTTTCTGCAACCGCCAATTTTCAGGATGTGAACAATTCCGGATTTGTCATTTGCGTTATTAATGAAAATTGCATTTTTGTATAGAAGTTGAAATAGGAAATGCCTTTATTCTATTTATTCATTCAAACAAAAACTTATATGCAATATTGCATATAAGTGATATGTGCAATTGATTTATTTTTTTTTCGCGGGTCAAATAACAGTCGGGTTAGGACAGATTTCATCTTCACGCTTGCGCAGTCACAAGACAGATTTCTTCTTCTTCCTCTTCTCGCATTGCAACAAACGCGACTAGATCGTCACGTTGATTTTGATGGTGGTGCGTCTCTAGATTTTTCCTCTTCTTCTCCTGTTCTTCCTTTTCTCTTTCTCTTCCATATTTTTTTTTGCTTTCTTCAATTTTCTCATCCTATAATTTTATGAAGCAGTCTTTCAGATCCTTCTGCACTCTTTTCACACCGTTCTCTAAATCTATAATTTTATACTGATGATTTTTTTCGCGTTTGTACTGGTTTTTGTTCATGTAGTAACATTCTTTTGCTCATAGGGTAACACTTTTTTATTCATGTAATAACATATCAAGTTGTTATGTAAATCTGTAATTTTGGATTGGGATTTCTTTTCGCGTTTGTTCTGATTTTGTTTATGTGGTAACACGTTTTTCTTCATATGGTAACACTTTTTGTTCATGTAGTAACACATGTTTTTATAGTAATATGTAACAATGTTCATATATCATCGTAATACTATGTGAATACTCATGTGTTACCATATGAACAATAATGTGTTATCTTGTGACCCATGTTACCTTATGATAAATCTGTAATTTTATACTGATAATTTTTTTGCGTTTTTACTGATTTTTGTTCATGTAGTAACACTCTTTTGCTCATAGGGTAACACTCTTTTGTTCATGTAGTAACATATCAAGTTGTTATGTAAATCTGTAATTTTGGACTGAGGACTTTTCGCGTTTGTTCTGGTTTTGTTTATGTGGTAACACGTTTTTCTTCATATGGTAACATTTTCTGTTCATGTAGTAACACATGTTTTCACACAAAAATTTGACAAAAAAAAAATTATATGTACAGTAGGAATCGAACATGACCAAATTCATTAGCAACAAACCTAAACCACTAGACTACAACACATATTTAATAAAGATATCCTTCTATAAATACATATGCGCCAGCGCCAACCTGAACCCACTGCCCACGCTCGCCCCGACCCGACCCGCTGCCCTGACCCGCGAAATTTAGACAACTTTTGTCTTATTTATATTGTATTGCACATAACACTAGTGTGCAATATTTCACACAAGACTTTCTCATTTATTTAACCATCGATATGAGTTTGATAATGAAGTTTTAATTGATTTATTTAATACAGCCGAGCTTAAGTCCAGTTTTTACTGCGTTTATTTACAATAAAGATGAAATATTTCTTTTGATTTATATCAGTTAATTTTAGACATTTTCAAAATGTCCCAAATTAATGGACACATAGATATTATATGTAGCTAAAAATCCAAATTTAGTTCAAAGTCAAAATAATTGTAGTAATTTGGAATCATAAGATTTGACTAAGTTTGTTGAAGTTATATGTCAAGAAGTTAATGTTCCAGTAAACAAAACAATTAACATAAATTGTTGCTTTTCTAACATCTCAAGTAGTCATTTAAATTTTGAGCGAATGTGCACTATTTTTGTGCGAATATGTAATTTTTTTTGTGCGAATGTGCACTTTTTAATTTTGTGTGAAGGGTGCATTTTTTTTTGCGAATGTGCACTAGTTCAATTAATTTATAAATTGCACATTTTTGTGCATTTGTTTTGCTAGTGTAAATATTTTATATGAATGTGCATTTGTTGTGTGAATATGCATCTTTATTTTTTTTATTTTTTTGCAAATTTACATTTTTGTAAACAAATGTGCAATTTTTTAAGGCCTAAAAAAAAAACCCAAACTTGTAAGCCCCGAAAATTTTATGAGAATTGTAAGCCCAAAATGTAAGCAATTTTTTTTTTTATTGCAGGAAAAATGGTATGAAGAATTGTAAGACAAGAAGGCCCGAAAAGGGAAAAATCAAATACGTGCCCAAAAAAAGATGGCCCGAAAATAAGGGCCCAAAATTAGAGACCCGAAGTAGATGCCCAAAATTGGAAAAAGGATGGGAGAAAATACGATTCAAAATCTTTGTTGGTTCAAACAATGAGAATTGGGGGTATTATGGTAACTTAGCATCCCATTTTGTAGCTTAGAGTAACCTTTAAAAAGTTCAAGTCTTATATACATTCAAGTTCACTGTGTGCATTTTAGAACCGTGCAACTATTAATCCATACTAATAGTGGTACTGTTCAATATAAACAAGTTGCATTTTTTAATATAACAAATTGTATAATTTTATAATGCACTATAAATGCACGGTGTTTGGATGCACACGAGACTCACTCATTTTAAAAATCTTGTATTTCTTAGTAAATTTCACTTACACTTTGCACCTCTATGTAATTGCCCCAAATTAATATATCATAATTTAGTTACGAGAAAATAGAAGTGAACTTATTTGTACAAATTCTCATGTCAGATAGTGTAGTAGTATTAGGTAGACGAATTATAATTTATTAAACATATTTATTAATTTAAAATTCTAATTTTATTCTTAGATTGCAGCTGAAAAAAATTATGTTATTTTAAGGGCAAATTCTCATGTGCACCCCATGCACCAATAAAATTGGTGCAATTTAATTTTAAAAGCTCTTTTTAAAAAAAAAATTAGTTTTCACTTTTTTTCTTTTTTCAATTTCGTTTTTCTTTTAACTTTAATTTTAGTTTTAGATTTTTTTTTCTTTTTTAATACCCGATCCAAACCCAAAACTGGTCTGAGTGGTTCATGGTTCACTCGGCCCAAGTGGTTTATGGTTCACCCGACCCAAATAATTCAAATATAATTTAGGGTTCACTATTTAGGGATTATGGTTTAGAGTGCACCATTTTCTATTGGAAAAAGCTCTTTCTCAAATCAAATGGAGGCTCAAGCCTTCTTCCAAATCTCGTCTTCAAACGGGTTTATCCCTTTTTCTTTGTTCCCACTGTTTTCCAGCTTCGTGTAATAGCAATAGAATTTATACAATCGTGGTTTTAGAAAATTTATTTATAGTATTAAATTAAAGAAAATATAAAATTTTAAATTTTAATAGTTTTTTGTACATAATAATAGTTGATTTTGGGTAAAAACAAGTATGCAATATTGCGTACAAACCATATGTGCAATTACAGGTTAATTGGATTTTTTTTTTTTATTTGATGCAGGCGGGACTTCTTCTTCCCCATGCAATGACGCATTTTTTTTTTCTTCCTCAAGGTCGCAACAAACGCGATTAGATCTCATTTTTTGTTTTCATAGCGCTGCTTCTTCAGGTTTTTCCTTCTCTTCTCTTGTTCTTTTTTCTCTTCCATATTCTTCTCAATTTCTTCAATTTTCTCATTCTCACAAATTTAGGTCCTTCTGCACTCTTCTCACGTTGTTATTTAAATCTGTAATCTTTGACTGGTGATTTTTTTTTTGCGCTTGTACTGATTTTTGTTTTATTCATAGGGTAGCATTCTTTTGTTCATGTAGTAACACATCAAGTTTTTCTTTAAATCTATAATTTTGGACTGAAGATTTTTTTTTGCGCTTGTACTGGTTTTATTCACGTGGTAACACATTTTTCTTCATAGGGTAACACTTTTTTTGTTCATGTAGTAACACTTGGTTTTAAGTAATATATAACATTGTATACATATCGTCATAATACTCATGTGTTACCATATGAACCTGCGTCCAAATACATTAACAACAAACTTGAACTACTACAATACAACACATATTTAATAATGATATTCTTATATAAATATATATGCTTTCGTCCAACCCACAATTAGGGGCAGAAATAGGTCAGGCCGGGCCAGGCCTTACATAAAAAAGCTTGAGCCTGATTTTAAGTTTTGGGCCCAAATCTGACCTGTTATTTATCATAAACTTTTTTGGGGGACTCACTCTAATATACAAAATAGAAGTACTCTTTATTATTAACTACAAACCACTTAGTTCATTCTATTAACTACAAAATGGCACCCAAAATGACAATAATGTCTCTTTTCATATTTTCCTCTTGAAACTCACACCCCTATCCAAAACATTCTCTCTTATCACAGAAAAAATTGTTTAACAAAAATATTTTCCCCATCACTCCTCTCATTGCTTATGAAAATTTTAAGATATATAAATTGACCATTTTCTCCATATCTACGTTTATCATTGTATACAATTTGATACACATTTAACAATTTCATCATATTCAGGACCCACATAATTTTTTTTAAAATATGTGAATTTAAATTCAAATATAAATTTTATAAATAAGAATACTCGAGCTATTTATCCCCCAAGGCCTGGTAATCCTATTTATCCTTTTACAATTGCACATGAAAAGATACAATACAAATTCTCATTGTCAAATTTAAGCTTTCACATGAAAACACTAAAAACATTTACAAATAAAATAAATCTCTTAAATTGTGTTATTCACAAATAAAATTGGCGCTGAAATTTGCAATATTATTTTGCACACACGGATTGTAAATATGTGCAGAAAAGATTGCACACAAAACTAAATATTTTCACAAGTAAAAAATAATTTTGCACATGTGCAAAACTAAATTTTTTGCACACAATATTAAATATTTTGCACATAATAATACTAAAAAAATTTATAAATAAAATAAATCTCTTAAATTGTGCTATTAAAAAAATAAAAATTGGCGCTGAAATTACTTTAAATGTGCAATATTATTTTGCACATACGGATTGTGAATATGTGCAAAATAAATTACACACAAAACTAAATATGTTTCACACGTAATAAATAAATTGCATATAGTATAAATATTTTTGCACGTATGCAAAACTAAATATTCTACACAAAATATTAAATATTGTGCACATTAAAAATGATATGATCGTCGATAAAAAAAATTTCAATAATTGAAATCGCCGAATTTCTCAATAATTGAAATAATTTCTTGAGGAAAGGGATAATATTTTTTTTTGGAAGGAATGGAGAATCTTAAACAATTTAAATAATTTCCCCCAAAAATAGCTGAAATGAATAGGAGGTTACAAAGGTTAAAATAGGTAAACCACAATGAGAATTGTATATATTAGTAATAAATAAATTCAGTTGTACTTATTGATGATGGGGTCTCAAAAATTGTATCTAAGAGCAATTACCCCAACTTTTTTTAATAGGCTAGATCTGACCTTTTTAATAAATAGGTCGAGCCTGGAAGCCTTTTAAAAACCTATATAAGAGATTTGAAAGGCTTTTATTTAAAGCATTATAAAAGTTAAAATTATTTAAAGCATTATAAAAGTTAATAGTTGTCGTGTTGCTTTACTTACATGTGCATACTAGATATATACTACTACTAGTTATTAACATTAAATATTATCTATTTTGTTAATATTATTTATAATTATATAATTATTTATATATGTATAGTTAAATAGGTTGGCCTATGGGGCTTAAAGGGCTACGAAAAAACTCAAATCTGGCATATTTAAGTAAATACGCTTTTAAAAAAGTCTGAGCCTGACTTATTTATTAAACGACGCTAGGCTTTAGTAGGCCCTTGTTGGATAGCCTGACATATTCCCACCCCTACACACAGCCCTGGCCCACCCTGCTCGCCCCGCGCCCGACCCGACCCGCCGCATCCTACCCGTTGACCCGTAATTTTTTGTTTATTTTACCTTAATTGTGGTGTATTGCACATATCACTATTATATAATATTTCACAAGAGTTCTACTCTTAATTTTGTGCATAACAGTGATAAAAGTTATGTATAGAACTAATTATTCACAGGTTCTATAACTAGTAAGTTTCATATGAATCCTAAAATATTCTTAAAGAGATCTTTTAGAGATACACACTAGAGTAAATTTGGAAAAACATATGGATAAATAGATAAAATCTATGTATATAAAAGTAGGATATTTGTCATGAGCTTTTAACAAGTTTCAAAATTGAATCTCCCTGCTTTGACATGTGTCAACTCTAAACAATGCACTTCTGCCACGTAACTACGCCCAGTCATAAATAAAGGAATAAAAAATGAAGATATGAAAAGTAAGAAAGGAACTGAACAGACGCATAACCATTCTTAGGTAGGGAATTGAAAAGCCACAATGTTGTCCATGTTATTGTTCAAGCTCATAACCACTCTTTGCCGTTTCCCAAACTCCAAACCAATATGCCCTAATCGTTATCGTCGTTCTACCGCCCCCATCAGACAGAGCTCCACACAATAGTGAGGATTCTGAGTTCGAAAAGCAGTAATTTTAAAATTTAATGCTGGTACCCTATTCCGACCACCGCCTCGTGGTCGTGCCGCCCAGAATTCCTCACGGCTGGGGGGTCCAAGTAGTGCCCCGCCGCAACGGCATTCGCACCGACACTGTTCACTCACATGATCAACTCTAATTTCATTTCTTAATTTTAATAATTTCAGTGTTTCATTATACTATCTCAATAATTTAGTTAATAAAATTTCTGCATTTCTTTTGGCAAATGCAATAATATCATGAACCAGAGTCAGGAAGAAAATTCAGATTAGTATAAGTGTTGTGGTTATACGTGAAAGTATGATTTTACTTTGTATAATCTATGTATCAAACGCTTATTTACTGAAATAAATTGTTTATCACTGTTGCTTTAAATACGATTGAATGTTATATATATTTATTGCAAATCGTTCATAGCACGCGTTACATTGTAGTTAAGATGGTGATACAAGATCACAGAAGATCACGTTAGTAGTTCCTTGTAAACGAGTGAATGTTTCACAACTTAGATAGATCCGAACAATCTATTGGTAGAAGTTGATGTGTAAGGCTCAGATTGACTTGTTTTGACCAAGAGATTACACTAGTGCATTCGATGCGCCGAAGCGGACCTACAGAGAGGATAAACTCATTCGCACTGACTTAAGGGATGAAGAGTTAGACCTCAGTGGTTGTTGATTTCTTAATCTCTGTCACTTAATAAGGACTGTGTGTGATTAGTAGTTATTGCTTTGACTTATAAATGGAAAGAGAATCATTGAAACTTCGATACCCTATATCTTGGGCAATAATATGAATTGCACGATAGTTGCTAAATTAATTCAGAGAATCGTGTGCTTGCAAAAGTCTTGCTTGATTGGTCCCCTTGGTGGGCCCGGAACCTTTATCATACCAAATCTTACAAGTGGAATTAATTTTCCGGTATGGATAATAAAGATGGGTTGTCCTTACTCCAAGGATAAAAATATTAATTAATATAAAGCTTTTTAGTGGCTTAATTAATTAATGGATTAAAGAATCTTAAACACGGAAAATAATAACCGGGAGTCATATTACCGTATTATGGGTTAAGATTGGATAGTGCAATATTAATTATATAGTGGTATTAATTAATATAAATGACTGAATTATATTGTGGCTCAATATTGAAATTCAGAAGTCCATTGGAATATCCATCTTAATTCTCCTAAAGGCCCCTCAAGTAGCCCAAATTATAGTCCAATAAATAAAAGGTGTTTTAAAATAAAATAAATTCATTGTTGCAATATTTCCTATTATTTTCGAAAATATTAAAGAAAAGAGAGAGAAGAATTTTCTTGAAAAGATTTTATGGAAAGGAGATAATATATTCTTGGAATACAAGATTATCCCATAAATTCAAGAAAACTCCCACTTGACTTCTTTAATAGTAAATTTTCGAAAATCTTGTATAAGAAAGGGAAGAAATATTTTCTTGGAAATATTTTATGGAAGATATGTATTTTTGGAATACAAGAATATCTCATAAATTCAAGAAAGATCCAATCTTGCAAATCTTCTTGTAAATTTTCGAAATTTAGGCCAATTAAGGGTGTGAGATTTTTGTGAAAAAATACACATGGAAATAAGAATATATTGGATATATTCAAGATTTCTTGGAGATCAAGAAAAGATCTTTCCTAGCCCTAATTGCCTTGAAATTTTCGACCACCCCTCTACTTATAAATAGGGGATGAATTTTTCATTTCCAACTAGTGTTCCATGCGTTGGAAATATTAGAAATCCACAAAGGTGGTGCAACAATATTTTATTTTCCTTGTTTTATAAATCGTTCATCGGAGAACCTTGCACCGGGGTTATTGGACGAGGACTTAGGAATACTTGAGAATGACTTTTGGTGGGTATCCAGATACTTGATCCTGTCTGTCTCAGATCGTCTCTCCAACAGGTACGTTTACGTAAACTCCTAGAAATTTCGCATGCTAGGATTTTTTACGTGAAATATTATTTGCATGTTGTTGTTGGATTAATTATTATTTGAATTCACTTAGGTAAATTCATGCTAGTAATAATTGTTAATTTAAGGTCATCCCGATAGATCCTGACATATCTTATTCCAACAATAAAAAGTTCATAGGTATGGGAAAATATCCAAGAAGGAATAAAATGAGACTTTTTTTTTCCTTATCTCATGGTAAATTTAATTTTTCTTTAATTTTTGTAATTGGCGTTTGTGGCAATGAAAAGTTGAGAAATGTTTCAATGAAAATAATTGTTAATTTGGTTGATTTTTTTGGATGCTCTTGAAACATAGAAAATGTGTTAGAAAAATTGTTGAATTTTTTTTTTTTACTTGCACATTAGTTTAATTACCTCTCTGTACTGATTTTCTGCAGAATACTAGGCTACAAAATTGTGGGTATAGAAGGATGATTGTTTCTGGTGGAAAGGTAAAGAAGTCTTAATTAGTCTTTGTTTAACCTTAGCTTTCACATTGAAAGTTTTCGAATTTAGATACTCCATCCGTTCTAAAATTATTGTCCAGTATTTTATTTTGGGTGTCCCACAATTTTTGTCCACTTTCCTAAAATGAAAAGTTTCATCAATATAAACACCCTTCACAATACATATAAATTACATCAATTGTCACTCATTTAACCCCTTACACTTTAACACTTTATCACTTTACAATAAAGTTGATTTACCAATTCTACCCCTTACACTTTAACACTTTATCATTTTTTTCTTAAAAATTGATCACACAGTAAACCGGACAATAATTTCGGAACGGAGGGAGTATTAAATACTACAAATAGTGATTTACTGCAAGAAACTGATGCTTCTTATTTGGTGAGGACTTGATTTCTTGACCTTAGTGTTGAGGGAAATTAAATAAATAGATTATTCCCGACCCTTTCTGCAAGCTCGAGCTTTTAGATGAGACGTAATTCTCTCACTTAGGATTCTGAGTTGGCGAGGATTTGTGATTCTGGTTTCCTTGAAAAAAATGAGGTCATACAAACTGTGAGAAAATTGGCTAAAGAAATTGAGTTCTTCGTTGTGTGACATCGTGAGTTCTTAAGATTGATTGTTGTACAATTATATTAGAGTTCTTCATCTTGATTTATTGTGAACCCCACCTCATAGTTTGTATTCCCTTTAAATGCATTGATCTAGATTCCCAATTTTTAAATGTTAACGTACCGCAGTCAATCGTCTGAAGGTAAATCTTTAAATGCGCTTGATCTAGATTCCCAATTTTGCTAACATACTGCTCTTGATCTAGATAAAGAATGACCTCATATTTAAATGCATTGCAATATAAAATGTTATACTTTTTTGCTTTTTGGTAGTCAATGATATCAAGATGATGAATTTGAGAATGTAGATTGAACAAAGATTAATATTTCATTTATTTCTTATGCTTTTCTTCTGATTCAAGATGATTAAATTAAGATTTTGTTTTGACATTCACCCTATTGCATTCATATACACAATATTTTACACTTGAATACAGAGAAAGAGAGCACACTTGAAAGTGCTGCAAAATGTCTCTCCTTTAAGATCTCATCAATCTCGGCCTTACAGATAGTATTGATAAGATCATTGCTGCGTTTTTTGGTGAGTTTTTCTGCACTTTGTTATTCGCTTCCTATTTTATGTGCACTGTTCTGTTTTTCAGTAGTTGCTAATTTTTTTCTCACATTATAGAGGTTAGTGGAATTGAAATTTTGGTGTGTGTAGGAGAGAGAGAGGGGGAGAGGGATAGAGAGGTTGGGGGTTAGTGGAATTCAAATGAATGGTAAAATGGTAGAAAATGAGTGTGTATAAATGGATAAAGAGATTTTTTTAAATGAATTTTAATTGCATGAAATATGTATTTGGTTGTTTATTAGAAATTATAAACTTTATAACTCTTTATTTCTTGGTTAATTTGTTTTGTCCTAATTTTGTGCGGAATCAACGAACTAAATCTTTGTTTCAGAATACTATTATCATTTGAGTAGCAGCAGTTGAAAGTTTCCCCAATTTTTTTTTTCTAAAATAAATTACTAATTGAAATATTCAATAATTAGAAACTATAATTTCTACACAGCCGCAAGTCTAGATGCTGCTGAATCCATTGTCTGACCATACCAAGTACGAGAGACCTTGAATACTATGACCGAGCCTCATCTTTCTGGACTTTTGCTTTATGGGAATACTTTGTTTTCTTTATGTGAAGACAACATTATATATGTTTGCTTCAACCTAATTTAACCAAACATTTGTTGATACCTAGGAAGCCCAAGTTTATAATATTGTTTTTGTTCACTTACAAAATAAGTATAGACTATACTCAAAAGACTTGATGCGTGTTTTCTAACTCTACCGTACAGTTTCTAAAATCACATTTTTCTAAAAAGTCTGAGGTAATTTTGAAAAATAATAATTCTGAAAGTTGTTTTTATTGTATACGTTTGATATTCTAAGCAATCATGTTGCTCCAATCTTCTGTCAAATGTTTTCTTGGTATTGCAAATGTGAGAGAGATTTCTTCAAATAGCAAATACCAGTTTGGACTAAGTATGATTTAGAATACAAAAATCCACTTGAATACATTCACTATTAAAATGAGATAATTGCAATGGTCTTTAACAGACCTCATAATCATATTGGAAGTTAAAATATTTACGTTCCTGTAAACTCCAACTCCTAAAATGAAAACTCCATATTATTAATGATAGAAAGAGATGGATATATAACAAATTCACAAGTATGCGTAATGAATGTTTGAGACTCTTCAATGTCTCTCTGGCTTAACACACAAAGTAAATCGTACATCACAGAGAATGTCATCTCAAAATTTAAAATTTATCTTTCCTTTAACTTGCATTTTCAAGAGAACTCCTAACTATGTGTGTTTTAAAATAGTTATATGCATTCCCCATTTTTTTTAAGAACTATAAAAAATAATATTATAGCATGCACGGGCAAAAAACTAGTAGCAATTAATTAGAAAAGAAATTTAACATCTAACTCGACATTTATTAAGAAATCAAAAGAGTAATAATTAAGGAGATATGAGTATTATATAGACTAAATTTAATGCTTTTTTCCCCAAATTTTTTTAAGATATGGGTCTCTAAACATATGGAACTCTTTATTATTTCGTAGAGTATTCTACAATAATTTTAAAAAATTTAGGGTATATAAAAAAATATTTACAGTTTTAGAGGTTTTATCAAAAATTGTTGGATAAAAAAAATCTCCATCATCTATTAACAGAGTGAAATAATATAAATAGGAGAAGTTGTAAGTTGTAACGAAGTTGGATGGTTATAATACCATTATTTAAGTCATTAATATCATGATTATGAATCATGGAAGTAGTTGAAAAATCAGAAAAAAAAAAGAAAAAAAGAAATTCATTTATAAGAAATCCAAAATAGTAAAGCTTCCAAGAGGACACTCAATGGTAGTACGTATTTACATTATAAGAAGGGAGGTGCTAAATCGGTAGATTCTGTCCAGGGCAGAATCATTAAAAAAATTTGCCCTCAATCAAGTCCACCCAAAAATCTACCCTCAATCATGCCCACCAAATCTAAAATAATTTTTTCTGCCCAGGCAGAATCTGCCCACCAAGAATTAGCCTTATAAGAAAGCAAATTAACCAATCCAAAATATGCTACTCCTATTACCTATTTGCGCAGGAATTAAAATTGAAATCCCTACCCAAAATGTAAATGCAGTACAAGTGCTAAAGCACCAAATCATTGCATTTTGTTCCAGAGTCCAAAATAATAACACCACAAAAATCTCAAAAAATGTTATTAAAAATATAATATATATGTACACATAAAATAAGTTGTTTGGATCTATAAATAATATTTAAAAAATCTAAAAATAATTAGATCAAAGTAAAAAAAAAATTAAGACAATATCATATGATTTTTTTTTTGAAGGGATATCAGATGAAATTTTAAATAAGAGGGAAAGACAGATAGGAAAGTGGTATATTAGTTTATAAAACGAGCAATTAATATATTTATATAAGACAAAGACGAAATTTGATAAACTTACCAAATCAGCAACTACGGGTTGAATAATTCTTAATCCGACCATAAAGACCCTCCCTTCTAAAACCCTACCAACCAAATTCTAAATAGCCCGATCTCGTTCATCAGCACACAGCACACGACATTCGAAAAAAAGCAAAACTATTGGTTCTCTTGTGATAAACCTGCATAAGCATTGAACTATAATTAGAATTTCGATAGATAAATTAACTTTATTCAAATAATAAAGTAATACCTCAACTGTTGCCAGTTCTCCATACTGTTTGATTCAGGATGATAAATCTCGATAGAAAAACCCTTCCGAAGAATAATTCTTGAAACCAGTAGCTCGCCTCCACCCACAGTGATTTTCTGAAATCAAACATAATAGACTAAAAACACACCATCTGCTTCTATAGTAGAAAAGATTTTTAGAAATCATACATGTATTCACAGTATTCTATACCAATATAGACTTTTTAGCTGTGGATACAACCAAAAGATTCTATACCACTACTTTACATAAACAAAAGAATGAAACAGAGAAGATTGTGATGGGACTTGAATTCTAGAGTAAATCAAAATCATTATGCGTTATCTTAATACGCTAACAATTAAACACAATCAACCTCATTCCTAATAAATTAGTTAGGCTAACAATCAAACACAATCAACCCGATTCCTAATGGATGAGATATTGGATGAATAGAAAGGTGCGGAGACGGATGCACATTGTCCTCCATGGGGCAAGTGCCCCACAACTTTTAATTTTTTTTACTATTAATTATATATATTACATAAATTATAATGATAATGTCCAATTATATTTGAATTTAGTGTCTAAATACTAAATTTAAATCCCCGCACAAGTCACAGCTTCTCGGTTGTCATGCACAATAATCTATGAAAGTATTTCAGTTGATGAAAATTAGTAAGTTTGGACGTATATATTGAGATAAAAATCTTTAATAGTGTTGATAATAAATTAGTCAAGCAACTATTTCAGTTTATGAAAATTCGTAGATTTCAATCACGTAAAATCTGAGTTATTATACATAAAAGAATTCTTATTTTATATTTGTATTTTTTTTTGTGCCCCGTAATATATTATTCCCGGGTCCGTCCCTGGAAAGGTGCTAAGTAATTAAAAAAAAAAAGACCTGATATCAAGGGGAGTTTTATATAAAGAGTACACCAGTTCAAAGGTTTTTGAGTGACTTTAAAACTTAATGTTGTCCCCAACCAATAACCATTGCACCAGCCAACTCAAACAATAAACAGATACTTCATTAGTTCCAACCAACTCAAACTTTAAATCAGGACTAAAGTGATTCAAATAAAATATAGAAAAGAAGAAATAATTGCACTATACAAATATGGGAGAAATAAATCAATATGCAAATCAAATCTACACAAAGGTCCAAATCTTTCTCAACTAACAACCTTCACAATTAAAAACATCCTAAATTGACCTTCTAAATTCAAAACATCCTAAATCAAATCAACACAAATGTGTAAATATTTCTCAACTAATGCATATTCTTTCTCATATTTTATGACTGATATTTTGCATCTAAGTACTCCATTCGTCCATCAAATTTATTGATAGAATTCTTCGCCAATTTGTTGATATGTAAAAAAATAATTTAATCTTCACCTTCAAATTATAGTTTAATTACTCAAGTTGCCATTTAACTTTAATCATAAACTATCACTTTAATTATAAATCTACCCCACAATACTTTTACTTTATCTACTTTGTCCATTTTTTCTTAAAACTAGTGTCCATCCCTATGTGAACAAATATTGTGGACAAAGGGGTAGTATGTACAAAATTTAGGATTGTAAGTGAGCATCCCTGTTCAACAATATATGCAGGTTCCACTTTTGAGATGGAAATGATTTACTGTACTTGGAGCAATATGCATCTCTACTGTGATTGTTAAAATTGTTTTCTCTACTATTATGAAGGAGCTTGAATTCTGGAGTTAATGAAAGTCCTTTTGTGTTATCTTAATACACTAACAATCACTCCCATTCATAATAGATGAGTTATTGGATGAATTGAAATTTGCTATATTTTTCAAAACATCCTAAATTAAACTTCTAAATAGTAGAAATCGGATTTTCACAAAATTAACAGATTAAAAAAAATTCATAGTAACAAAAATCTATCTAAATTCATTTTACGACTAAATTCAAAATAAGAATGATTTACTGGACTGAAAAAACTATTTTCTCAAATATATATCGTATGATTATTAGCTTCATATGTTTCACTTATATCAATTACTTGTTGATTCAGAAGGAGAATCTAGATCAGTTCAACGAGCTCGAGTGGTTGAACGATATGAATTTTTTGGTGAACAAGTATCCTCTGAGACTTTATCCGCAGCTAAAGTACCTCAACTTCTCTTTCCTCAGGCTAACAACTCAATGTATTACATATCAATAAAACCTGCCTTTTATGCAGTGGCATACAATCTAATTAAGAAAAGGACAAGAAGAACAATTGAATTGTATCTATGTGAAGCCAGAAACTAGATATAAGATTTAAGTACAAATAACAATTAGGTACAAAATGCGAAATCGAGTAACTTGTTATTGATTTGGTCGTATAATTCAAGTTGCAAAACAAAGAATATGACAAATCATATACCACACAAGTCGTCATTTAATAAATAAATAATACATAAAAGAGAAAAGAGCAGTTTGATAGCATACCACACAAGTATTACTGATTAAAAATATTAAAATGGGTATGTGATTGGGAAAAATATGACCACATATATAGATCTACATAGGTCCCACCGACCCTGCACCCCAAAATAACCTAACATCCCACAATACAAAATTAAAAATACAATCCCCATCCTACAATTAAGATTTAACCATCTCATGCTGCACACTTGCACCCCTCTCAATAAATAATGACGGAGTCTTATATATTAATGCATCATACGATTGAATGGCTGAATTCACTTCAATTTTTTTTTAATATCACAATTACACGTAAGCATTACGTCATGCATATATACAATTATTATTTAAAATAATATTTAATTTTTTTAATAATAATAATATATATATACATAATAGTGATAATACTTATGCATATCAATTGAAGAAGAAAATTTTCACGTGAACTCGAGTTTACAATTTTTTTTGCCCATATAATTTAAGTGCATTTAAAAATAATATTAATATTTTTATTAAACATTTTTAGTTAATCATTATCAATTTCTTTCAAAAAGAAAATATTAATTGTGTGCAAGTTTATACAAATTACACTACTACACATTTGAAACTTTGAGACAACAAGACTTGGACAAAACCATTTTTTTTCAAACAATCTCTCCAAGAAGCGGTTTTTTAAAAAAAAAAAAAAAAGAATAGACAGCGGTTCAAAACCATTTCATCCAAGTTTTTAACACTTAGAAAGTGGTTGAGAACCGTTATTGTGCAAGTGTTTAGGCAGCGGTTTTGAACCGTGTCGAAATATATAGTTTGGACAATGATTTACAAACCATTTGTCAAGTGTTCGGATAATATATATACACCCAAATCATAAATTGAACGGTGATATATATATCGATCGAAGCCCTAGTCTCCTCCTCCTCTCCCCCAAATCGAACCATTAGCCATCCTCCCCCCCCCTTGTGCCGTCGTTTTTCGGTTTAGAGTTCACCAAAATTTCTAGGTATTTTCTCTATTTATCTCTTATTTGATGTCTTCTTCGTTTTGGTTTATCCCTTTTCTGCTGCATTTTCTTACAATAGTTAAATGTTGTAATCTAATAACTTCTTTTAGAAAGTTGGAAGATCCCTACAATTTTTTTAAATAAGGTCTTAAATTTATGTACTCCTTTAATTATGATCATTGTAGTCCAAAAATCGCCAGTACTGTATTGTAAAAGTTCTATGATATTTGTCTTATCCAAGAGTGTTTGCTTAAGTTTACTAGAAAGAGCTTACACGCTCTCAAAACAACTATGTGTTGTAGCTTGTAAGTTATTTCAGATAGTTGGAAGATCCTAAACAATATTTTCTTATTAAGATCCTAAATTTAATTACTCATTTTAACCATTATAGTCTCAATAGTATATTCTAAAAGTTCTATGCACTTGACTTATACACACACATCGTATAAGTTCATATGAGATGAAGGAGCTTAAGAGACTTACGAAATCTTATTTGAGAAGCTTTCCCATTAATCGCCTCTTAGTAAATTACTTATCTTTATTAGGTATCATGAATATTTTCTCCGAAAGGAGGAACAAGAGTGTTAAGTTTTGTTAATGGATCTATAGCTATAGCTAAATTTTGTTTTATTAGTATTATTGATGAGTTAAAAGAAAGAAGTCAAGTGAAGTTTTCAATTATTGAGAAAGAATGATTAATCTTTATACCTTGCTTCCTAACAAGGGTGCATAAGGACAAAAAAGAACATGAAGTAAGATGTATATATATATATACGTAATGGTACAAGTATAACCACACGGTTAACTTACTAGATGAGGATTTAAACATAAATTAGTGTTAATTTATTAGGATTAATGTTGTTAGTGTTAGAGATGAACAACTTGTTAGAGATGAATACATATTGTGTGGCTTGACTTGATTTTTTTTATGCTAATTTAGATATGAACAATTGATGCACTCAAGGTGTTTGATAATATGCTTGTGTGAGGATTTAAGCATAGTTTTGAATATTGTTTGTTTTTGTTTATTAAATGTTGTTTCTTACTTTTACTGAGGATCATGTCTCGTTTGCCATACCGGAGATGATGGAGATGATGATGGATATTCGATGGAGATCATGGCGCATATGATCATGGTGCGTATGATCGACAAAGATCCGATGACTTGAGAGAGTGTGACAATTGATGCTCCCACCACCACTAGCAACTCAAGGGAGAAAGCGCCTTTCGGGGTATAGTCACCATGTCATCTATTAAGAGAGCTCGTAGCAAGGGAAAAACACTTCAGGTAATTTTATTACAATTGAACAGTTTGAAATCGATAAATATATTGATTGATCGTTGAACCTAATTAAATACTATGTTATTGCAGTTATCGTTCAATGGGTTTGGACAGGCAATAGGAAAAGAGAGTGAGTCGTTGTCCTTCTACATTGGAGCTGTGTTGGGAAATTTAGAGTTTTGATGAAAGTTCCAGAAACACATGTAATAGGACCAGTCAGACCTGTTAGCTGACTGATGTTTATATTACCGTTTATAGAATACCAGTTGATAATCATTGTATAGAACAACTGATGTAATAGATAGGTCACATATTGAGGGGGAACCTCAATATGTATAGGTCAGATCTGAAGATTCAAAGAATAGCTGATATCCGACAGGCCATAATGCAAGAGAAGAACAGAAGATCAGATCGATCTGATCAAGTCAAATATCTCAGCTGAAGTCACAAAGCTCAAACTCAGAATACTCGAAGATCAGATGACTTCCAGAAGATCAGACCAGAAGACCTACATCAGCCGGGTCTGCCAGTTGAAGCTAAGTCAACCGGCACCAAAAGACTCCATCGGTGTAGATCGACTTTTGGTGATCGGTCACTCACCGTGAAAAGTGTGATGTTTCACCTAATCATACATCGATGATCTGAACAAGAAGAATGTCAAACTTAGTTGGAAGAACAACACTGAAAAGTGCGTCTGTTAACCAATAAGAACGAGACACGTATGATCGGAGCCGGCAATTATGGGATTTGATGTTGCTCTCTCTAACGGCTATAAAATACAAATTCACGCTTTCGGCCATGCCGTTTCTGAAGCACGTCACATCAATCCTGCAAACCTACCAAATATAGCCTGAAATTCAAATTGCTCTCCAACGGCTCTTTGATTTCGAGGTCTATAAATATGGGATCACACTTCAGAGTGAAGACACGGAAACACTGAACAATCAAGAAGCTCAAGCCAATTATCAGATTTCCGCACGAAGAACACGAACAAGAAGATTATTTCATTAAGTGTTCATCCCATAAGTTCTTAGCATAGAAATCTTTTCATCTAGCTGATAGGCTACCTTAAACACTAGAAAATATTTCATAGTTGGAACCAAAACAATCTTATCCAAACCCAAAGTTAGGTTAAGTTGTTTAGCAAATTCAGACTAGGGTTTCTAGTTCGATTTACAGGATCGGTTGAGTGAGAACTCCTTAAATATCTGTCGGTGTACTGTGTTGGACTAACACAAAAATCTAAGTCCAGTTGGTTAAGTTGGTGCCCCTTGTGATAGGGAAGAGTGGACGTAGGACTGGTTTGTCCGAACCACTATAAATCTTGTGTGCCTTTACCGCTTTGATTAACTGTTTACACAATCGCACACAACATTTAAAAGCAAAGATACATATTCTAAGTTAAGATCAAAGCACCAAGCTTCGATTCGATCAAGCTTGACACTTCATCATTTGGTTAAAAGACTAACTTTGGAATCGATTTATCAAAACCGGTTTTTTCACGGGTAAAACTTAAGCTTCCGCGACACATCAGTTAAACCGATAGTTACCGAATCGATCCGCCTTCAGCGATTAGTAAGTTGGTTATCACCCAAACCGATTCACTTTCAGCTCTGATCGGCTAACCGCCATCACACCCGATCTGCGACAAAAAGTTTTCGTAAGTCTATTCACCCCTCCCCTCTAGACTTCTGCCCTCATAAAACCCGTTCGGGGCCTACAAGTGGTATCAGAGCAGCGGTTCTACAGACCACTGGCTTTGAGTATCATCGATTCTTGAGGAAGAATCTTTGTGGTCAACTGAACAGATCTTGAAAAACCGTTTTTAAACTCATTCTTTTTTCCAAAATCTTTCAAAGATGGATAACACCTCGGGGAATGTATCATGATATGCGCGAAGTTCTCAATCGATGAGTATGCAGATTGGGCCATATATATGTCCAACCATCTAGGTTCGATAAGCGGCAGAATGATGGAAGTCATCGAAAGAGGACCCATCATCATTTATTACGACAACCCTGCAGTTGGAGGAGATCCAGACTTTGCCCCGGGAAGTCTTGTACGAAAAAGCCCAACCTTGATGGATGCAAAGGAAAGGAAACTGCATACTCTGGACACAATCGCAAGGCATATTATCATGAAAACAATGGACAAGGTCACCAAAGAAAAGATTAAATATATCAAAACTGCGAAAGCAATGTGGGACACTCTGGTGAGATACGCGAGGAAATAACCGGATAAAAAACAACCATCTATGTTTAACCGGTGAAGTTCGAAAAAATCAAGATCTTTCAACGAAACCATCAACGAACTCGATGGAAGAATTACTATGTCTATGAACAAGCTTCGAGAACTTGGTAGAGAGATGTCTGACAAGGATATCAACTACAAGATATTAAGATCTCTTACCAAGAAATGGGATATGAAAGTCACGGTAATCAAGGATTGTCAAGACATTTCAAAAATGAAGTCGAGTAGCCTGTTCTTGAGCCTTAAAGCTCATGAGTTCGATTTAATTGAGAGAGGACAAGCAGATGAAGATGAGGTGCCTGCTGAAGCCTCAACTTCCAAATCAGTTGCTTTTAAGGCAACCAACAGCAGATCGAAGGCCAATGAACCCATTGGAAATATCATTAGTCAGGCAGAACAGATCGCTCTGCTTACCATGAAACTAGAAAAATCAAATATTCAACTTGGTAAGTATCGAAGATTCTACAAAGATTATCAACATAGCCGAGGAAGAGATAGGAGATCAGCCAACAGATCTCCAGAAAGAACCAGATCTGATGATCGAAGAGATCACAGAGAAGAAAGGAAAAGAGATAATCTAAATGATGAGAGAAGAGAAAACCAATCAGACAGAAGAAGCTCAGACTACTATCAGAAAGGGAAGTCACCTGATAGATCATATAGACGGAGTGATTCACCTGGAAGAAAAGGTTTCGTGGATCAAGGAGCGTGTTTCATCGGTGGAGAAGCTGTGTCACTACAAAGGTCGACGCCTGACTGACGCCAAGAGAAAGGGAAGAAAAGAGAACATAAGAGAGCAACAAAGACAGGACGGAAAAACCATGGTTCTTGACACATCCGAATCGACGATTCCTATCTGCCCTCTGAGGATTCTGGATACTCCTCTGTAGAAGATTTCTGTCTGATCAGCAGTGTTGTGGACTTCTATGAAAATGAAGATCTGATATTCTCTTCAGATGATGATGAGATCGCCGATGGCGGGGAGGACCAACTGGGGTAACCTCCAAACCGCTTTGTTCGCTTCTACACTGCTATCATTAGCACATTTTCTTTGGGAGATTGACCTCAGCTCTACTCGAGCAATTGCTTGAGGATCTCTCCAATGCAGTAGACACTTATGCTATAGTGGAAGCTGAAAATGACAAGCTGAGGACCAGAAATAATCAGCTTGCTAAAGAGAATGATCTCAGTAAAGCCTCTGAACTTAAATCTGCTGAAACTGCTCAGAAGACAACGGAGAATTGAACATTCTAAAAGTTAAAGCTTCTGATCAGGAGAAGCAGATCAAAGATCAGCTGGCTATTAACAAACAGCAAGCTGATGACTTCAAAATCCTGCAAGCGAAATTTGATGAGTTGTTCCGAATGCATAATAGTCTAAAATCGTCTGAGGATAATCTGCGTAAGAAAATAGAGGTTTTCACAACATCATCTAAAACTGTTCAAGACATGAACACCTATTTTCGAACAATGATTAACAAGAAGGGACTTGGGTATGAGAACCCTTCCACATCCTCAAAAGCCCCAGCTGATTCATCTCAGAAAGGTGTAATCAGACGAGTTTCTGACAAAGATATACCAAAAGCCAAACTTGTATCTAATAAGGGAAAAAGACCGGTTGAAGCGGGTAAAGGCGGTGCCTAACGGAAGGGGAACATAAATGGACCCCAACTAGTAAAAGCATCACCGAGGAATCAACGAAGAACCGGTTCTTCTAAAGAGACCTCAACTCGATCAACGGATCGAGAATCGAAAAAAAGACAATCTGTAAAAGGGAAGTTTAATCTGAGACCCAATCAAGGTCAGCTGCCTAATAAGCATGCTTTAGGTAAACTGCAAAAACCACCTATGCCAAAAAGATATGAATCTTTTGATGGTAGCAGTCGTACCTACCCTTATAATCAGAAATCTAAGGCTGCTGCACCTGAACCACACTGGATGAAAAGAAGACAAACATAAAAGATAAATCCCAAGTCTTCTAAGTCACCCAAGGTTAACACTAATAATCATACTAATCAGAAAACATATAAAGAGACGTATGATTATGTTGATAGGTATGGGAGACAAATCAGGCCTTCTGATCTAACTGATCTCAATAGAAGTGCTCTGTTTGTATGGATCCCCAAAACTAAACCTAACCCCTCAGGACCCAATCCTAAAGGGGTACCTAAAGCCTGATTTGGGTGCAGGATCGCGTGGGTCTGGCCAACAAAGGAGGTGTGCAAGCAACTATCTGGTACATCGATAGTGGATGCTCAAGGCACATGACAGGAAGCAAACACCTCCTCAACTCTTACATAGAACAGAAAGGCCCGCGTGTACTCTTCGGTGATGATAACTTTGGTTATACCAAAGGATTCGGAACCTTAGAGAATGATGATGTAAAGTAACTGGAGTCTCGTATGTCGAAGGTCTGAAGCACAACCTATTATCGGTTTCACAATTCTGCGACAACGGATTCGGTGTTGAGTTCTCGGATCGATCAATGCACTATCAAGAATCGAGCCACTCAGCAGATTTTGCTAAGCGGTTCAAGAAAGGGACGATCTACTGGCCAGATTGGAGCAGTTGCCCAGAAAATGCATGCCTGATTGTTAAGAGTTCCAAAAGTAGCAGTTGGCTCTGGCACAAAAGAATGAGACATCTGAACTTTAAAACTCTTAATAAGATAGCAAGGATGTCTCTAGTGGAAGGACTTCCGAATGAAGTATTTTCAAAGGATCAGACATGTCTTTGCATGTCGGAAGGAAAAACAGTCAAAGCTTCATTCAAAGGAATTCACGGACGGCATCGGTCAATCTTGCCGATTGCTTCATATGGATCTATTCGGACCGATTACACGGTCGATCTCGTGGACGCCAAATATACTCGTAATCGTGGATGACTATTCCAAGTTTACGGGTTATATTCTTACATAAGAAGAATGAGGCGACAACGAAGATACCAGAAAGCCGCTAAAAAGATTACAAAATGAGAAGAAGGTGTCGATTGTAGTAAAAATCCGATCGAGATAAAAGATGAAATTTACGAACTCTTTTATTCTCGATTTTTGCTCTAAGTTTGGTATCTGACATGAGACATCACCGCAAGGACGCCCACAACGGAATGGAGTGGCGAGCGAGAGGAACAGAACTCTCAAAGAAGTTCGCTTTCGCGCGATGTTAATTTGAACATGCAATACCAAGTCGTTTTACGGGCGAAGCAATCAACTTCGCATGCCATACTCGTAGCAGATGTCTTGACTAAGGCTCACTACAAAACACCCTATGAGGTGTGGAAGGCGAGAAAATCTCGTGTTTCTTACTTCCATGTTTTTTGGGTGTAAGTGTTTCATACACAACAATGGGAAGAGTCGGGTTGAAGACTTTTGAGGTCAAGTCGAGATGAGGGTATATTCTTAGGATATTCCTCATCCAAAGCCAAAGGCTTTTCGGGGTTTACAACAGATGAACCCTAGTTGTGGAAGAAACACCCCATGTAGTCTTTGATGAAGCATCATCCGAACAAGAGAAATCGCCTCGAGAACAAGGCGTGCACGATCAACTTGTACCGGCGCTCGGAAAATGGATCGACTAACGATCAAGGAAAAAGGATCGAGAAATCGTAACGGTATACATTCCGGATCTGGTGATTCACGGATCATTCAGATCTAAGGTACGAAAAAAGCGCCGATGAAGTTCGCGGTGCGGTGAGGCGATATCAATCGAACCATCCGGTTCGGGGAACACTGAAGTTCTCGCGAGCAGACATCAAAGACATGATGAGTCCAACATCGGTGAGACATGTTCTTATCAAGTGGATCATAATTACGCACCACTCCCGATCGCTAGTAATGAACCCTTATCGAAATGGATGATGTTCTCCAAACCGAGCGCCAAATCGAGCGAAGGACTGGATAACCCGGTCATCCAACTGATCGATCATCGGAGACCCATCGATAAAGTTAAAACTAGACATCGAGTTGTGAAAGTGCCATGTATTGCTTTATTATTTGTCTATGAAGGAACTAACAACAATAGAGGAAGCTCTACAAGACGCAAGTGGATTCTAGCCATGCGGAGGAGAGTCGAGCAGTTCGAGAGAAATCAAGTTTGGGAACGGTGGGACGAGACCAAATCATCAAGGCGTAATTGGCACGAAGTGGGTTTTCAAGAACAAGAGAGATGAGAAAAATGTCATCACCGAAATAAGGCAAAACTTGTTGCTAAGGGGTATTCACAATCGGAAGAATTGATTATGATGAGACCTTTGCACCGATCGCTCGCTTTAAAGCCATTAATTTATTTTAGGGCATATGCTTGCGAGAGGGTTCTTTTGTGTATCGGATGGACGTAAAAAGTGCATTTTTTAAGCGGGATACTAGCAGAGGAAGTTTATGTCGAAAAACCTCCGGGCTTTGAAAAAAAGCAACCAAGTGTACCGTTTAAGAAAAAGCTCTTTATGGTTCGAAACAAGCTCCTCGAGCTTGGTATGATACACTCTCTCGAGTTCTTGATCGGCGGTGGGTTCACTAAAGGCAAATGGGACGTAACCTTATTTAGAATAGAAGATGGAGAAGATATTCGATGGTTCGGATCTCGTGGGCGACATCATCTTCGGATCTCCCAACAAGAGTTTATGTGAAAGATCCAAAAAACCGATACAAGGGAAGTTCGAGATGTCCATGATGGGTCGGATGAATTACTTTTACGGGTCTACAAGTGAAGCAAAATATGGAAGGGATATTCATCGCGCAAGCAAAGTACACTAGGAATTTATTGGCTAAGTTTGGAGTTCAAAATTGTAAGGAAGCCAAAATTCTTATGATGGTGGATTCAAGATGGATCGAGATGAGGATGGTCGAAAAACAAATCGAAAAGAATATAGGGCTCTCATTGGATCTCTACTATACATGACGCTTGGCCAGGACGATATCACCTTCTGCGGTGGGGTGTATGTGCGATTCAAAGCAAATCAATGCAAAGCCACCTAGAAAGCACTAAGCGGATTCTTAAGTATATGAAGGGGACAATAAACCTTGGTTTATTTTACCCATCGGATGATAATCTATAGCTTAATGGGTATTACGATTACGATTATGGAGGTTGCAAGATTGTGAAGTCAACCTACGGAACATGTCGATTTTTAGGAAGTAAACCGATTTCATGGTTTTCAAAAAAGCGAGACATCGCGACATCTACTCTTGAAGCGAGAATATATGGGCTGCGAGGAAGTCATTGCTCCCAAGCCGCTCTGGTTTTAGTCGGCGGTGAGGATTATAACATTGTAGCTAAGAATGTACCTATATTCTGTGACAGTAATAGTGTTATTGCGATCACTCAGAATCCTGTTCTACATACAAGATCCAAGCATGTGGATGTCAGACACCATTTTATAAGAGATCGTGTTGAAAAGAAGAATATCAGAATGGAAAAGATTCACACTGATTTACAGAAAGCTGATATTCTAACCAAGCCACTAGCTGAGATCAGATTCAGAGAATTATGCAATGAGCTAGGACTTCTGGATCTTGGAGAAAAAGCACCTAAAATGCTTGATGGATTGTTCTCCAAGACCAGCTGGTTAAGAGACTAACCAGGTTAAGAGAAATAAGTTGAGTTTGGTATCTCAACTGATCAGAAGATCAGTCAAGGAACTGATATGAGAAGTCGATCAGATTTACAAGCTATCAGATTAAAGGAACTGATCAGATTTAAGGTTTATCAGATTAAAGGAAACTCTCAGATTAAAGGATTATCTGATTAAATCAGTAGGGTTATTTCACACTTTGTAAGTCGATTAAGCTGGTATTCAACAAGTAATATTCACAGATTAAAGCCTACAATCGCATAAGAAAGCAGAGAATTTACACAACAATGGAATAATAGAACTTTTTCATTGATAAAGACCCGAAGGTCAGGTTACATTACAAGTTACAAGTACAAAGGACCCGGAGGTCAGTACATAAGTCATAACCGAAAACCCTAAACCTATAACCCTAAACCCTCATCCTAACCCTAGAAGAGGAGGAGAGAGAGAGATTTTAAGATCTCATGCTCTCATTTTCCCCCACTTAGCAGGGTAAGAAGGCTTTGAAATAATCCTAAAGCCTCTAAAAGCTAAAACCAAAGGGGGCGAGAGAGGCTTTGATAGGATTTCTAAGCCAGGAGCCCTAAGTCAATGGGCTCTCCAGCTGTTAAATGGAGCACATGTGCCAAGAAAGTGGTTCAAAAACCTTATGGGCACATGTGCTACATGAAAAAATAGAGTTGATATACGGAGATCAACTATTGTCTGATGCAGACCGTATATCAAACTCATGTTTTATATCAGACTGAGTCTGTTGATGCAAGGTGCATACGGTTAGGAGAAGTGTCTTCTCGATTCTTGACAATGAGATCCGCCTTTGGTGGTAGAGAAGCTTAGCAACAATTGTATGTGAAATCTTTGATGGCCATTTAAAACAAATGATAAAGGGACACAAGGGGGGTTGATTTGAGAAGTGAAATCATTGAAAAAGAGGTAAAGGTGTTTGCCGGAAGTTTCACCGGAAATAAGGGTTCACCAGAATGCATGTTTTTACAAAGAAGATAAGTATGGTGAATGGGTTATGTTGTGTAAAACATTGGTCCAATTTATAGAGGCCAAGTAAAGGGTGCAAATGTAATTTTGATCTCAAAAAGCCTTTTAGAGAAATTTGCATCACAAGGACAGCGTGTAGAAATCACGCGACTGATAATTGGATAAATTTATGGCGGATTGACATATCGAAATATTCAGACTATAATTACGCATGTCAAATCGTACCAACTTAGAGAATAGAGACTACTATTCTAGACTAAGTTTTGGCGGTAACACTTATCCCAAGAATTGGCTTGATCTTAGAAGAATCAGATTAGGTCAACTAAAATCTGATTACATACGAAACTGATCAAATGAGGAAGATCAGTTGAGCTTGAATATCTCAACAAATCAGATATATCAGTCAAGGAAAGATCTGGAATATCAGTTGAAGGGGGAACTTCAACTGATCGAGGAGGATCGGAAAAGGGGAAATCAGACAGTTCAGTTGAAAAGAACAGTTGGGAAATTATAAGGTTTAGGCAGAAAACTATGATCAACAAGTGAAATCAACTACAAGTTTCTACAAGTGGTATTGACTGATTGCAATATCAGTCAACCAGATACGCTTTTCTTTTCCCTTGTTATTTGCTTATTTATCGGATCTTATCTGTTTTTATTTGCCTTACTGTACTCATTACCTTTGTGACGTATTCCCTGCAATACATTTAATGCGGACGTGGGGTATATGTATTAATTGCTACTAAATGTGATTTTAAATCCAAAAGGTTTTCGTACGTGCTTTTCCCGACCATACGATCAAAACCGCTTAATCTGGATCGTTTAATCTTTTCAAACGGTTGATCTTCCAAATCTTGTCTTTTTTCCCTCCTCATCTTTATAAGGTTCATCAAAAACCCTACCAGAGTTTTCTTATTCACAATCTTGCGATTTATTCTCTGAAAACTCAGATTACTTCTCTGCGATTCAAAGCGTTTTTTCTTAAGTTCCAAAACTATCTTTCCGAAAAACAGAATCTGGTAATTTCTGATTATTTGATGAATCTGTTTTCTTAAATCCATTGATCTTAAAGATTTTATCAATCGATGGTATCCTGTGTTATGCTTTATTGTTTCTTGGCTTCCGCATGTGTTTATCGATTACTAGGCCTGAGTATAGGTCTGATAATCAATATATTATATCTATGAACTTGCACAACTTTAATCGAGTCTATCTTATTTGTAGATGGCCACTCACGGTATGGGTAAAATAATGTGCAATTATGCGGAACTGGCATTAAGGATTGTCGATGACAAGTTCGTACAGTTTGGTGTTACAACGGATCCGGAATCAATGGAAGTGGAGCAAATTCTGAAGAAAGGAGGCCTTGAGAAATATTGCGCTGCTCACTGCAATTCAGTGATGCAGTATGAAGCACTCGAATTCCTAAGGAATTTAAGAATTGGATCTGACGCCTTCAGAGAGATGAATTACTTTTTCGTCGGTCAAGCGGGAAAAGAGATCGACCGACGAAAGAGGACATAACTCGTCTGTTTCGACTTGCCAAAAGGTCGAATCTACTTTTGCTCACTCTGAGGAGAATGAAGATGAGCTGATCAGAAACGAACTCTTCAGAGAGGCTGACAAACATCAGACCGCAGGTTTTGTCAGACCAATGCTCAAGAGAAAATACCGACTGTTGTTTGACATATTATCAAAAATAATCATGGGTATTTCGTTCGGCCCTGGATCTCTTACATCCGTCTAAACCCAGACAAAGATGGTTGCAATAATTGATGAAGCCAAGAACATCAATTGGCATGGGTTCTAAAGGCCATTCTACTCCAAGAACATGAGAAATTTGGAGTTAATGAATGGAGGCAGGTCTATCTGAAGAAGAGGATCAGCAATCTCAACAAGGTTGCAGTTATCCTAAAGGACAAAATGTCAAATGCCAAATGGGACCAGAATGGACTGAAGTCCTACATGGCTTTCCTCTCAACAACTTCAGCTATATTTGGGCCACCTGACGATGATATGCGGCCCACCCCCCCAAAGGCAAAGAAGGGGAAGAGCAAGGAAGAAGCCTCGTCTACACCAGATGCTCCCCAGAAGAAGAAAAAGAAAAATCGGTGAAGGCCCAGGAGAAGAGGCGAAGAAGGAAAGAGCGAGCCCCCATGACTCTGTTTCTAGAAGATGAGTCAGATAAAGAAGGAGCGCCAGATCAGCCTGATGCGCCACAAAAATCAGGTGAAATATCAGACAGACAGACTTCTCAAGCTGAGAGCTCGCCAGAACATTCTGAGGAAGAAGCACGAGACGAACGATCTCCTTCTCCTCCAACTCGAGCTGATTCACCACTCAGACTTCTTGCTCTTCGAGCATGTTCTCCTTCTCTCCCACTGCCCGCGAACGAACACGAAACTACATCGGTTCATGAACCAGGAAAACTTCTGTTGTGGAACCCGGAAGACTTGCCTCCACAATGGAACCTCCTGCTGGTCGAGCGGTCGACCAACTTCGGCGTACTCAAGCACCACGAACTTTCCACATCTCATCAACACGAATCTGGACACACTGATTCTGAGTCTAGATCATCAAAGACCATCACGGGGAAAATGGTCGGAATGCAAATCGAGCGAAATTGATGAGATGTATCGAGGCGGTCGCCCATCCACGCTATTAGAGAGCAAGTTATGGAGATCCTCACCTGGAGAGATCTTCGTTTAAAAAGCTTCTCAGATTTCATAATGATTATAGAAAGGATGGGCGGTCTTGATGAGTTTGCGATTTTGATTTCGATATGAGGAAATCGCTAAAAGTAGGATCACCGGAGGTGATAAGCTATTTGAATCTATCAAAGCTCGATCCACGGCGAAGTTGGGGTTACTGAACAAGTCGAATCGAGGCTATTTGAAGAAGCTCTCGATGCAGATGCTACAATGAAGGATGCAGGAGCTGCCGATGATAGTGGAAATGGTGTTGCAGTTCATGACCAACCACTGGAGGCACAAACAATCAAAACGGATCAAGTGACGATAACATTCCAACATCTCACATCACATTTGGTCAACCCGGGGAGATCGATCTTGTCTCAAAGATCTCCGAAAAGAAGAAGTTGAGGAGTGATAGTCGATCGAGGCAGATTGGCCTCAAAGAAATAACAGATCAAAGGAATTGGTTATTTCCCAGTTGAGGCAATCAAAGATCGGTTCTCCCATTTGTGACCACCGCGGTTCCGCCGAACTTATAAAATCGGTTGATGACAAGGTGATTCGGGTGGATCAACAACAAGTTTTTTTTCGATGCTCCTTTGAAAAGCTAGAATTGACGAGAAGATAAACTTGACAAACCGATTATTACACTCTCTCTTGCCATGGAATGCCAAGATCGAAATGATCTCGAAAGTTCAAAATCTAACTGCTCAAGCTCAAGGTTTATCTCATTGTAGATCTCAACAAAGGCGATATCGATCGACTTTGGATCTCGACTTCCCACCTCACTACTCTTTTTGATCAAACCAAAAAGGGGAAGGAGAGTGAGAAACCAAACCGACATAATCGAGAACAACATAATACGATTGCACGGTTGAAGCCTATGGACAAAAGACTAGACCATCTGGACCTCTTTGCCAACAAAGTCTCGAAAAGATGGAAAAGTCAAAGGCAAGAAAGTTAGGCTGCTTTGCAAGTCTTTGGACAAAGACAACTGTACCGACCACTCGACTAAGATAGTCACAAGAAGCCAAATTGCAGACACAAAGCCCTAGAGGAATCGGGCCGAGAAACCGGCCCAAAAAGCAGATTCTTTGAAAAAGCGAAGAAGAAGAAAGGCGGATAAGTTGGCAGAGGCGTAAAATCAAAAAAGAAATTGGATCGAGAGCGAAGAAAGGAAATTTGGAAAATCTGTACGGAACCTCATTTGCCCGGCAAGAGTTGATGAGATCATTCAAAAACCGCCGCACACATCTTAAGAGGTTTGAGGAATGGAATAAGATCGAAGTGAATGGCTTCGGATGCTTTTGTTCTTGATCTTGTTCCTGAAGAATCTCCGGATGATGAATTCCTCATTTGGTTAGAAAATAAATATCCGATTTTTACAAGTATCTCGGAAAATGAGGCCAAACTTATCAATGTAAAAATATCTCGCCAAGAGTATGATCCGTTGGATTACTCGAAGAAGGCACATGGCTCATTTGACAGATGGCATTTCAAAGATTCTATTTTGACATCTGAAAAAAAACGCACATAAGCGATCCTCGGCGGACAATGATGTCAAATGGAAACTTTATCGGATTTTTCAACGTCCTCAAGATCAAAGAGAGATGCGGAAGGATACAAGCCTAAAGAGTGAAGAATCGAAGACTTCTCGGGATCATTTGTTTTTAAATTCAAACTTTTTCGATGTAACATGTAATCGACATATCTAATGAGAAAAGTTTATTTTACGATCCTAAGACAAAATCTCATTGTCTTCGATTATGTGCTCTTTCTGATTCTATATTTATCAAGCTGTGATTGGTTTCTCAAAGTGTTTTGGTTTCATAAAAAAAGGGAAATTGTTGGGAAATTTAGAGTTTTGATGAAAGTTCGAAACACATGTAATAGGACGGTCGGACACATTGGTAGTGATGTTTATATTACCGATTTATAGAATACCGGTTGATAATCATTGTATAGAACAACCGATGTAATAGATAGGTCACATATTGGGGAACCTCAATATGTATAGGTCGAATCTGAAGATTCAAAAGAATAGCCGATATCAAGCGGGGCCATAATGCAAGAGAAGAACGAGAAGATCAGATCGATCTGATCAAGTCAAATATCTCAGCTGAAGTCACAAAGCTCAAACTCAGAATACTCGAAGATCAGATGACTTCGAAGATCGGACGGAAGACCCTACATCGGTCGGGTTGCGGTTGAAGCTAAGTCAACCAAGCACAAAAGACTCCATCAGTAGGTGATCAAACTTTTGGTGATCGGTCATTTCGCCGTGGCCCGATGTTTCACCTAATCATATGACGATGATCCGAACAAGAAGAATGTCAAACTTAGTTGGAAGAACAACATTTGAAAAGTCGCGTCTGTTAACCAATAAGAGCGAGACACATATGATCGGGCCGAAGCAATTTACGGATTTGATGTTGCTCTCTCTAACGGCTATAAAATACAAATTCACGCTTTCGGTCATGCCGTTTAAAAGACGTCACATCAATCCGCAAACTACCAAATATAGCACGGAATTCAAATTGCTCTCCAACGGCTCTTTGATTTTGAGGTCTATAAATATGGGATAACACTTCTTGAGTGAAGACACTAAACACCGAACAATCAAGAAGCTCAAGCCAATTATCGATTTTCGCACGAAGAACACTTAACAAGAAGATTATTTCATTAAGTGTTCATCCCATAAGTTCTTAGCATATAAATCTTTTCATCTAACCGACAGCTACCTTAAACACTAGAAAAGATTTCATAGTTGGAACCAAAACAATCTTATCCAAACCCAAAGTTAGGTTAAGTTGTTTGAAGAAGATTTCAGACTAGGGTTTCTAGTTCGATTTACGGGATCGGTTGAGTGAGAACTCCTTAAATATCCGTCGATTGTCTTTGTGTTGGACTAACAAAAAAATTTAAGTCCGGTTGGTTAAGTTGATGCCCCTTGTGATAGGGAAGAGTGGGCGTGGGGATTTGGTTTGTCCGAACCACTATAAATCTTGTGTGCCTTTACCGCTTTTGATTAACTGTTTTACACAATCGCACACAACATTTAAAAAAGATACATATTCTAAGTTAAGATCAACTAGCACCAAGCTTCGATCCGATCAAGCTTTGACTTCGGTCAATTGGTTAAAAGACTAACTTTGGAATCGATTTATCAAAACCGGTTTTTCACACGGGTAAAACTTAAGCTTCCGCACACATCAGTTAAAGCGATGTTTCCGGCGATCTGCCAAGGCGATTAGTAAGTTAGTTATCACTCAAACCGATTCACTTGCGACTCTGATCGGGCTAATCGCCATCACACGATCTGACAAAAAGTTTTGAAGTCTATTCACCCCCTCCTCTAGACTTACGCCTCACAAAACCCGATTCGGGGCCTACAAAAAGTACGCACCGGGTAATATTCACTTTTCAGTATAGTTTAATTTTCTTTTTAAATATTAATTAGCGTATATATGTTGGTTAAAGATATTTGGTGAGGTATATCTCTCCGGAGATAACCGAGCAAGCAAGTGGAATGTACTCTTCGTCTTCCCCAAGTGTCTTGCATAATGGGTGATAGGGTGCAGACCATGGATGGGTTAGTTAATCATATGCTGAATCAAACAGGGAGCGATCATCTCATTTTTTGGCCAACAAATGTGGGGTGAGTGATAAACATTTCGTTAAAATTTGTATTCATGTTTATAATATTTGCACATATATATACTAAATTTGCAGTTAATTTTAATATTCTCAATATAATATAGGAACCATTGGGTGCTGGTCGCCATACACATGAATACATTAAGTGTGTATTTTATGGACCCAGCTCAGGATGGAGTTTATTCAAATCGCCCTGATCTCGTTTCATATATGGAAGCGTAAGTTCATTTTTAATATTCTATACAATGATTTGTTTTATTTTTAAAATTATGCATATTTAATCTATTTTTATTTTTTAATTATAATAATAATAGTGTGGTGACGATGTATCGGAGTAGCCTTCAGAGTCAAGGTTCAAGATCTAAGTTAAATAAAGTGAACTAGATTAACATTAAGGTAAATTTAATTTAGTAAATTATCAAACTAATAGAAAGAAATCATAATTGTAATACGTGATTATAATTGTTAATCAACAGGTTCCGAGGCAAGGAGATAATGACCATTGTGGACATTTTGTGTGTTGCTTTATTGAAGATATAATCCGCGCTTCTCTAACGAACATTCCTCTCAATGTAAGTCAATTTATCGATTTATTTAAATTATTATTGATTGAATAAAAATTCATACTATATTGATTGATTCGTTGTTTGCAGTTTGTCTATGAATGTGAGCTCAAGTCTTACTCTAAGAAAAGACTGGAGAAATGAAAAAACGATTGGACGGTGTACCTTTACAATCGATTCTTATATTCATACGATATTGAGTGAACGTTGTTTGAAATATTGGTAGCATGTAATTAAATTATATATTTGTGATGATATATATTTCATGTTTTTTGTGTATTGGATGTATGTTTATTTATTTCATGATGTGTATGTTTATTAATTTATTTGATGTTTTGGTATATATATATGTGGTTTATGGTTTTATTATAGGATTTTTGGTTTATGGTTTATGGTATTGGTATATATATATGTGTGGTTTATGGTATATGGTATATGGATTTTTGGTTTTTTGGTTTATAGGATTTTTAAAATATAAATTAATAGTTAAAAAAAAAAAATATTGAACAGCGGTTAATAACCGCTGTCTATGTAACTTAATAAACGAAATTTAAAAAAAATTAACTTAGAAAGCGGTTGATAACCGTTGTGCCATGTAATTTTTTAAAAAATGACCTGATATCAAGGGGAGTTTTATATAAAGAGTACACCAATTCAAAGGTTTTTGACTGACTTTAAAACTTAATGTTGTCACCAACCAATAACCATTGCACCAGCCAACTCAAACAATAAACAGATACTTCATTAGTTCCAACCAACTCAAACTTTAAATCAGGACTAAAGTGATTCAAATAAAATATAGAAAAGAAGAAATAATTGCACTATACAAATCTGGGAGATATGCAAATCAAATCTACACAAATGTCCAAATCTTTCTCAACTAACAACCTTCACAATTAAAAACATCCTAAATTGACCTTCTAAATTCAAAACATCCTAAATCAAATCAACACAAATGTGTAAATATTTCTCAACTAATGCATATTCTTTCTCATATTTTATGACTGATATTTTGCATCTAAGTACTCCATTCGTCCATCAAATTTATTGATAGAATTCTTCGCCAATTTGTTGATATGTAAAAAAATAATTTAATCTTCACCTTCAAATTATAGTTTAATTACTCAAGTTGCCATTTAACTTTAATCATAAACTATCACTTTAATTATAAATCTACCCCACAATACTTTTACTTTATCTACTTTGTCCATTTTTTCTTAAAACTAGTGTCCATCCCTATGTGAACAAATATTGTGGACAAAGGGGGTAGTATGTACAAAATTTAGGATTGTAAGTGAGCATCCCTGTTCAACAATATATGCAGGTTCCACTTTTGAGATGGAAATGATTTACTGTGATTGTTAAAATTGTTTTTCTCTACTATTTGGAGCTTGAATTCTGGAGTTAATCCTTTTGTGTTATCTCAATACTGTGATTGTTAAAATTGTTAAAATTTTCTCTACTATTATGAAGGAGCTTGAATTCTGGAGTTAATGAAAGTCCTTTTGTGTTATCTTAATACACTAACAATCACTCCCATTCCTAAGAGATGAGTTATTGGATGAATTGAAATTTGCTATATTTTTCAAAACATCCTAAATTAAACTTCTAAATAGTAGAAATCGGATTTTCACAAAATTAACAGATTAAAAAAAATTCATAGTAACAAAAATCTATCTAAATTCATTTTACGACTAAATTCAAAATAAGAATGATTTACTGGACTAAAAAAACTATTTTCTCAAATATATATCGTATGATTATTAGCTTCAAATGTTTCACTTATATCAATTACTTATTGATTCAGAAGGAGAATCTAGATCAGTTCAACGAGCTCGAGTGGTTGAACGATATGAATTTGTTTGGTGAACAAGTATCCTCAGAGACTTTATCCGCAGCTAAAGTACCTCAACTTCTCGTTCCTCAGGCTAACAACTCAATGTATTACATATCAATAAAACCTGCCTTTTATGCAGTGGCATACAATCAAATTAGAAAAGGACAAGAAGAACAATTGAATTGTATCTGTGTGAAGCCCGAAACTAGATATAAGATTTAAGTACAAATAACAATTAGGTACAAAATACGGAATCGAGTAACTTGTTATTGATTTGGTCGTATAATTCAAGTTGCAAAACAAAGAATATGACAAATCATATACCACACAAGTCGTCATTTAATAAATAAATAATACATAAAAGAGAAAAGAGCAGTTTGATAGCATACCACACAAGTATTATTGATTAAAAATATTAAAATGGGTATGTGATTGGGAAAAATATGACCACATATATAGATCTACATAGGTCCCACCGACCCTGCACCCCAAAATAACCTAACATCCCACAATACAAAATTAAAAATACAATCCCCATCCTACAATTAAGATTTAACCATCTCATGCTGCAGACTTGCACCCCTCTCAATAAATAATGACGGAGTCTTATATATTAATGCATCATACGATTGAATGGCTGAATTCACTTCAATTTTTTTTTAATATCACAATTACACGTAAGCATTACGTCATGCATATATATAATTACTATTTAAAATAATATTTAATTTTTTTAATAATAATAATATATATACATAATAGTGATAATACTTATGCATATTAATTGAAAAAGAAAATTTTCACGTGAACTCGAGTTTATAATTTTTTTTGCCCATATAATTTAAGTGCATTTAAAAATAATATTAATATTTTTATTAAACATTTTTAGTTAATCATTATCAATTTCTTTCAAAAAGAAAATATTAATTGTGTGCAAGTTTATACAAAAGTTAAATCTTTACACATGGCGTTCCAAGATCATCGTCTTCTTTCATAAGATTTAAACACGTCAACTTTGTTATCTTTGAAAAATTCAACTTATTTATCTTTGAATAAATCTTATTATTAATATGAAATAAAATAATTACACGATTCAATATAAATAAATTATATCTTTCGATATAATAAATTATATATTTTTAAAATGCACAATAAATACACGATACATCTAAATGCACGTGGACAATCATGCTATACAAATGGTCCAAAAAACTTCGGTTGCATGGAATTAGGTGTGAGCCATAATGACGACACAAATTAGCAAAATGCGTGAACTTTATCACTTAACTGTCAATTCATTACTAGTAGGAGTATTAAATATCATGAAAACAATTGATAGCCACTAGTCACCCCTAGTCAGCCACAGCCAAGCCACAGCCACAAGTGTGATTATGCCAATTGCCTCACATATTGCTCCGCTGTCTCAACCGTGTTCAAGCATTTGATACGACTTATCCCCCCAATAAATCTTTCTACTTTTTCTCCAACCACTCATATTTTTTCTTCAATAATCCTTCACTTGAAGAAAAAGAAAACACTCTTCAGTTCAATCGGGTGACTTTTTCTGTCCTATCTTTCATTGCAGTCGTAGATATTTCTCCCTTTTGACATAAACCCTTCATTCTTTGTGGTTGTCCTGTTCTACTCTGTTTTTGAAATTATAGATTTGATATTTGGGTTTAAGAGAGAAAAGATGAAGATTCAGTGTGATGTGTGTGAGAAAGCGCCGGCGACGGTGATTTGCTGCGCGGATGAGGCGGCGTTGTGCGCGAAATGCGACGTCGAAATTCATGCTGCTAATAAGCTTGCTAGCAAACACCAGAGGCTTCTTCTTAATTGCCTCTCCAACAAGCTCCCACGCTGTGATATATGTCAAGTAGGTCAATCTTGCCCAACTCTCTTTATGCACTTCCTTTTATTGTTATTGTCGCAAAGTCTTGTTTAAACCAGTTTGACCATGCAACTGTATGAATTTTGTGTCTACTTTTTAACAGTATTAGTTGTTGACTTGTTTCATTGAAAGATATCAGTTGATTCAGTAGAAGGTGTAAGTTGTTTCACTATAAAGTATTAGTTGATTCAATAAAAGGTATTAGTTGTTTCACAGTAAAGTATTAGTTGATTTAATAAAAGGTATTAGTTGGTTCAATAAAAGGTATTAGTTGTTTCACAGTAAAGTATTAGTTGACTCAATAAAAGGAATTAGTTGTTTAACAGTAAAGTATTAGTTGATTTAATAAACAAACACAACGTAAGCAATCTTTCATATTGAACCATTTAATGGATGTAAAAAGGGGTACTATATCTTGAATTAGATCTAAGATTTTCCTGATCCTCCACCAATTAAAATTGGTTGGTGAGTCAGGATCATCTTCTGTGGTTTGCAACATCATCTAATCAAGTGAAATCAACAAGTTAATGATAAGATTCGAGGCGATACTCGTTGATTTAATGTTGGATACCAAATAATTTACCTTAAGAAGATTGATATAGCCAATTAGTTGAACATAGATCTAGATGGATTTATTTTGTTTATCACGTATGACCTTCACAAAGTTGGTTGTTATAAGAATAATGAACTTGATCCCAAACTAGATGTTATGAGTATAAAGAACTGAATATAGGACAAAACAATTTATATCCTCCATTCATCGAGCAACCATGCTTTTTAACTGCTTGTTTATGAAGGATTTTAAGGTCAAATATTCCAATTAGTGAAGAACATCAATCTAATCTGGGCTATTACATTACATATAAGACTTTTTTTCATTCATTTGTATGATTTGTGATAAACTATAATATATGTGTCCTAATCCTTGTCGTTCTGTTTGTGTTGTTACAGTTTACTAATTTTGATCTTCTTACCTATGTGTAGGAGAAACCGGCCTTCATATTCTGTGTAGAGGACAGAGCACTGTTTTGCAAGGACTGCGACGAGCCTATTCACGCAGCCAATACCCGTGCTGCAAATCACCAACGCTTCTTAGCTACCGGAATACGTGTAGCTTTAGGCAACAGCTGTAATAACAACGCCGCTAAAAGCCACACCGAACCAAAGCCACCAAAATCGTATTCACAACAGATTGGTTCAAAAACCAGCCCTCCACACCATGTTTCTGGATTCACATCTCCGTCGTGGGGTGTTGATGATTTGCTACAATTTTCCGACTATGAATCCTCAATTAAGGTAAAGAAAGAAAATGAAGAATGTTATGTTTGATGAAAATGTTTAGGTAAAGTAGTTTTTCTAGGCCTGTAAGTTGTCCCTATTTTGGTCTAGTGCTGTCGACTTTTAGAATTGAAAATAGTCATGTATCTTCCAATTTTTGACATTTTGGTTTGGTAATCGGCCATAGGGGGTGAAATATCCGGATGTTTCACTTCTTACAGTTCCGTCACTGGACCAAAATGTCAAAAACTAGAAGTTACATGACTATTTTCAATTCAAGAAAGTCGCTATATGCACTAAATTCAAAACAATGATAATTTACAAGACCAAAAACACTATTTTCCCAAACACAAATCAAGATTATTAGCTTCGTTTTGTTTCACTCATATCGATTACTTGCTTATTCAGAAGGAGAATCTAGACCAGTTCAACGAGCTCGAGTGGTTGAACGATATGAATCTGTTCGGCGAACAAGTATCCTCGGAGACTTTATCCACAGCTGAAGTACCTCAGCTTCCCGTTCCTCAGGCTAACAACTCGATGTATTACAGATCACCGAAGCTTTTTGCGCCTAACAAGAAGCCCAGAATCGAAATTCCTGAAGATGATGAAGAAGAGTTCTTCACAGTTCCTGATCTTGGTTGATTTAATAAATCTTGATTAAATCATACAAGCATGTTACGGTAGATGAGAGCTTCATGTTTATGCATAAGTACCTGAAACAATATTTCATTAAATTATATCTGTTGTAGGATATGATTTTGAATCGTAGTTACTCTCACCTGTAGTATTTTAAATGTATTTTATTAGTATATTTTTCTGCAACCGCCAATTTTCAGGATGTGAACAGTTCCGGATTTTTCATTTCCGTTATAGTATTAATGAAAATTGCATTTTTGTATATAAATTGAAGGTGTTTTCATTAAAATAAAAAATAAAAAAATTTAAGTCGAAGAGGAAATACTTTATTTCTTTTATTTATCCATCAATTTGAGTTTGATTAAAACGTTTTCATTGATTTATTTAATATTAGCCGAGTTTGACTGCTTGAGGACAGTTTTTACTGTTTTTTGGTTTTTTAAAAGTAATCAATTATAATAGTTTCATAAGATAATAATTACAATAGTTCTTTTCTTATTTGGAACATGACATATTTTTTCGTTTTGCTATAGATTGAAACCGCAACCATCATAAGAGAGGGACCACCTGAAACCGCAACCGAATTGGAAAATTGGGAAAAGATTGTTAGAATAAATATTACTCCTTCAGTCCACCAAATATATTCCTATTTTTCTTATTTGTTTGTCCACCAAATCTATTCTCATACCTTTTATGGAAATATACACTTTATTTTTAGCCTAAAACCATCACTTAATTACTTCAATTGTCATTGTACTTTATTCACAAATAATCACTTTATTTATAAGTGGACCCAACAATACCCTATAATACCCTTATTTTATGTACTATGTTTTTTTTTTTTCTTAAACGGTGTGCCCAAAAAGGTGGGAATAAATTTCGTCAATGGAGGGAGTAACAAATAATAATGGATTGACAAAAAAAAATTGAGATATGGAATATATTTCTACAAACTCCAATGTCAATTGAAATTGGAAACAAAAATCTTTGGAATATGTAGTATATTTTCACAAACTGCAATATCAAATTAGGAAAAAAAATTAGAATAAATAATAATAGATTGATATATATATATATATATATATATATATTTTTGAAATATGTAGTATATTTCCACAAATTTAAATGATATTAATTCAAAAAAAAATTGTTGTATATATAAAGAATAAAATAAATGTCAGAAATATCAATTATGAATGATAGACTAAATTTGGTTGTAATGAGAAGGTATCCACCACTGAATTATAGTCATTTAGTGAAATAAAAATTTAATTTAGAAATAACGAGGGGAACCATTCTAACTGGCTATTGCCATTGGAATTTTTGCAGGAATAACTAAAAAAGAATGTTACAATGGTTCCGTGCCTTTGGAGATTTTGTTGGAATTAGATATAAAAATATCATTTAATTTTTGGAAATCATTTCAATAGGCTAACATTATTGAAAATTCCATTGAAATTAGATATAAAATTATCATTTGGTTTAAGGGAACTATTCCGACGGTCTAGCACTGTTGGAATAATTAAAAAAAACTTCCAACAATATCATATCATTGGAAATTCCATCAAAATTAGATATAAAAATATCCTTTGATTTAGGGGAACTACGTGTTCCAACAAGCTAGAGATGGTGGAATGTTTGTTGAATTAATTAAAAAAAAAAAATCCAACAATATGTCTGTTGAAAATTCAATTGGAATTAGATACAAAAATATCGTATGATTTAGGGGAATTATTCCAACGATCTAACGCTGGTGGAATGCCCATTGGAGTAATTATGGAAACCTTCCAACAACATTATGCGGTTGGAATGTCTGTTGGAATTAGATATAAAATTGAGAAGAATTAGAGAAGCATAACTCTCATTCATCCGCTAACTCCGAAACTTCCATCATATAGTAAATATTAGATCCAATCTCAATAATTCTTCTCTTCTTCTCCAAGAAACCACCAAAATCCTAAAAAATGGCCATGAGAGAGACCTCAATTAAAAAAATATTCTTTAGAGCCTCTGACCTAGTTCATTATAGAGTATCATATAATCTGCACAAAGACAAAATAAATGACACACATATACACACCAATTCACCACTTAAAAGGATACATATATCAAACCTCACATTCATCATATCATTACACAAAGTAATCAGATACCGTAATAACTAAAAATAATTAATTTTGTAAAAGACAAAGAATGATGTTGTCATACATTAGTTGGGTAAAACATTAGGTGAGAAAGAGGTAACTAATCTAATATTTTCATCTACCAAAAGATAGTTCTCCTGAAATATTTTATTTTCTAAGACAACGAAAAAAAGGATTAAAGCACGATGTATATTAAAGGATCTAAGTTTCTTGCTATTTTTTATATAATTAAGGTAGCATGCACATGGTAAAGATCATCATAATTATTCTGAACGAAAAAAAAATATTTTCAGGTTTCCAACTCTTATTTTTTTTCCTCGGAGTAGGCTAAACACTAGTAAAAGCCCTAAAAAAAATTACAAATACCCTCCCATCACCATTTTTATCAAATCCCTCAAGACATTTGAACCTTTCATGTTCTAATTGTCTGTTTTCTAAATCCTAACATTAGTTGTATTTTCAATTTTAAGTAAAAAAATACCAGAAAAAATGAAGGATTTTCTCATGAAGAGATCTATCTACTCGCACAAACTAAAGGATTGAGACAGATCATTGTAAACACAACATGACAATGTGTTCCATGTTGTGCAATAAAAAAAATATTTTCCACTAAGTTTGCATTAAGAAATACATACATGAATTACAAATCACCATCTCGTTCATTTTATAAAACGAAGTCCGTATACACAAATCATCAAATTATTCTAAATGAAAAATATTTATATTTAAAAATAAAATATAATTCTACTTAATTTTTAGATTATATGTCATTTAAATAAATTTCATAATCCTGTAATATAAATCTATATTGTTTTGGAGTCAAATATACCGATAATTTCAAGTTTGCGTAACACGCAGAATTTAAAAATATATATATATATATATATATATATATTTTTTAAGTACTTCAAGTTTAATTAATTCAATTTTATTATAGTCATATTTATTATTTTTAATATCAATATATCTTCTTTCAAAGTAAATTTGTATAATGGAGTATTTTAGATTAAATACCTCACAGTTATATTTTCTATTTATCAAATTATACACATGATTTATATTTTTAAATATTTTCTCTTTATTAAATTATACATATGATTTTAATCGAATTAAACATGACATTTCCTTATACTTTTAGATCAGGTTTGATCGAGATTTTATAGAAAATAACTTAAAAATCAATTGACATCAATTATCTGTTAATGAGTTAATACTTAATATATATATATATATATATATATATATATATATATATATATATATATATATATATTTCACCAAAACCTATACAAAATTATACTATTTCCACTTTTTTAAATAATTTAAATATTCAAAAGTCATAATGACAATTTATTTAAATAAAAAGATACTATGTTTTCTCGTTAAAGCCATTCGTATATAACTAAAATATCGTTTACTACATATAATATCTTTCGTTAAAAAAATATTGTATTGTGGCCAATTTTTTTGATGAATATTTATTTAGATATTAATTTAGATTATGTTTAGATCAATTTAATTAGACATCTAAAGTTGACCCAATTTTAAGACAAATATTTAATGACAAAAACTCGTTTGAGACGGCCTCATACATGAGACGGGTACAATTTAACACAAATCAAATCCACCACTCTCAAAGTGTTAAAACACCAATGCTCAAATTATGTTCCGTCTCACGTAAGTGTGTCTCATACTTAATTAATTTAAAATATGAAACTTTAAATAAACACAAGCTATCAATTATATAAATTATTCTTTTATATCAAATTTTTGACGTACACATACATATTTACTAAATAATTTTTTTTGAATGCTATCATTTTGTATCAAATTTATATTTTTTTTTTTTTGATAATTTATAAAAATACATATAATATTAGTTTGATGATCATAAAGTATAAGCAATTGATATGACATATTTTTAGACAACATTCAAGCATATGAGGAACAATTTAATAAAATAATAGTATCAAGTTATACTCGGGCCCACGCTGAACATTATTCACCATAATATATGGGAGCCCCCGTTAGTATCTTGGACTCATTTTAATTTGAGTAGAGAAACTGAATATTATTGACTCGTTTGATTTCTTTAAAAATAGAAATTGTCCCATTAACTTCATTTTGTGTGATGATTTCACGCAAATTTTGGTGTATAATATAACATCACGATAATAATACTAATACTAATACAAATAAAATAAATAAGGGACGTGATCAATTCCGCTCAATTTAATTCGTTTTCACGTCATGTCTATATCTCAAGCAGAGTAATTTTAAATGTAGGTCTTTATATCTTGGCGGCAGTCTTGTATGTATTTTTAGAAAAGTCTGATTTGTTATGTTGAAAAGTCTGATTTATTTGTATAGAAAAGTGTCTGAATTTAATATAGGAACATAATTGCATATTTTATTTGGAATAGTTGCATGTTTTATTTTGTATAAATGTCTTTCTTAAAAATCTTATTTGAAAGTCAAGATTTCATTACTTGGGTTCACATGATGTTGGGGTTATACATTTCCCAACACATGAGACCCACTCATTTGAAATACATAAATTTTCTTGTTAAACTTATTTATAATATGAAATTGATATCACCATTTTTATATTAAATACACTTAGTATTATAATATTAGTTTATAATATCAATTGAGTGGATTTTGAAAAACTTATTATTTGAAATATTATGAATGTATGAGCTACCAATTTGTGTGTTTGTTTTTTCCCATCACAATTTGTTTATATCATTTTGGGGTCAAAGTTTATCTCAAAGATGTGTGCTTTAGCAGGGTGCACCGTGCGGGCAATTACGTTACTAAAAAGTAAAAACTTAACCCATTTTGCTTTTTCTCGTGCTTTTATTTTTGGTCCGGTGTTTCGAAATATGTTATTGTTATTGTGGAAGCCGAATTTTTTATTAGTTTCAAAAAGTTTTGTGTGAAGAAAGATGTCATGTAACTTTATCCATTCGCATGTCTATTTATAGTCCTAACTAGTAACTGCTATGGCATTGTTAAGAATATAAGATAAAGAAACCCTAATTTAACCCAAAACTAACTGCTATGGTATTGTTAGGAATAAAAGTTAGGAAACCCTAACTTAATCCAAAACTAACCATGGTCAAAGGTTAAATATTGACTCACACTTATATACCTTTCAACATTTTTATTTGGAACCGATGTGAGACCGTAACAATCGACCCCCCTTAAAGGGGACGTCCATGGACGGCACACTCCGGGCGGCAACCCATATGCAAAGACCCACTTTCTGGGTGGCAACACCCCTTGGGCCCACATCCGAGGTGGCAACCCCTTGGCCACCATCGTAGATGATCCATGACCCATTCAATATGCAAGGGGTTTTTTTTCATCCGGGTGGCAACCGGCCCAATTGTTAGGAATATAAGTTAGGGGGATTTTTTTTAATCAAAACTGTTGAATCAAATGTTAATAATTAGTTAATCAAAAATGATCTTTATCTTTCTTGGCTTTATCTTTCTTCCACACTTTCGTATGGAGCAGATGAGGATAAATAACAATGTCTTCAATAAATATTATCTTTGACACTAATTTCAAATAACAAGTTGTCAAGGTTTTGTTTCATTATTTCCCTATAAAATCACCTGGAAACGATTTAACATTTATCATCTACAAATGTAAATAATTCAATAAGTTGATTTTTATTTTTTATTTTTAAAAAAAACCTCTATAACATCAAGTTTAATTTATTGATGTTCTTCAAGGAAAAAAAAGTTAAATATGTTGTTCAATTTTTTTATAACTCAATCTTTATTGAAGAAAACACTCAAAATTAATATAATTTTATTACGAGAAATAGAAGTTAACTTATTTGCACACATTCTAACACTATCAGATAGTGTAGTATTTGGTAGACGAACTACAATTTATTAATCATATGTATCATTTTAAAATTCTAATTTTATGCTTTAATACTAATTTATTTTGATTTTAAGAGGGTATCTCATTTGCAGATTAAAAAATTTCTAAGATTTTAGTTTCGGAATTGGCAATGGACGCAGCGGAATTGGAAGAATTGTTGATGGTTTTTGAGAAATCTCTATCTCAAATCAAATGGAGGCTCAAGTCTTCTTCCAAATCTCGTCTTCAAACTGGTTAATCCCTTTTCTTTGTTCCCACTGTATCCAGCTTTCATGTAATAGTAATAACAGTACGCTTGATCGCCATTTTTAAATGGATTTTTGCTTCTTATATGCCAAGAAATCATCAGCTGATGGTTTTGCTTGTTTATTGCATATATTTTAGTGAAATTCAACACTGGATTTCTTGTTCTGTATTTTTACTTATTTTATGCGGGAATTCGAGCATTTTTAGGGTTAATCTGTTGGGAAGTGTTTAGTAGCCTTAATTATCAAATAATGGAGGAGAATTGTATCATATAGTATAATTTTTTGAAGAGGTTTTATATTCCCCTTCTTTTGGGGATCAAGTTGCAGAGATTTTGTTCTTGGTAATTGAACTTGCATTTTGTGTGTTTGATTGAAAAAATGGCCATTCCTGGATTTTGTGAGCGAAAGAGATGGCTCTCTTTACAGTACGAGTGTTGTTTCCTGTATATAAAATTGATCGTTTGTTGGTAAAACTTCATTTTGCAGATATTTTGGCATTGTGTTCTAAGATGAGGCCTTGTATCATGGTGGATTATGGTGGGATAATGCCTGAATTGGGGGATCGTCTTTGTGAATTTCTCAAACATTGCAAAAAGGTTGTTGAGTCTCTACCAGCTTGATGTAACAGCAATTTTAATGCTCTATAGTTCATATATATATACACACAAACACTAAAGTGAGTTATTCTCCTGAGTTCTTTGTTGTTTAAAATTTCTTGATATCAATCAATAGTTAGGTCACATGACGTGCATGAACTTGTTTAGTAACAACAGAATCTCCAATTCAAAATTCCATGATTACTAAGAAAGCCATCTTTTGCCTCCCAAGTCTTGTGGGTATCGGTTAAATACATAGTAGCTTAATATTTCTTGTGAATTATATCTTAAGCTTCTAGAGAAGAAGTTCAATGGATAGAACGCATTACTAGAAAAAAAAGTCTTTAATATGACTGCTATTGATCATATTCATCATTCTATTTGTAGTTAACTATCTAGAAATTACTGTAAGAGCTTTATAATCTTTAATATTGCTATATTAATGCTTTGTTTGGCCTCTGATCAACTCCCAGGAGTCGTCCATATTTGAACTTTTACATGTCATGGTCATAGACGATATGGTGTACTTGATCCACATCAGATCGCTTACGGATTTTATCGAATCAAGTTTGAGGATGGAGACTGAAATGCTCTATGTGGACCTCGAAAACGATCCTCCAAAGGTATGCACAGTAATTTTTGCAACAAAGCATTTCTCCTCTTTCTTTCTTGAGTAACACTTGGGTGCACCAATTGCACCGTGCCACTGGTGCACAACTAATACTGTTCAGAAAGAACAACTAAGACTAACCAACTAAACCTTTTAGTAAAACAACTAACACCATTAAAAACTGCACTTGAGTTGCACGGTGAAATTGATGCATAGTAGAAGTATTTGCCTTCTTTTTCTACTTTGTTCTTTAGCAATGCCTCGATTTTGTGATTCCAGATGATGACATCAGCGGATAAAAGCCCTGCAATTATGCAGCTTCTGTCTGCTCAGAAGTTCTTCTCCTCATCTTTTCACACCATTGGGTCCTCTCAAGATGCTTCCGAGTCTTCTGAGATAATCGATCTAAGTTTGTGCCTTCAGGAAAGTCATGTAACAATCCCAACTCTTAATGGGTAACTCTTACTTTCGTCTCTAATGTGCATCTTGTGTTTTTGAATTTATCAGTGATGAGAAAATTGATTGCAAGTGTTGCAAGTGTGCTGCATGTACCTCATTTTTAAAAAAAATTGCTAGATAAAGTTCCTGAATATGTGCTTGTATAAAGTTGTGTATTTGAAATAGAAAAATGTAGACAAGATTTACGATATTCAATATCGCCGAATCGGGTGTGTTTAAGCACTTTTTTTTTTTTTTTTTGAGTGTGCTTTTAGGGTCCAAGTAATTTAAATATGTTCTCCTTTGCTAGTTGTTGTCACAGGATTTTTTCATTATACCCTCCCTCCCTGAGTACCTTTTTGTATATAGTTTATTGATACACAACATTCAACTCACTGCATTTTTGCGGTTGACTTTTAAGGTTATTCTAGTGTGTGGCATATGTATTAACTAATACATTCAACATCCAAAGCTGGAAAACATTTTTTTCTTTTAAGTGACTATTTCATCCAACAGTTTTGTAAAGGAGGGCTATAATTGGTTGTCTCGTAAAAGTGAAGTGTTTAAGAGTGAAGATATCAAGATATTGACCAATACATTTGACATACACATCTGTGGAAATATTTATTTTGTTGAGAGACCATTTAATGCAACACATATTTTTATAGGTGGGCTAAAATTTGTGTTGTCACATAAAAGTGAAGATAATGTGATCCCATTTAGTACAACTGCTCTGCTAAGGACTTGTTTGGTTTTATTCAATTGTCTGTCTCCTGTGACGAGTGAGTCCCCCACCTCCCAAAGAGAAAATCATAATAATTTATTGTGGAAATTTATGCTATTACAGGTGGCTTCTTGGTTACCCAGTCATTTATTTGTTCGGGAAAGACCACATTGAGGATGCTATATATAATCTCTCAACCAAATCGCTTCACATCTATCAGATTTTTGTCACCAGGTATGGAATCAGAAATTTTGTGAGAAAATGGTAGTTTTGGCATTGTGAATCACACATAGGTAGTTTAAAAATATCTACTGTAGAAATTACTGTCACTCCATAAATTGTACTTTGGGCAGATTAATGATGCATCTTTTCTGGAATTCTTGCCATAGGGTTAAAGCATCCAGCAAAGGGCAATCGAAGGAAGAACTGACGAGGTTGGCTTTTCAGTTTTGCACGTTCTCAATTAATTGCATTAACCATTACAAATTCCTGAAAAGATAAACCCGAAAAGTATTTCTTTGTTAGAAATCAATTAGCTCTGGTTTGCTTTAGTTAAGGGCTTTATTTCTCTTCTGAGATGATTTTGCTACTACGCAAAATTTGGAGAACTGATAATTTTTGTGTTGTGTATGCACAGATTAAATTTATAAAAAGCTGAACTAATTATAGCAAAAGAAAGAAAAGGAAAATGTACATGTTGAGCTACACATTATAAACTGTCAAATTAAATCATCAAGAAAAAAAGAAGGCATAATGCATCAACAGATTGCAGCATCACAGAAGTCATAACTTAGTTCAAATATTCGATAAACTGGATTATGTATTTCAGCTTTGTTAGTAAGAGAAGGGCTAGAATCTGGGATTATTTCATCTAATGTTTGGTTATAAATTTTATCCTTGAAACAGTTTTACAGTGCCTTATGACTTGAGCTTGGAGGGAAACAACGAACCATGGGCAAAGTCGTTTTTGGCTCACATGCAGCGAAGGTGGGAGAACTGCAAGCACGTATGGGGATCATTGAATATGGAGGTTCGTGGTTGTTATCCACAAGCAATTGCACTATGACAAATAGATGTAAGTGATTTGTAGAAATACAAGAATTTTTTGATATAGAAAAGTGGGATTCATGCTTTATATGTTTGTGCAACTGTTCGAAGATTAAACTTTGGAATTGTAGAATTGGATACACCCTGATTGTCTTGTCTTCTGTTTCTGCAACTGTGATTGTTAGAATTGTATATGCACTTGATTGCGTTTATAATCTTGAAAACTGCAGATTGTAAAACGAGTTCAAACATTCAAACGAGCTACTACATTGTTTGGAAGTTTCAACATGCTGTTGTAGTCTCCGGTATCATTCGATTTGATCGAAATTTTATGTTTGCGTGTGATCGTCTCAGCATTTTTGTGATTAAGAAAGTATTTTTCAAATAAACTATTTTTTTTATGCTTATTTTTTCTCGACACTTTTACTTGAAAAACTACATTATAAGATGTGATAATAATGCAAATTAAATAAGGAATGTGATAAATTTCGCTCATTCAGTCATTTGTAGTTCGTTTATAGGTCATTTCTATTTCTCAAGCAGAGTAATATGAAATATTATGAAGGTAGATCCCTGTGATATGAAAGTTATGTAATTTATGTAACCATGGTCCATATCACTTTGGCATCAAAATCAATTATCCCAAACAGAGCATTGTGAAATAAAGAAAGAAAATATACCCTGTGATAATATATAAAATATTGCACTGTGTAGTATCTTAAAAATATATATTAAAAAAACACAAATTTCGTGTAATTTTACACGATATAATATTGCACAAAAAATTTACTTTTGACTTTAGAAAAATAGTGTCGATGGTCACATGGGTTGACAAAGTTTAGTATGAAAATTTGCATATATAAAAAAACTTTTTACAAAATTAACAATTTTATATAATGAAAGTAAAAAATTTTAAAAAAAGTTCAAAATGTACTCGATGGTTCTATTGTAAATATATTTTAATTATAATAATATAAAAATTAAAAACTCCTAAAAACACCTAAACATAAAAACAGAAATTCGAAGGTAAATACCATCCAGGAATAAAACTCAAAAAGTTTAAACAAGAAAAAAGATGAAATAGAGAGATGACAACATTCTCTATTTTTTAGCATTGAGAAGAGAGACAACTTCAGCGTGGTTTGGCAGAGCAGGAATTGCACCCTTTTTAATCGTGGTTATGGCTCCACATGCACATGCATACTTCAAAACTTCCTTCAACTTTGCTTCATCCTGAAATATTTATAAACAATTTAAATTATCACATTTAAATGAATAAAATGAGAAAAAAGACAAATTCTTGTATGCAATTTAAATGAATAAAATGAAAAAAAAAAGACATGCCGAACTATGTGTTTTTTTTTAATCGTGGTTATGGCTCCACATGCACATGCATACTTCAAAACTTCCTTCAACTTTGCTTCATCCTGAAATATTTATAAACAATTTAAATGAATAAAATGAGAAAAAAGACAAATTCTTGTATGCCATAAACTAGAAAAGATAGACTAGTACCTCGATTAGCTTGAGATCATCGACCATCTTTCCGAGAAGGGCTCCGACGAAGGAGTCACCGGCTCCGGTGGTGTCGACTGTCTTGACAGCGTAGCCAGGAATAGATCCACGGAAATTCTATAAAGGAAGAAAAAGTGTACAAATTAAGGAAAAATGGATTATCATATTATACAACTTTGCTATAAGTTAAATTAGAGATTTTTAATTTCAAGGTCATTTGGTTGAAATGTCAACAACAAATGAGTCATAAAGTCACACGAATCACACCTTTCAAGGAATGGGAGTAATAACTTAGTATTTAATTAATCAATCAATAATTCATTTTCAGAAAACAATGTGCGCAGTAGGACCACCCCTCGTGCTACATTGCTAACTTTGATGGATAATTAATACAACTAATACTATTTAAAATGCGAAAACAATTAACATTGATCAATTTAAACTATTTAAAATATAAATTGAATTGCATTAATTGATACATGAAAGTAATTATAACTCACCTAAAATACATACATTTATACAAACACAACCATCAAGATAAACAGTTAAGAATATTTTTTAAAACGTTGATAAAGAATATAATATATAAAAAGACCACCGTCCTTGACTTTATTCATTTACCAATCCACTCAAAATGCATTGCATAGATATATAATATTTTAAAGAATCTACATCACCACCCACACTCACTTTTCCCTTACTTTTCAAAGTCTTCATAATGTATATGTGAAGCTTTTCACAAAACCATTTTGACAAACTTCATTTTATTTTAATTGATCAAGACTCCAATTTGGATTTTACCATCATACTATATCATAAATAAAACTAAGCAAAGTATAATAATAACAATATGAAGGGTAGGTGTACCTTTGTGTAATATCTACAACCCTTCTCTCCAAGGGTGACTAAGAGGAGCTTCAAGTTGTTGTGCCACAAAGACATGGCCGATTCGTCGTCGATCTTGTTGCTTCCAGTTAGAAATTCGAGCTCCACGTCGCTCACCTTGATCACGTCTGCCTTGTCCCAAATGCTCATGATTTGCTCCTTGGCGTACTCCGCGGATGGCCAAAGTGGCAGTCGAAGGTTGGGGTCGTAAGAGAGCAATGCCCCAGCCTTCTTCGCCTCTTCCATCGCTTTCATGTGGGCCGATCTGCATGGCTCCACGATCAAACTGATTGATCCGTAGTGGAAGATCTTAGACTACATACACAAATCATTTGTTCCAAGAGCTAATTAGAAATGCAATTATACAAGAGCTAATAGATAATTGAATTGGATTTCTTGATTGAATATTCTTGTGCAATATAAGAAATGTGAATTCTTTCTGAATAAAAAGTGCATCAAATAGATGGAAAGAGCAAATGACTAGTTCCGAGCATTAATTAGAAATGCAATTGCACAAAGGCTAATAGATAGCTGAATTGGAATTCTTGATTGAATATTCTTATGCAATATGAGAAAATAGATGGAAAGAATTTGGCATGCCAAAAACTTCTGATACTATCAGTAAACAAAACATGTGCTTACCTTGATAATAACATTATTATCATGTCTCATGTACTAACACATTAGTATTATTGAAGTAGCTTTAATGGCTACCAACTACACTAGAAATAGAGTCACCACATTAAACAGTACATCAATTTGTGTTTGTTAGTTTAGGTTTAGGTAGCTAGCCTATGCCAAAAGATGTAATTTGTCCAATTACTTACAATCTCAATTAAATTTTTTTCACTACTCGAATTGATAAGTTTTTACTCTGTTTCGGACTAAAAATCAAAATCAGACAGTCTATCATTAAAAATATAAGAAGCAAACAGGGAAATCCAAAGAGTAATGGATACAGTTTCACCAAAATAGAGTCACCTAATTGAACTGTACATCAATCAATGGTTATTAGATTTAGGTATGAGGCCCACATTCACCAACTTTTCCAAGGTAAATAAAAGTGCATTGCTCTTTTCTACACTATAGACAAATAGATATAGCTTTGGGGCGGATTTTAAGGCCTCATATGGACTCACAGATATGTCAGTCATTGATGGAGCCCATCTCATAAAAACAGAGAGCATTCAAGGCAACACTGAGTAGTTTCAAGGTAAATTTTAGTGCTTATCTTGTCCATTGAATTTAGATATTCTGGGTGTAAATAAATTACTGTATAATAACACAAAAATACTACACAAAAGAACATCAATTAAAATTACTAGAATTCAACAGATTCACACATAATATATTACTTCAGCTCATAGGGAATCCATCACGTGTGGATGTAGCACAAAATTTTACAAAAAGAGTACTAAAATTAAGATTTTTCCATGGTTTCTGGTACAAATTTGTATTATCCAAGAGCTAACATGATCACACATGTTAAAGAAAATTGTTGCGTGTATCTATCAATCTTTGGAAAAATGTAAATCTATTTTTTTGTAAATAATATTATATTTTTTTCTTTGGAGTAAAATAAAATATGAATATCACGAAAGTCACTGTCATAGCATGGGGTAATGCTTGCAGAAATGAATGTAAAGTACAAACAATAAAAACAATGCATATTCATATTATAAAAATTCAGCAATCACCCATCATATTTACAATCATCCATAAAAAATATCAGATAATTTAATTATTGGACAATGGGTGTCAAAATCATCAAATAAAAGAAAAATGGTGTCTTTAATTAAAAGTCTCCTCATTTTTTTAAAAAAAAAAAAAAATCACACCAGAAAAATATGTAAAAGATATTTATTTCAGCAATCAATTGTAGGGACCAATCCTCGCTGGATTTTACGTGGCTAAGTAATCCCAACTTAAACATCACAATTAATAAATATATATGACCTCAGATGCGTAAATTAGTAAAATTAGACACCCATCGGAAATTTAATAGCCGTTAGATTCATTGCACCTCGATCACTATTCCAAATTCAACTGTAGCTTTCAACCAAAAATCTCAGAAAAAAATAAAATCAGATATTCAAACAAACATCGATGCAGATTCAACTAAAATAAGCACGATTCATCGATTAAAAAAACGCATTTCTCGATCCAAAAATAAAAAAACGCACACACAGTTACACACACTAGCGTGAAAATCATATCGATCGATACTAACAGATTCAGTAAAAACACAGCGCGATTCATCGATTAAAAAACGCATTCTCGCTCCAAAAATAAAAAATCGCATACACAAACACGTACACGAGTGTGAAAAATCATATCGATACTAACAGATTCAGTTAAAACACAGCACGGTTCATAGATTAAAAAACGCATTCTCGCTCCAAAAAAATTAAAAATCACACACACACAAACACGCACACGACTGTGAAAAAATCAAAACAGCGATTGGAGATCGAAACTTACAGATCTGATCAAATCGAGGTTCAATTCCTCCGGCTTGAGCAGCATATCCGCGCTCGGATTCCTATAAAACATGAATTCGCGCTCGCCGTCGTCCCTTAGTGTCACGAACGCCAGCGCCGTTCTCGCGCCTTTGTCGAAGTTAACGCCGTCGGCGGAGACCTTGTTCTCCTTCAGGATCCCGGCGAGCATTTGCCCGAACTCATCGTCGCCCAATTTCCCGACGAACGCCGCCTTCCCGCCGAGCCTCGCGACGGCGATCGCCACGTTCGCCGGAGCTCCGCCCGGAGCCTTAAGAAATCCCGGCGCGTCCGCCAGCGACACGCCGGAAACGGTCGGTACGAAATCGATCAGCATCTCGCCGAAACACACGATCAAACCTCCCGCCATTTGTTAATATATAGATAGATATATATACGTATATATGTGAGTGTATATGTACGTGAAATTTGCAGAGAGAATGAGGTGAAGGGGGGAACGGAAGAGTGGTGTTATATATAGTTGGGGGAGTGGGGATAGCAGAATTAGAGTCAAGGAGACTTTTTTTATAAAGCAATTAGCATTAAATACACTATATTTAATAAAAAATTATCCACTAATTACGTCTGTTAATATTTTTATTAATTCTGGTTGTTAATGTAAGGGCAGCTACAATGATGGATAATCCACAAAAAAATGAAAATTAATTTGTAAATGATTTTTTATTGGCTTGTTTTGCACGTAAAGAGTGGACACTCCACAACCACCGTAGTGATTATTATGTTTAATTGTAAAAGAGAAAAAAGGAGGGATTTAAATTTTAAAAAAGGAATAGGATAAAATTAAGGAAAAGAAATTCAATATGGAATAGCTATATATTATGATATAAACTTATAAAGATACGAAGTTAAGTAAAACATTCACTTTTTAAAACTTTTGTATATGTATGACCGCGTGGATAATGATAAAAAAATCCGAACTTAATTTCTTTTGTCGGAAAATCCGAACTTAATTAACAAATCCATTTTCAAATGTATGTATATCTCTTCTTAATAATACATTAGGTTTTGGTTAATAATATTAAATTTATATAATTATATTTATAAATTAATTTTATTATATTTATTAATTGATATCATTATATTTTTAAATTGAGATTATAATATTAAATATTATATTTACTATATTATAAGAGTAATAATATCATTTTATAAGTGTAATGGTATAATTTCATACGATAAAGTAGTTTCATTAAAGAGTTTCTATAAAACATAAGATAAAAATAAAATGCTCTAAAAAAACATAAGATAAAATAATCGAAGTTGTTTTTTTTTTCTTAATAAATTTGAATAATCATATAAATTATTTGCTTTTTAACTAACGATTGGGTCTCATGTGCATCCATGTGCACTGTGCACTCATAGTCATTTTAAAATATGCAATTTGTAATACTGAAATATAGTAAAACATAATATAAAAATAAAATGCTCTCAAAATAAAAAGAAAGATAAAATTATCGAAACAAAATTGTTTTTTTCTTAATAAATTTGAATAATCATATAAATTATTTACTTTCTAACTAATGAGTGGGTCTCAATTTAGAGATGTTAAATGGGTCGGCCCTAACCCATTAGGGCCAGCCCTATAGGGCTGCGGGCCAAACGGTCCCGGGCCTTAAGCGGTTCATTTTAAACGGGCCTCTAATAGTTGAGACCTAACCCTAACCCTAGCGGGTTACGGGTTAAACGGGCCACCTAACGGGCTCCGAAAAAAATAAAAAAAAAATCAAAAAATGTTCAAACATTAACATTACATAATGATAAAAATTCGATCCAGACTGCCCCATCATCTTTAATAACAAATGTTCAAAATATAAAATTAGTTCTCATCATCTTTAATAACATAATTGAGGAAAGTTTCCATGAAATTAGTTAATAATATAAAATTTATATCATCACATTTATAAATTAATATCATAATATTAATTTATAATTATAATGATATCAGTTTCATATTATGAACAAATTTTATAATATAATTTATAAAAATATTATATTATTATTTTATATTGAATTAATATTTTACTTATTTATTCAATTCAATAGAAATTGAAAACTGTTAAAAAATATTGAATTGAAGAGGATTAATTATTAATTGACTAAATCAAATAGAAATATTTAATTTGTAATTGATTGGCCATAATTGATTTTTTGCCTTATTTAAATTTAAAAAAAAATTAATTGAAAAATTAGAAAATAAAATAAAATAAAAAACTTGAGTATATATAAATATAAAGAAGTACTAAGTTAAGCTTTGGTTCAGATCGGGCCAAAAAGATCCGATTTTAAGCGGGCCTCCCATTTTTCGGCCCTAACCTGCGCATATAATAGGTTTAAATTTAAGATTTTATTTAATCCGGATTAACATCTCTAAATGTGCATTTAGGTGTATCGTGTCATAGTGCATTTTATAACCATGCAACTTGTAATATGAAATATGCAACTTGTTTATATTGAACCGTGTAATTATCTTAACGTAGTTCGACTATTTTTTTCATATTAATAGTTACAGGATTCATTGTAAACAAATTGTATATTTCAATATAATATGTTATATGATTCTTTATGAATATTATATGAACTTAAAAAAAATTGTTTTTTTTCTATGGATGCGAAAAAAAAAAATTGTTTGGTTGAATTTTGTTTTATTAGAAATAGTCTTGCACATTTCTATTGCATTTTAGAAATGTGCAACTTATTATGCTAAAAAATGCGACTAATTTACACAGAAAAGTGCAAATGTTAATATGAGAACATAATTGCATGCTTCTGTTTGGAATAATTGCACATTTCTATTTTATATAATTACACGCTTCTAAAATAAACTATGAGTGCGTGGTATACCCGAGTGCACATGACACCTACAATTTACATAAATGCACCGGTGCAATGAGTGTGTCAAAGTATTAGTCAATAGTTCAATTTTTTTTTTTTTTCTCTCAAGCATTATCCTTTTTTTTCTAATTTATACGAAAAGGGAAATTTGTACTCCATTTATTGGAACTTTTTCTTAAAGTCACAAATATAATAAATGGATAATGGATAAAATGTGGTTTAATTTAATGTATATCATCAACTCCAACCCCAGTCACGTATGAGTAATTTCTGTTGGTTGACAATCGCGAGAACTATGTAATAAATGATACGAGATGAAATCAGATAAAATATATTCTGTTTTAAATTTTTTGTAGTCCTATAACTTTGTTTCGTTTTGAAATTGGTCCCGATTATTTTTATTTTTTAATTTTGGTCCTGTAAAGTATAAAAAAATTTGAAATTGGTTCTTTAACCTGTTGTAGCAAGTCACCAAACAGGTAACTGCCACCTATGTAATTATTTTATTTTTTTCCTTTAATTTCGAAATGTCACCTAAACTTTTTTAATTCAAATAATTTGTGTTGGGATTTTTTTTCGTATTTTTTTAGGAAGTGAGAGTGGTTTTCTGCTTTTATTGGTTTAATTTTTTTTATTTTTGGGTCAGTTTAGACCCAGTAAATTGACCGATTCGCTTTATCTTTTGATATACAAATTGTTTTAAACCCGACTAAAATGATTAGGATTAAAAAAGTTCAAGTGGCGCTTCAAACTTAAATAGGAAAATAAAATAATTACATATGTAGTGCTTACCTGCTTGGTAACCTGCTGTAGCTAGGGATGACAATGGGTCGGGGCAGGGCGGGTACCTAACTACCCAAGCCCGCTCCGTGCATATACCCAGCCGACCCAGCCTGCCCCATGGCCCGCTGTGGATCAGAGTTTTAAGACCCAAGCCCGGCCTGCGCTTGGCAGGTCAGCCCCATTTTTTACCCATCCTGCTACATTTTTTTTAATGAACTTAAAATTCAATTTTTTACCTATAAAAATGTTATAACATTTAGTACAATACAATAACATAATTCATGCTAAAATGGATATAAACTAAATTCATCATAATTTGACGAGAGATTTAGAAATTAGAAATCCACAATGAAAAGAAAACTGTGAGATAACTGATAAAATATATATATGTATATACCATATTTTTATAAGGATCGTGCAAAGATCTATATCAATAGTATCATGTGGATCTTTTACAAACACAAATAGGAGATTACTGAGAAATTCCATTCATAAATATCTTTTCCAGAATAAGAATTATTGAAAAAGTTTTTCTGTTCTTCATTAAGAACATCCATAGGAGTGGGTCTCTTATAATAATAAGTAGACATGGTAGGTCTATCAGCCCATTTCATTTTATTAATACTATCAGTATTATTAGGACTACCATTATTAGGTTGAATAACATGATTATCAGTTAAATCATCATCTAAAGCTGAAATATTAAGATTTCTAAATTTATCATTAATAATTTTTTCTATGTCAGAAATAGAAGCTTCAGTTTTAAAATCTTTTATCTCAATAGGAGATTGAATAGAAGAAGTTGTTTTAATAATAACATTATTATTATCATTTTCAGATTTATTTTGAGAATCTATTTTAGAGATAATTTTATCAACTTTATCATGTAAAGAAATAATTTCTTCTCCAATAATAGACAAATAAAGATTACAAAAATTATTTTGCTCAATCATTTGATTAACATGTTTAACAGTAATTTGTATGACATCATTTTCAATAATTCTGGAGAACGGAAGAAAATTAAATATCATTTCTCCTTTTTCAATTTGAAAAGGAACATGGGGAGGGTAAACCGATTTTTGTATACCACAAGAAATTATTTTATAATCTCTTTCGATGACTGAAATATAATCAATATAAAAAAATTTAATAAACCAAGGAACATAATAAGTAATTTCATTATGCTTTTTACAGAATTTATAAAAACTGTTAACAAAGTAATCTAAATCATCTTTTGAGAATGATTTAAAATACCAAATTCTAAACTTATCCCATTTAGGATTATTAAACTCATCATTAATATGGGCTCTAGTAGAAGAACCTTTAGAAAAATCTATAAAGTTTGTAAAATCCATAAAATTAAATTTTAAAGTTACAATCCGAAATTGTTTCGGGATCAAATTCATCTTTGTGAATAATATTATTTTCATTAATAATAATTTTCTCATTGTTATAATTATCATTTTTACAATGAGTATTATCTCTATAAGAGAAGTAAAGCTCTAGATTCGAGGGAAATTCTACTTCATAATCCAAAGGAGATATAAAAGAATGACTAGACATTGATCTAGTATGAGAATTTGGATGTCTTCTTTGATTATTTTGAAAACCAATATTAATAATATCATCATCACTTTGAGTAATATGTTTAAAATCACTATTAATAATAGGATTTTTAGGAACAGATTGTTCTATTATCCAATTTTCAGGAAAAATAAATTCTTCCCACTTAATGGATCTTCTGGTAGTAATATTTGATTTACCAAAATTAGTTTCTATAAGAATAGTCTCATTATTATCTTTCTCAATTTTTTTACACATAGGATTAAGTGTAAATAAAGGCTTATAATAAATACGATACAGATACACATAACCTCTGTTCCTGGTATGTAATTATAAACATGAGTTTTAACATTTAATGTTAAAGCTTCAAGAATATTACTATCAGATAAAGATAGAGATAAATTATGATATGCGTCAAAATAGACAGGTCCTAAAACCAAACTAAACTCTATAATTCCCATTAAGGATTGTGTCCAATTAAGATTTCTACCATCCCTAAGAGAAGCTAGAAAGCTTTCTGGTAAACCATTTAAGGTAAATGGTCTAAAAGCGACCTGAATACAATCAATATGTAAGAACTTATGAGTTCTTTTGTAAGGTAAAATATCATTTTTACTAAGTAATTTAATAACCATCTCTTCTTCATGAAGAGGTATAGAGGATTCAGTAGTTTTAACAATTTGTTTAAAACCTATTTTTTCAAAAGCTCCTAATTTATAAACCATTTTAGGCTCAATTTTAGGAATAGTTAATTTATTCAATAGATCAAGATTTTCAGGAATATCATATTCCTGAGTCATACTGTTCTTAACAGTATCCTTTAATTGGAATAGATTCATTAGAATCAAGATGTATTGAATCATGAAACCATATAACTTATATATACCCTACTTCTCATGACTCTGATACCATATTTTTATGACCAAATTTTTAAACATATCAAGATGTTTAAAATGTATTTCAATATCTTTAGAAAATACAAGAATGTCATCAATATAAACAATAATGAAATCACTATAAGGATTAAAAATGTCATTCATAATTTGTTGAAATTCAGACGGAGCATTTTTAAGCCCAAAAGGCATAACAGTCCATTCATAATGACCAAATGGTACATTAAAGGCAGTTTTATATCTATCAGGTTGATTAATCTGAATTTGCCAAAAACCTGATTTTAAATTAAATTTAGAGAAAATAAGAGCATTGACTAATCTGTCAAGAAGATCATTTTTATTAGGAATAGGATGTCTAATCCATTTTAAAACCTTATTAAGAGGTTTGTAATTAATAACTAAACTAGGAACTCCACGTTCCTGCTCAGGATGTTTATTAACATAGAAAGCAGTACAAGACCAAGGAGAAATTAGAAGGAGTTATAAGCTTCTTTTGTAATAAGGAATATATTTCCTTTTTACATAACTCTAAATATTTAGAGTTCATCAGACAAGGTCTAGATTTAGTAGGAATTTTATTCTCTTTAAAATCGTCTTCATAAGGAAGAGAAACTATATGTTTCTTTCTATCCCAGAAAGCATTAGGAAAATCATTACAAATTTCAATGGAAAATTTATTTATTAAAAATTTGATTTTATCCTGTAATTTAGAATTATTTAATCTATTACTTATAGTAATAGAATTAAGCTCTTCTTTAAGAAAATTAATTTGACAATTTTTATTATTAATTTGATCTTGAATCAAATTAAGAACCTTATGAATAGGTTTGGTAATAAACTTAAAAGTAATAGGTTTACTATTATAAGTACCTGTAATACCCTTTTCACCAACAAAAGTCAAAGGATATATTTTAAAGAGAAAAGGAAGACCAATAATCATTTGACTAGTGATGTCTTGTAGGTCGAACGGAGTTAAGTGAAAGGTAAGTCTAGAGGAGGGTGAATGGACTTCGAAAAACTTTTCGTCTTGAATCAGGTGTGAGAGCGGATAGCCCGATCAGAGTCACAGTGAATCGATTTGGTCGATAACCAACTTCTTGAACGCCTTGAAAGCGGTCGATTCGGTAACTATCAGATTAAGCGATGTGTGCGGAAGCTTAAGTTTTACGATGTGAAAAACCGGTTTGTATAAATCAGATTCAAGTTTTATCTTTTTAATCGGATGACGTAAATATCGGTCCGTCGGATCGAAGCTTGGTCTTTGTCGATCTTAACTTAGAATGTATCGCTTTAAGATTGTGCGATGTGAGAGCGATTAATCAAAGCGAAAGAAAGGCACCACAAGATTTATAGTGGTTCGGACAAACCCGCCCCACGTCCACTCTTCCTTTCCTGAGGGCACCAACTTAACCGACTTAACCGATTGGACTTAGTTTAGTGTGTTAGTCCAACCTGAGACACCAACGGATGTTTTAAGAGTTCTCACTCAACCGATCCCGAAATCGATTACTAGAAACCCTAGATCGAAATCTTGCTAAACAACTTATCCTAACTTGGGGTTTGGGTAAGATTGTTGAGGTTCCAACTATGAAATCTTTCCTTGCGTCTGACCTAAAAAGCTAGATGAAAAGATTTCTTGCTAAGAACTTATGGGATGAACACAATATAAAATAAGCTTGTTGTTGTTGTGTTCTTCGCAAGGAAATCGACTATAGTTTGAGCTTCTTGATTATGTTGTTTGTCCAAGCATTTCCTTTTTCACTCACGAAGTGTGATCCCATATTTATAGACCTTGAGATCAAAGAGCCGTTGGAAGCAATTTGAATCTCGGCTATTTTAGGTAGAGTTGCGGGCTTGATGTGGCGTCTTGAGAAGCGGCATGGTGAAAAGCGTGAATGTGTATTTTATAGCCGTTTGAGAGAGCAACATCGAATCCGCGAGTATCCCTCTCTGTTCATCGTGTTTCTTCCTTATTGGATGGAAGCCTTGCTTTGCGGTGTTGTTCCTCCAACTAAGGTTGGTATTCTTCTTGTTTAGATCGTAGAGGCGTATGATAAGATGAAACATCAGTTTTCATCTTATTTTGATCGATCGTCTGAGCCCGATCGATCTACGATAAGTCTTTGGCGCTGTTGACTTAGCTTCAATTTGGTGACTCACTGATGTAGGTCTTACAGTGCGATGTTGGAAGTCATCGATCTTGAGTATTCTAAGTTTGAGCTTCATGACTTATTGAGTTATCGACAAGATCGGATCGTCGATCTTTGGTTACGGTTTAGCATTATTACTGTCGGATATCGAACTTTCTTACGATTCTTGAATCGACCTTTACATATTGAGTTCCCCCTCAATATGTGACCTATCTATTACATCAGTTTTTTCTATACAATCATTATCAAGCTGGTCTCTGCTCGCGATAATGTAAACATCGATCATTACTTAATGTCCGTTGGTCTGTACATGTGTGTTTTGGAACTTTCATCAAAAACTATAAATTTCCCAACAATTTCCCTTTTTGATGAAACCAAAACACCGAGAAACCAAACAGTTGATAAGTATAGAAACGATTAAAAAGCAAATGTCGAAAACAAAGATTTTGTCTTGGGATCGAGAAAAATAAACTTTTCATTAGATATGTTGATTACATGTTACATCGGAAAAGTTTTGAATATAAAAGCGGTGATCCTAGGCGTCTTCGATTCTTTTCCTTGGGCTTGTATCCTTACGGCATTTCTCTTTGGTCTTGTGGAGCGTTGAAAATCGATAGAGTTTCCATTTGACATCGGGTTATACGCACTTGATCGAGTTATATGCGATTTGCTCAAGATGTCAAAGTAGAATCTCTCAAATGCGGTCTGTCAAATGAGCCATCTGCGCTTCTTCGAGTATATTAACGGATCATACTCTTGGCGAGATATCTTTACATTTATAAGCTTGGCCTCATTTTCCGGATACTTGAGAAAAGTACGGATATTTATTACGTAACGGTTGAGGAACTCATCATCTGGTGATTCTTCTTTTGGAACAAGATCAAGGACAAAGGCATCTAGAAGCCATTCACTTACGATCTTATTCCATTCCTCAAACCTCTTGGCGTGTGCGGCGGTTTTTTGGTATGATCTAAATCGACTCTTCTTTGCTTGGCCGAGGTTACAGTGCGATTTTTCGGTCAATCCTTTCTTAGCCCTTGATTTGAACTTCTGTTTCAACCCTTACCTTGTGCCCGCTTTTTTACGTCATTCTTTCTTCTTGGTCATCCGCTCTTTTGGACAATTTCTGGCTAGCTCCTTATCGGCTGTATTTGACTAGCATTGTCTTCTGGTGACTTTCTGGTCTCGAAAATGGGGTCAGTTTTGATGTCAACACCCGCAGCGATCTTTCTTGCAATTGAGCTTTGTCCATGGGCCTTATCTTCGATGTGTCGGGTTGGTTTCTCGAGATCCTTCCCCTTTTTGGTTTGATCAAAAAGCGCATTGAGTGGGAAATCGAGAGACCCAAAGTTGAATGACAATGCGATTTAGATCATTAGCGAGATAAACCTAAAGTTTGAGTTGTTAGATTACGAGCAGTTATGTCGGCTCTTTCTTGGCGGTTTCCATTGTAGAGAGTGTCCAAATCATTTTGTCAAATTTCTCTTACGATAACTTCGAGCCTTTTCTCGGTGAGTGTCGGAAAAAGAAGATTGATTTTGATCCCTGTTTGAATTTTGTCATCAACTGATTTTGTAAGCTCGTGAGACATGGTGGTCATGGATTGGGAGAACCCGATCTCTGATTGCTTGATTTGTTTGAGGCCCGATTTGTCTACGATCGATTAAGACTTTCCGCCGATCTCTCTTTTCGGGAGATCTTTGAGACAAGAATCGATCTCGAAGTTGATCGATGGTGATTTGAGATGTAGGAATTGGATCCATCACTTGATCGAGGTTCGGTTGTTTGTGCCTCCGGTGGTTGGTCGTGAAGCTGCGGCACGGTTCCGCTTTCATCGGCGACTCGGCATTCACCATTTCAGCGTGTCTGTTTACGGAGCTTCTTGGCGATCTCGGCTTCTCTTCTTCCGTGCAATTCCAACTTCGCGTGGATCGAGCTTTCCAGATTTATCGGATATGAGCTCATTTGGTGATCCCACTTTGGCGGACTTCCGCCATATCGAAGTCAAAATCTGCGAACTCATCCGCCCACCCATCTGTTCAACAAGTAAGATAAGATCGAGAAGCTTTTTTAATCGAGATCTCTCGGTGAGGATCTCCATGACTTCTTCTCGATGGCGGGATGGGCGACGGTTGTGGATACATCTCATCAATCTCTCGTTCAATTCTTAGTCGACCATTTTTCGGTGATGGTCTTTGTTGATCTGGATCTAGGAATTATCATCCGGATTACGTTGGATGAGATGTGGAAGCACGGTTGTGCTTGAGTCGGCGGAAGTTATCGATTAGTTCGACTGCGGTGGTTACTGCTGTGTAGTGGCGGTTATATCTGGTTGGAGTTCATGGCGGTGAACTAGCGGAGAGACATGCTCGGTGACCTTTAGTCCGGCGGTGAATCAACGAGGTTGAGGAGAAGTAGATTTATCGAACTTGTGCTTCTACCTCCGGATCGTTCTGGCGAGCCCTCGGGTTGAAAGCTTACTGTCGATTACATTCTTTGTTTGCATAATAAGACCATTACAGCGGCTCTTTCTTCTTCGACTCATCTTCTAGTCTGCTAGAAGTCGGGGTAGGTTCTTTTTCTTTCTTTGGCCTCTTCTCACAGGCCTTCACGGTTTTCGTTTTTCTTTTTTACGTGGAGCAAGCCCCGGGGTGTGGATGGTGAACTTCTTTTGCTCTTTCCTTTCTTGATTTTGTTGGAGTGGGCTCCTTGTCATCGTCTGGTGGCCCATATATAAGCTGAAGTTGATGAGAAGGAAGGCATTGTAGGACTTGATCCATTACGATTCCATTCGGCGCTTGGCGGTTTGTCCTTCAATATAAGCGCAACCTTGTTGAGATTCTTGACTCTCTTTTTTGAAAAAGACACTGCTGGATTCATTGACTCCAAATTTTTCGTGTTCTTGGAGCAAGATGGCTTTCGAGGAAGGAAGCCGCTAATTGATGTTGAGCCCCATCAATTATTCTTTGCCATCTTGTACATTTTTGGTGATGTGAGAGCATCTGGGCTAAATAAATTCCCATAATCGTTCTTGTGAGAATGTCAAACAACGATCTGTCTTTTTCTTTTGAGCATTGGCACGATGAATCGGCTTTTCGATGTTTATGCGCCTCTCTTAAGAAACTCTCTCTCGATTTCTTCGTCCTCATTCTCCCTGTAGTGTGCGGTGAGATTAAGCCCTTTGGCAAAATTTGAGCAGACAGTGATATGCGCATTTGTCGATCGATTTCTTCTCCGATTATTAGCGACATCGGTTCGTCTCCGAGTTTTTTCTGTATCCACACTCAAATTCTGCAAGAATTGAAGTGCTTCATCTTTGCATCCTTTGGATTGCGATTGAAAGCGAGCAATATGTTTCGATCCAAGCTTCTTCGAAATTTGTTCCACCTCCATGGATTGAGAATCCTCGGTGGTTCCAAACCGAGCGAACTTATCCTCAAAGATCTTCGTTGCCCGATTCGCATAGTTGCACATGATCTTTCCTAGTCCATGAGTGGCCATCTACTGGTGAGATAGACTCATTAAATTTGTGCATAATCAATATCAATATCATCTTTGAAAACAAAAAAAGAATGATGAAGCATAAATTAGAAAAAACAATTTTTGAAAACAATGTTTTTATCGGAAAGAAAGATTCATCATTAAGCTTAAAAAGAAAATATTACCGATTCAAATTTTGAGAAGATTTTGAACTCTAAGAAATCGTTTTGAAAGCGTAGAAAATTTGAAGTTTTTCAATTGAAAGTAATGCAAGTTTGTGAAGCGAGAAAAACTCGTAAGGTTTGATGAATCTTATATAGAGGCGGAGGGTACAATAAGACAAGATTTTGAAGATCAATCGTTTTGAAAAAGATTATGCGCTCAGTTAGTGTTTTTTGATCGAAGGGTCGGGAAACGACGTACACAAAACTTTTGGAATTAAAAGCACGATCAAGTAGCGGTTAATACATGTACCCGCGTCGCATTAAATGATTTGCAAGAGTACACGTCCACAAGGATAGTGGGTGCGATAAGGCAAATAATATCGATACGATCAGATAAATAAGTAAAGAACAAGAGAAAAGAGATCGTGTCGGGTTGGTGATGTTTATGTCGGTCAATATTACTTGTCAATGTTGATTCCACTTGTTGATCTTAATCATTACGCCTAAGCCTTAAGAAATTTCCCAATGATCCTTTCATGATCTTCTCCGGGTTAGATCGATTTGTTGAAACTTGAGCTTAATGATCTTTCCTTGAGTCGTCGATTTCCTTTTGATCCTCCTTGATGGGTTGAAGTTCCCTTCAAGTGATATTTTGATTTATAAATCGATATATCGATTTATTTGAGTTTCAGCTTCGGCGAGATCTCTCATCCGATCATGCTCGTAAGTAATGTCAGATTTTGGTTGACCTCATCGATTCTTTTGATTAAGCCAATTCTTGGGATAAGTGTTACCGCCAAAACTTAGTCTAAAGTAGTAGCTTCTATTCCCTAAGTAGGCGTGATTGACATGCGTAAATATAAATGCGAATCTCTCGATATGTCAATCAACCGTAAATTTATCCAATTATCGATCAGCGTGATTTCTACACTCTGTCCTTTTGATGCAAATTTTCGGATAGGCTTCTTTGAAGTGAAAATTGCATTTGCATCCTGCTTGGTCTCTATAAATTGGACCAATGTTTTACACAACATCACCCATTCACCATACTTATCTTCTTTTGTAAGAATCATGTATCTTGGTGAACCCTTGTTTTCGGTGAGACTTAGGCAAAACACTTTTACACCCTTTATATGATTTCACCTTCTCAAATCAACCCTTTGCATCCCTTATTTCTTTGTTTTCTTCATCATCTTCGATTTCACATACGATTCTGCAAAGCTTCTCTACCACCAGGCGGCCGGATCTGCTTTGCAACCGAAGAAGACACTTCTCCTAACCGTATGCACCTTGTGTGTCTATCTGGATGATGTAACGGAACCATCGGACTTAGATGCGGTATAAAATATCGACACATGTGCCCATGAGATCGATGACCAACTCTTTGGCACCGTGCTCCATTTTTGTTGGAAGCCTACTACACTTCATTTTAGGGCTCGGGCTTAGAATCCTATCAAGGCCTCTGTCGCTCCGTTTTCTTGATCTTGACTTTTGCGACCGCCTTGGGATTACATTCTTTAAAGCCTCTCTCACCCCTTGTTAAGTGGGGGAAAATGAGAGTTTAAAATCTCTCTCTTTCCTTCACTACGGGGGGTTAGGATGAGGTTTAGGGTTATAGGTTTAGGATTTTGGTTAACATTTATGTCTTTGACCTCAAGGTCTTCTTGTACTTGTAACTTCGTAATGTAACCTCACCGCCGGGTTTTTATCAATGAAAAAATTACATTATTTCATCGTTGTGTAAATTCACCTTTCTTATCGATTGTTAGCTCTTAATCTACGAATCTTGCTTGTTGAATATCACCTAAAACGAATCACAAAGAAATACTATAACCAAATTGATTTAATCGGATAATCCTTTAAAGCGAGCATTTTCCTTAAATCGATAAACCTTGAATCGATCGGTTCCTTTAAACCGATAGACTTTAAATCGATAAACTAAAATCGATCGATTCCTTTGGATCCGGTAGCGTGTAAGTCCGATCGATTTTTGCTTATCGATCTCTTGAGATCGTTAAGATACCAAACTCAATGATTTCTCTCGATCAGTTAGTCTCTTAACCGGTAGTTCGGAGAACATTCCATCAAACATTTTCGGTGACATTTCTCCAAGATCTAGAAGTCCTAGCTCATTGCATAAATCTCGAATCGATCAAACTAGTGGCTTGGTTAGAATATCGGCCTTATACGTATATCGTTATGAATCTTTTCCATTCGATATTCTTTTTTTCAACGTGATCTCTTATGAAGTGGTGTCGACATCCACATGCTTGCATCTTGTATGTAGAACCGGGATTTCGAGTGATTGCAATAGACTATTGGCATCGCACGAATATAGGTACGTTCTTAGCTACAATGTTGTAATCCTCACCGCCGACCGAGCGAAGCGATTGGGGAACAACAACTTCCTGACCATATATTCTCCTTCATTTGTTGATGTCGCGAATCGATGTCTTCTTTGAAAACCGGTAGATCGCTTTTTACTTCCTAAGAACCGACATGTTCCGAGGTTGATTTTCCGTCGATCTTGCAACCTCCATAATCGTATCGAGAATACCCACTAAGCTCCCCAGATTATCATCGATGGGTAGAATAAACCAAGGTTTATTGTTCCTTCGGATACTTAAGAATCGCTTAGGCGCTTTTAGGTGGTGATCATTGGATTTGCTTGAAATCTTGCACATACACCTACTTGCAAAAGTGATATCCAGTCTGGCCGCGTCGGGTATAATAGAGATCAATGAGAGCCCTATATTCTTCCGATTTGTTTTTTGGCCGGCCTCATGCGGATCCATCTTGAATCCGATCATCATAGGAATTTTGGCTTCCTTACTATTTTGAACTCCAAACTTAGCCAAAAGATTCTAGTGTACTTTGCTTAGCGGAGATGAATATCCCTTACATACTTTGTTTAACTTGGAGACCTAGAAAGTAATTCATCGACCCATCATGGACATCTCGAATTTCCTTGCATCGGTTCTTTGAATCTTTCACATAGGTTCTTGTTAGGAGATCCGAAGATGATGTCGCCCACGTAAATCTGAACCATCGAATATCTTCTCCATCTTCTATTCTCGAATAAGGTTACATCCTTTATTCCTTTAGTGAACCCACTTTCGATCAAGGCGAGAGAGAGTGTATCATACCAGGCTCATGAACTGTTTCAGAACCATAAAGAGCTTTTCTTAAACGATACACTTGGTTGCCCTTTTCAAAGCCCGGAGGTTGTTCGACATAAACTTCCTCCGCTTAGTACCCCGCTTAAGAAAGCACTTTTCGTCCATCGATACACAATGAACCCTCTCGTGGAAAGATAAGCTTAAAACAAAGAATGGCTTCAAGACGGCCGGGTGCAAAGGTCTCATCGTAATCAATTCTTCCGATTGTGAATACCCCTTAGCAACAAGTCTTGCCTTATTTACGGTGATAACATTTTTCTCTCTCTTGTTCTTGAAGATCCATTTAAATTGCCAATTACGTCTTGATGACACGGTGCGTCTACTAGTTCCCATACTTCATTTCTCTCGAACTGTTCGGCTCCTGCATGGCGAGAATCCATTTTTAAGTCTTGTAATGCTTCTCGATTGTAGTTGGTTCCTTCATAGACGGATAACAAAGAATACATGGCACTTTCACCAACTCGATGTCTAGTTTTAATTTTATCGACGGGTCTCCGATTATCGATCGGTTGGATGACCGGTTATCCAGTCCTTCATTCTTATTTTGCGTTGGGTTTTGAGAACATCGTCCGATTTTCGATAAAATCTTATTACTAGTGATTGGGAGTAGTGCAGGGTTAAGGTCCACTTGATAAGAACAAGTCTCGGTGATGTTGGAATCATCATGTATGCCGATGTACATGCTCGTGAGAACTTCAGTTCCCCGAACCGGATGGTTCGATTCTTCTTATCTCGGTGAATCGACTTTTTCATCGACAGTTGTTCGTACCTTAGATCGATTGATCCGGTGAATCGCCTAGATCCGGAATGTAAATTGATCTACGCCGATCCTTTTTCCTTGATCGTTATCACCGATCCATTTTACGAATATCGGGTTACCGTAGATCGTACTTCTTGTTTACGAGGCGATTTCTCTTGATCGAAGATGCTTCATCAAAGGTTACATGGGTGTTTCTTCCACAACTAGGGTTCGTTTGTTGTAGACCCCGAAAGCTTTCTTAGATGAGGAATACCTTAGAAATATACCCTCATCGACTTGGCCTCAAAAGTCTTCAACCGACTTTTTCCCATTGTTGTGTATGAAACACTTGCACCCAAAAAAAACATGGAAGTAAGAAACACGAGGTTTTCGCCCTTCCCAGTTCATAGGGTGTTTGTAGTGAGCCTTAGTCGGGAGACATACGTTACTGCGTATGGCATGCGATGTTGATCGCTTACGCCTAAACGGTTTGGTATCGCATGTTCATTTAACATTGTTCGGCGAACTTCTTTGAGAGTTCATTTCTCCGTTCAGCTACTCCATTACATTGTAGGCGTCCTCGCATTTGAAGTTTTCATCTTCAGATACCAAACTTAGAGCAAAAATCGATAATAAAAGAGTTGTAAATTCGCACCTTTATTCGATCGATTTTTACTACAATCGACACCCTTCTCATTTTGTAATCTTCTTAGATTTCGGGTATCTTGGTTGTCGTCTCATTCTTCTTATGTAAGAATATAACCCGTAAACTTGGAGTAGTCATCCACGATTACGAGTGTGTTTCAAGGATTGAGAGACCGGTGGTGTAACTTGGTCCAAACAGATCCATATAAGCATTTGCGAAGATCTGCTGGATCTTTGGTCCAGGAAATTCCTTTGAATGAAGCTTTGACTGTTTTCCTTCCGACACGCAAGACATGTCCCGATCCTTTGAGAACACTTCATTCGGAAGTCCTTCCACTAGAGACATCCTAGCTATCTTATTAAGAGTTTTAAAGTTCGGATGGCTCATTCTTTTTGTGCCGAGCCAACCGCCGCTTTTGGAACTCTTAACAATCGACACGCATTTCTTGGACAACTGTTCCAATCAGTTTGGTAGATCGTCCCTTTTCTTGAACCGGTTAGCAAAAATCATTGAGTGACTCGATTCTTGATAGTGCATTGATCGATCGAGAACTCAACACCGAATCCGTTGTCGCAGTAATTATGAAACCGATAATAGGTTGTGCTTCGGACCTTGACATACGAGACTCTGGGTTATTTTGTACATCATCATTCTCTAAGGTTAGAACCCTTTGGTATAACCAAAGTTATCATCACCGAAAGAGTACACGCTGGCCTTTTCGTTCTATGTAGGAGGCGGGGAGATGTTTGCTTCCGGTCATGTGACTTGAGCATCCACTATCGATGTACCGGATAGTTGCTTGCACACCTCCTTTGTTGGCGGACCCACGCCGAACTCGCAATCGGATCGGGTTTTAGGTACCCCTTTCGGATTGGGTCCCGAGGGGTTAGGTTTGGATTTGGGGATCCATACAAACAGAAAGCACTTCTATTGTGATCGGTCGGATCGAAGGCCCTGATTTGTCTCCCATACTCATCAACATAATCATACTTATCCTCATATCTTTTTCGATTTGTATGATTACTTGTGTGAACCTTGGATGACTTAGAAGACTTATGATTTAACTTTTCGGTTTGTCTTCTTTTTTATCCAAAGGTGGTTGGTCTTGTGACCCTAAATTTAAATTTTTGTAGGGGTAGGGTCATTCGCTACCATCAAAAGATTCATATCCTTTTTTTTCGCATAGATGGTTTTCGCAGTTTACGAAGCATGCTTATTAGGCGGTGACCTTGGTGGGTCTCGATTAGACTTCCTTTTGTAGGTTGTCTTTTTCGATTCGATCTGTTGATCGAGGTTGAGGTCTCTTCAGAAGAACTGGGTTCTTCCGATTGATCCCTCGGTGATGCTTTTACGGATTGGGGTCCATTTACATTCCTTTTCGGTTAGGCACTTGCCTTACCCGCTCAACCGGGTCTCTTACCCCTATTAGATACAAGTTTAGCTTTTGGTGTATCTTTTTTAAATTGCCCGATTACACCTTTTCGAGATGAATCGATCGGGGCTTTTGAGAGGATGTGGAGGGTTTTCATAGCCAAGTCCTCCTTATCAATCTTTACTCGAAAAATAGGCGTTTTATGTCTTTAACGGTTTGAGATGATTTTGAAAAAACATCTATTTTCTTACTATGATTATCCTCGAGGATTTGGACTTTCATGCATTAGGAATAGCTCATCGAATTTTGCTTGCAAGATTTTGAAGTCATCGACTTCTTTGTCTGTTAATTTCCATCATTCTTTGATCTGCTTTTTCGATCGAAGCTTTAACCGAGAATTTTAAATTCTCGGTTACCTTTCGGCGGTTTCGGTGATCTAAGTTGAAGGTTTTTCCGAGATCATTTTCTTGATTAGTGATTATTTCAGTCCTCGACTTATCATTTCGGCTTCCACAATAGCATAAGTTTCTCTTTTGTATTGGAGAGATCGTCAAGCAATTGCTCTGAGTAGAATTGCAGGTCTATCTCCCAAGGTGTGCTAATGATAGCGGTGTAGAAGCGAACGAAGGGGTTTGGAGGTTACCTCGGATTTGGTCCTCCACGCCATCGAGGCGAGTTCATCATCGTCGACGAGAATATCAGATCTTCATTTTCATAGAAGTCGGACGGCGCCGTCGGCAGAAGTCTTCTTCAGAGGAGTATCCGGAGTCCTCGGGGCGGATAGAATCGTCAATTCGACGTGTCAAAGAACCATGGCTCTTACATCTCTATACCGTTGCTCTCTTTTTGTTCCTCTTTTCTTCCCTCTCTGGCCGGCGTCGGTGTCAGGCGATCTGTCTTATAGTGACACAGCTTCTCACGATTGAAACACGCTCTCCGGATCCACCGTTCCTTTCCTTCCGGGTGAATCACTCTTCCGTATGACCTATCGGGTGATTTTTCCGATAGTAGTCCGAGTTTCTTCTATCGATTGGTTATCTCTTCCTTCCTTCGCCGTCGACTATCTCTTTCCCTTTCATCTCTGTGATCCCTCCGATCATCGGATCACGGTTCTTTCGGAGATCTATTGTGCGATCTCCTATCTAAATCTCTATTATGTTGATAGTCCTTATAAAATCTTCGATACTTACCAAGTTGTATATCGACTTCTCAAAGCTTCCCGGTAAGCAACGCGATAAATTACGGCCGACTTAATATATTTCCAATGGGTTCATTGGCCTTTGTTACGCCATCTTGGTTGCCTTGAAAGCAACCGATTTTGAAGTCGAGGTTTCAAAGAGGGACCTCGTCTTCATCAACTTGACCTCTTTCAATCAGTCGAACTCGTGAGCTTTAAGACTCAAGAACAAGCTACTAGGTTTCATTCTTGAAATGTCCGGCAATCTTTGATTACCGCGGACCTTCATGTCCCACTTCTTGGTGAGAGACCTTAGGATCTTATAGTTGATATCTTTATCGGACATCTCTACCAAGTTCTCGAAGCTTGTTTATAGATATTGTAATTCTTCCATCGAGTTCGTTGATGGTTTAAGCAACATCTTGATTTCTCGAACTTCACCGATTAAATTTTGAAGGCGGTGTCTTTTATCTATTCATTTCCTCGCAGATCTCGGCCCGAGTATCACATTGCTTTCGTGATTTGAGATACTTAATCTTTTCTTTGGTGACCTTATCCATTGTCTTCATGATGATATGTCTTTGCAATGGTGTCGAGTATCACGATTTTTCTTTCTTACGTGTCCATCGGTTTGGGCTTTTTCGTACAAGACTTCTCGTGGGAAAGTCCGGATCTCCTCCGACCCGCGGGATTGTCGTAGTAAATGATGATGGGTCCTCTCGATGACTTCCATCATTACGCCCGCCAACGATCGAGCCTAGATGGTTGGACATATATATGGCCCAATCGCATACTCATCAATTGAGAACTTCGCAGATCATGATACATCTGGGACGTGTTATCCATCTTTGAGTGATTTTGGAAAATGAATGAGTTTTTAAAAAGCGGTTTTTCAAGATCGATTCGATTGACCACAATGACACTGAGTCGATTGGTCGGAAGAACCAACCGCTCGATACCACTTGTAGGTCCCGAGCGGGTTAAGTGAGGGCGTAAGTCTAGAGGGGAGGGTGAATAGACTTCGAAAAACTTTTTCGTGCGGATCGGTGTGAGAGCAGAATGCTTTGATCAGTGCGCGAGTGAATCGATTTGGTCGATAACCAACTTATGAACGCCGTAAAAGCGGTCGATTCAGTAACTATCGATTAAGCGATGTGTGCGGAAGCTTAAGTTTTACGTGTGAAAAACCGGTTTGTATAAATCGATTCCAAGTTTTATCTTTTTAATCGGATGACGTAAATATCGGTCGATCGGATCGGAAGCTTGGTGTCTTTCGATCTTAACTTAGAATGTATGCGCTTTTAAGATTGTGCGATGTGAGAGCGATTAATCAAAGCAAAAAAAGGCACACAAGATTTATAGTGGTTCGGACAAACCCGGCCCCACGCCCACTCTTTCCCTTTCACAAGGGGCACCAACTTAACCGACTTTAACCGATGGACTTAGTTTAGTGTGTTAGTCCAACACAAGACACCAACAGATGTTTTAAGAGTTCTCACTCAACCGATCCGTAAATCAAGACTTAGAAACCCCAGATCGAATCTTGCTAAACAACTTATCCTAACTTGGGGTTTGGGTAAGATTGTTGAGGTTCCAACTATGAAATCTTTCCTATGCATGCAAAAGCGACCTAAAAAGCTAGATGAAAAGATTTCTTGCTAAGAACTTATGGGATGAACACAATATAAAATAAGCTTGTTGTTGTGTTCTTCGTATGAAATCGACTATAGTTTGAGCTTCTTGATTATGTTGTTTGTCCAAGCATTTCCCTTTTTTCACTCTGAAGTGTGATCCCATATTTATAGACCTTGAGATCAAAGAGCCGTTGGAGAGCAATTTGAATCTCGGGCTATTTTAGGTAAATAGCTATGTGCTTGAGGCTTGATGTAGCGTCTTGAGAACAGCATGGGCTGAAAGCGTGAATGTGTATTTTATAGCCGTTTGAGAGAGCAACATCGAATCCATGCGAGTATCACTCTGTTCACGTGTTTCTTCCTTATTGGATGGAAGCCTTGCTTTGCGGTGTTGTTCCTCCAACTAAGGTTGGTATTCTTCTTGTTTAGATCGCAGACGTATGATAAGATGAAACATCGGTTTTTCATCTTATGGTGATCCGATCGGTCGAATCGATCGATCTACCCGATAAGTCTTCTGGCGCTGTTGACTTAGCTTCAATTGGCCGACTCTACCTGATGTAGGTCTTACGGTCCGATGTTCCGGAAGTCATCCGATCTTCGAGTATTCTAAGTTTGAGCTTCATGACTCATTGAAGTTATCGACAAGATCGGATCGATCGATCTTTGGTTACAGTTTAGCGATACCGCCTGTCCGGATATCGAACTTTCTTCCGATTCTTGGATCGACCTTTACATATTGAGTTCCCTCAATATGTGACCTATCTATTACATCATTTTTCTATACAATCATTATCAATTTGGTCTCCTATCGCGAATAATGTAAACATCGGTACCTAATTGGTACATTTGGTCCTATTACATGTGTTTTTGGAACTTTCATCAAAACTATAAATTTCCCAACATCTTCGGCAATAAGAAAGTCGTTAGGAATACAACAACCATCAACACAAACATAAGCATTTTTAAGCTTATAATTAATATTTAAAGATCCTCCACCTGCATGAGAAAGTGAATGAGTAGTTTTTTCGAAAAATTTAGTAGGAATTATTCCTAACTGTATAACACTCAAATCAGCACCACTATCAATCATGACAATAAAATCTTTCTTATAAGAATTATTTATAAGAAGAGAAATCTTAGTATACCACTTCTGTGATATAACCATATTAATGGTAGATAAATGATTCTTCTCCATATTAAAATTATCATCAAAATCTAAATATTGTGAAAGAGTATTATAGCTGGTTTCACAATCTTCAATTTTTTCTTTACCTTTCTCCATAAAATAAAGACGAACAGAAAGATCAGTATTATGTTTTTGAAGTATTTTTACATCAGTTTTGAGATTATTAATCTCATGGACTAAATCATTTAAAGTTACAGGATTATTTTTCAAATTTTTTAGGCGAAGAAGTCTTTCCAATTCACCCATATTATAATAATTATTATCAATCTTTTTAGAAAGACTAGTTTTATTATTGTCTTCATTTTTAAAAGAATCATGAAATTGTTCAATGATTTTATCTCTTAAACTAGAATCTTTAATATGTTTAAGAAATTCAAAAATATTATTTTTAGTTAAGACACTAATATTCATATCTTGAAATTGACTCATAAGTTTATAAAACTCATTATCAATATTATTAACATTATCAGTATTACTGATATAATTAAGACAAGGTTTTCCAAGTATACAATCATTGCATTTCTCTTTTTCTGATTTAACAGAATTATCATCATCCGAAGAGGATTCAACAGAAGAACAGTCATTATAAGACTTTTCTGATTCAGTATCATTATTAGGACTCATGACAATCTTAAAAAAAGTTTCTTTTAATTCTTCATTAATATCAAGATTTTTAATCTTATCCTTTGCATAGCACTGATTAGCATAATGACCAATCCTATTACATTTTTTTACAAATAATTGTATCATATCTTCTCTTTTTGAAAGATTTTCTTTTACTTTTATTATTATCAAAATCTCTCTTTCTGTTTTGAAGAATTATGTTTTCTTCTTGTATAATTAGATTTATGTTTTAAATCTCTTTTATTAGTTTTATACAAACTATTTTTATGATTAGGATTATCTAATCCAAATTGGTCACAAAATTGACCTAATTGTTTTCTTTCCGTAAGATTATCTTTTTTAATTTAGTTTTTTAATTTGAGTTCATTACAAAGATTTATTCCTTCCTGAACGCAAACACTAATGATTTGACCAAAAGTATAAGACCTATAATGGATCGAATCAGAATTCTTTCTAAGAGTTTTCTTAACTCTTTCAGCAAATAAATTAGGAAGACCATCAACAAATTTATTTTTCCAAATATCCTGATTACAATCAGGGATCTCATAGATACGAGATAAGAAAGTATCTTTGTACCATCTAAAATCAGTAAAAGTTTTACACCTCATATTTAAAAGAAGGGTTCTAGTATTTTCATATTTATTGGAATATTGATGGTGGAAGTGATAATCATATTTTCACTCAATGTCATCGCATGCTTATGTATAGTTCTGCTTGTAAAACTTGTGGTAATAATGATATTAGTACTGCACAAGCTATTATTTCTGGTTTTATAGGTCAACTTAAAGGTTGGTGGGATAATTATTTGACTCCTCAAAATAGAATGGAAAATTTTAATTCTATTAAAATTGAAAATGGTGAAAACTAAAACCAATGCGATTTACTCTTTGATTCTTACTATTATATAAGTTATATGGTTTCATGATTCAATACATCTTGATTCTAATGAATCTGTTCCGATTAAAGGATACTGTTAAGAACAGTATGACTCAGGAATATGATATTCCTAAAAATCTTGATCTATTGAATAAATGGACTATTCCTAAAATTGAGCCTAAAATGGTTTATAAATTAGGAGCTTTTGAAAAAATAGATTTTAAACAAATTGTTAAAACTACTGAATCCTCTATACCTCTTCATGAAGAAGTGATGGTTATTAAATTGCTTAGTAAAAATGATATTTTACCTTACAAAAGAACTCATAAGTTCTTACATATTGGTTGTGTCCAGGTCACTTTTAGACCACTTACCTTAAATGGTTTACCAAAAAGCTTTCTAGCTTCTCTTAGGGATGGTAGAAATCTTAATTGGACACAATCCTTAATGGGAATTATAGAGTCTAGTTTGGCTTTAGTACCTGTCTATTTTGACGCATATCCTAATTTATCTCTATCTTTATCTGATAGTAATATTCTTGAAGCTTTAACATTAAATGTTAAAACTCATGGTTATAATTACATACCAGGAACAGAGGTTATGTGTATCTGTTATCGTATTTATTATAAGCCTTTATTTACACTTAATCCTATTTGTAAAAAAATTGAGAAAGATAATAATGAGACTATTCTTATAGAAACTAATTTTGGTAAATCAAATAATACTACCAGAAGATCCATTAAGTGGGAAGAAATTATTTTTCCTGAAAATTGGATAATAGAACAATCTGTTCCTAAAAATCCTATTATTAATAGTGATTTTAAACTTATTACTCAAAGTAATGATGGTATTATTAATATTGGTTTTCAAAATAATCAAAGAAGACATCCGAATTCTCATACTAGATCAATGTCTAGTCATTCTTTTATATCTCCTTTGGATTATGAAGTAGAATTTCCCTCAGAATCTAGAGCTTCTACTTCCTCTTATAGAGATAATTCTCATTGTAAAAATGATAATTATAACAATGAGAAAATTATTATTAATGAAATAATATTATTCACAAAGATGAATTTGATCCCGAAACAATTTCGGATTGTAACTTTAAAATTTAATTTTATGGATTTTACAAACTTTTTAGATTTTTCTAAAGGTTCTTCTACTAGAGCCCATATTAATGATGAGTTTAATAATCCTAAATGGGATAAGTTTAGAATTTGGTATTTTAAATCATTCTCAAAAGATGATTTAGATTACTTTGTTACTTGATTTTTTATAAATTACGTAAAAAGCATAATGAAATTACTTATTATGTTCCTTGGTTTATTAAAACTTTTTATATTGATTATTTTTCAGTCATCGAAAGAGATTATAAAATAATTTCTGGTGGTATACAAAAATCGGTTTACCCTCCCCATGTTCCTTTTCAAATTGAAAACGGAGAAAGGATATTTAATTTTCTTCCGTTCTCCAGAATTATTGAAAATGATGTCTTACAAATTACTGTTAAACATGTTAATCAAATGATTGAGCAAAATAATTTTTGTAAGAGAAGAAATTATTTCTGTACATGATAAAGTTGATAAAATTATCTCTAAAATAGATTCTCAAAATAAATCTGAAAATGATAATAATAATAATAATGTTATTATTAAAAAAATTTTCTTCTATTCAATCTCCTATTGAGATAAAAGATTTTAAAACTGAAGCTTCTATTTCTGACTTAGAAAAAATTATTAATGATAAATTTAGAAATCTTAATATTTCAGCATTAGATGATGATTTAACTGATAATCATGTTATTCAACCTAATAATGGTAGTCCTAATAATACTGATAGTATTAATAAAATGAAATGGGGTCGATAGACTGCCATGTCTACTTATTATTATAAGAGACCCATTTCGTATGGATGTTCTTAATGAAGAACGGAAAAACTTTTTTCAATAATTCTTATTACGGAAAAGGTATTTATGAATGGAATATTGATGGTGGAAGTGATAATCATATTTTCACTCAATGTCATCGCATGCTTATGTATAGTTAACTTGTCAAACTTGTGGTAATAATGATATTAATCTTGCATTGTTTATTCTTACGGTTTTATAGGTCAACTTAAAGGTTGGTGGGATAATTATTTGACTCCTCAAAATAGAATGAAAATTTTTAATTCTATTAAAATTGAAAATGGTGAAACTAAAACCAATGTGGTTTACTCTTTGATTCTTACTATTTTGGATCATTTTTCTGGTCAATATACCAATAAATATGAAAATACTAGAACCCTTCTTTTTTAAATATGAGGTGTAAAACTCTTTTTCGATTTTAGATGGTACAAAGATACTTTCTTGTCTCGTATCTATGAGATCCCGATTTAATGTCGGGATATTTGGAAAAAATAAATTTGTTGATGGTCTTCCTAATTTATTTGCAGAAAGAGTTAAGAAACTCTTAGAAAGAATTCTGATTCGATCCATTATAGGTCTTATACTTTTGGTCAAATCATTAGTGTTTGCTTTCAGGAAGGAATAAATCTTTGTAATGAACTCAAATTAAAAAACCAAATTAAAAAAGATAATCTTACGGAAAGAAAATAATTAGGTCAATTATGTGACCAATTTGGATTAGATAATCCTAATCCTAAAAATAGTTTGTATAAAACTAATAAAAGAGATTTAAAACATAAATCTAATTATAAAAAGAAAAACATAATTCTTCAAAACAGAAAGAGAAAGATTTTGATAATAATAAAAGTAAAAGAAAATCTTTCAAAAAGAGAAGATATGATACAATTATTTGTAAAAAATGTAATAGGACTGATCATTATGCTAATCAGTGCTATGCAAAGGATAATGTTGGGAAATTTATAGTTTTGATGAAAGTTCCAAAAACACATGTAATAGGACCCGGTCGGACACATTGGTAGTGATGTTTATATTACTCGCTATAGGAGACCAGTTGATAATGATTGTATAGAACAACCGATGAAATAGATAGGTCACATATTGAGGGGGAAACTCAATATGTATAGGTCAGATCTGAAGGACTCAAAGGACAGCTGATATCCGACAGGCCAGAATGCAAGACAAGAATAGAAGATCAGATCGTTCTGATCTAGTCAGATATCTCAGCTGAAGTCATAAAGCTCAAACTCATAATACTTGAAGATCAGATGACTTCCAGAAGATCAGACCAGAAGACCTACATCACCGAAGTCGCTAGTTGAAGCTAAGTCAACCAAGCACCGAAGACTCCATCAGTAGATCGATTATTGATCAAAGTCATTTCACCAGTGAAAACTGATGTTTCACCTAATCATATGTCTATGATCTGAACAAGAAGAATGTCAACCTTAGTTGGAAGAACAAACACTGAAAAGTGCGTCTGTTAAATAATAAGAACAAGACACGTATGATCGGAGCCGACAATTAAGGGATTTGATGCTGCTCTCTCTAACGGATATAAAATACAAGATCACGCTTTCGGCCATGCCGTTCCTGAAGCACGTCACATCAAGCCTGCAAGTCTACCAAATATAGCCTGAAATTCAAATTGCTCTCCAACGGCTCTTTGATTTCAAGGTCTATATATATGAGATTACACTTCAGAGTGAAACAACGGAAACACTGAACAATCAAGAAGCTCAAGCTAATATCAGATTTCCGCACAAGAACACGAACAAGAAGATTAATTTTTATTAAGTGTTCATCCCATAAAGTTCTTAGCATAGAAATCTTTTCATCTATTTGTTAGTCGCTTTTATCTGTGAAGAAAAGATTTCATAGTTGGAACCAAAACAATCTTACCCAAACCCCCAAGTTAGGTTAAGTTGTTTAGCAAGAATTCAGACTAGGGTTTCTAGTTACGATCTACGGGATCGGTTGAGTGTGAACTCCTTAAACATCTAGTTGGTGTCTTTGTGTTGGACTTACACATAAAACAAAGTCCGGTTGGTTAAGTAGGTGCCCCCTTGTGATAGGGAAGAGTGGGCGTGGGGATCGGTTTGTCCGAACCACTATAAATCTTGTGTGCCTTTACCGCTTTGATTAAGCGATTATAATCGCACACAACCTTTAAAAGCGCATACATATTCCAAGTTGAGATCGATTAGCACCAAGCTTCGATCCGATCAAACTCGACACTTGACTAACCGATTAAAAGATTAACTTTGGAATCGATTTATCAAACCGGGTTTTCACACGGGTAAAACTTAAGCTTCCGACACATCGTTAAACCGATAGTTCCGAACCGAATCGCCTTCAGCGGACAAGAAGTTGATTATCACCTAAACCGATTCACTCCACACTCGATCGGGTTAAGCGCCCTCACTTTGATTTGCACAAAAGTTTTAAGTCTATTCACCCTCCCTCTAGACTGAACGCCCTCACAAACCCGTTCGGGACCTACAAGTGGTATCAGAGCAGTTGGTTCTACTGACCACTGACTTTGTGTATCATCGATTCTTGAGGAAGAATCTTTGTGGTCGACTGAACTGATCTTGAAAAACCTTCTTAGAACTCATTCATTTTTCAAAAACACTCAAAGATGGATAACACCTCGGTATGTATCATGATCTGTAGAAGTTCTCAATCGATGAGTATGCAGATTGGGCCATATATATGTCCAACCATCTAGGTTCGATCAGTGGCAGAATGATGAAGTCATCGAAAGAGGACCCATCATCATATATTACGACAACCCTGCAGTTGGAGGAGATCCAGACTTTGCCCCGGGAAGTCTTGTACGTAAAAGCCCAGCCTTGATGGATGCAGAGAGGAAAGGAAGTCAGATACTCTAGATCTTATCGCAATGCACATTATCATGAAAACAATGGATAAGGTCACCAAGGAAAAGATTAAGTATCTCCAAATCTGCTGAAAGCAATGTGGGATACTCTGGCTGAGATATCGAGGGAAATGAGCGGATAAAAGACAGTAGTCTACACAAAGTTTAACCGGTGAAGTTCGAAAAAATCAAGATCTTTGCTAACGAAACCATCAACAAACTCGATGGAAGGATTACGATGTCAATAAACAAGCTTCGAGAACTTGGTAGAGATGTGTCCGATAAAGATATCAACTACAAAATTTTAAGGTCTCTCACCAAGAAATGGGACATGAAGGTCACGGTAATCAAGGATTGCCAAGACATTTCAAAAATGAAGCCAAGTAGCTTGTTCTTGAGCCTTAAAAGCTCACGAGTTCGATTTGATTGAAAGAGGATGTTCGATGAAGATGAGGTGCCCGCTGAAGCCTCAACTTCAAAATTAGTTGCTTTTAAGGCAACCGCCAGTTAGAAACGAAGGCCAACGAACCTTGGGAATATAATGAGTCGGTAAGCAGATCGCTCGCTACCAGAAGCTTTGAGAAGTCGAACGTTCAACTTGGTAAGTATCAAAGATTTTATAAGGACTATCAACATATTTAGGGAGATAGGGAGATCGCCCAAATGATCTCCGTGAAGAACCGGGATCCGATGATCGGAGGATCACAGAGATGAAAGGAAAAGAGATAATCGACCGGAAGGGACGAGATAACTAATCGCATGTAAGAAGCCGGGACTACTATCGAAAAGGAAGTCACCTAATAGGTCATACAGACGAGTGATTCACCGGAAGGAAAGGTTCGGTGGATCAAGGAGCGTGCTTCAACCGTGAGTTTCAGTCACTATAGCGCAGACCGCCTGCACTGACGCCAAGAGAAAGGGAAGAAAAGAGGAACAAAAAGAGAGCAACGTTATAGGGATGTAAGAGCCTTGGTTTGACGTCGTCGAGAATTGACGATTCTATCCGCCTCCGAGGACTCTGGATACTCCTCTAGAGAAGACTTACCGTCCGTGATCTTTGTTGACTTTATGAAAATGAAGATCGATATTCTCTTTGACGATGATGAGATCTCACTTCGACGCGCGGGGAGGACCAATCGAGGTAACCTCAAACCCGCTTCGTTCAACTACACCGCTATTATCACACACCTTTGGGAGATTGACCTGCAGCTCTACTCGAAAGCAATTGCTTGAGGATCTCTCCAATGCAATGAACACTTATGCTATAGTGGAATTTGAAAATGACAAGCCGAGAATTAGAAATAATCGACTTTGCTAAGGAGAATGATCTCAAGAAAGCCTCGAACTTAATCTATTGAAACCGCCGTAATAAGAATCGAGGGAATGTAACATTCGAAAGTTAAGGCTTCGATCGGGAGAAGCGGATCAAAGATCGGTGGATATTAACAAAAACAAAGGTTCGATGATTTCAAACTTCTTCAAGCAAAATTTGATGAGCTATTCCAATGCATGAAAGTCTGAAATCATCTGAGGATAATCTGCGAAGAAAATAGAGGTTTTCACAAAATCATCTTAAAACTGTTCAAGACATGAACACCTATTTTCGAACAACGATTAATAAGAAGGGACTTGGCTATGAGAACCCTTCCACATCCTCAAAAGCCCCGGCTGATTCATCTCAAAAAAAGGTGTAATCGACGAGTTTTGACAAAGATACACCAAAAGCCAAACATGTATCTAATAAGGAAAAAAGACCGGTTGAGCAGGTACGACAGGTGCCTAACCGAAGGGGAACAGAAATGGACCCCAACTGGTAAAGCATCAGCCGAGGAATCAACAGAAGAACCCAGTTCTTCTGAAGAGACCTCAACTCCGATCAACGGACGAATCGAAAAAACAACTTTGTAAAGGGAAGCCCAATCTGAGACCCAATCAAGGTCACCGCCTAATAAGCATGCTTCGGTGTAAACTGCAAAAACCACCTATGCCAAAAAAGATATGAATCTTTTGATGGTAGCGATCATACCTAACCCTATAATCGAAATCTAGGGTGCTTTTTTGAACCACACTGGATAAAAAGAAGACAAACAGAAAAGATAAATCCCAAGTCTTCTAAGTCATCCAAGGTTCACACTAATAATCATACAAAATGTAAAGCATTTAAAGAGACGATGATTATGTTGGATGTATGGGAGACAAATCGGGCCTTTCGATCTAACCGATCACAATAGAAGTGCTCTGTTTGTATGGATCCCCAAAACTAATCCTAACCCTCGGGACCTAATCCAAAAGGGTACCTAAAGCCCCGATCCGATTGCAGGATCGCGTGGTCCGCCAACAAAGGAGGTGTGCAAGCAACTATCTGGTACATCGATAGTGGATGTTCAAGGCACATGACAGGAAGCAAGCACCTCCTCAGCTCATACATAGAACAGAAAGGCCCGCGTGTACTCTTCGGTGATGATAACTTTGGTTATACCAAGGGATTCGGAACCTTAGAGAATGATGATGTACAAGTAACTGGAGTCTCGTATGTCGAAGGTCCGAAGCACAACCTACTATCGGTTTCACAATTTTGCGACAACGGATTCGGTGTTGAGTTCTCGATCGATCAACGACTATCAAGAATCGAGCCACTCAATGATTTTGCTAAGCTGGTTCAAGGAAAGGGACGATCTACATGATTAGATTGGAAGTTGCCCAAGAAATGCATGCTCGATTGTCAAGAGTTCCAAAAGTAGCGGTGGCTCGCACAAAAGAATGAACCATCGAACTTTAAAACTCTTAATAAGATAAAGAAGGATGTCTCTAGTGGAAGGACTTAGAATGAAGTATTTTCAAAGGACCGGACATGTCTTTGCATGTCGGAAGGAAAACAGTCAAAGATTCATTCAAGGGAATTCAGGACCGCGATCCAACAGAATAATCGCAATGCTTCATATGGATCTATTCGGACCATTACACCGATCGATTTCAACGGACTTAAATACACTCGTAATCGTGGATGACTATTCCAAGTTTATTCGGTTATATTCTTACATAAGAAGAATGAGGCGACAACGAAGATACCCGAGCCGCTAAAAAGATTACAAAATGAGAAGGGTGTCAACAGTAGTAAAAATCGATCGAGATAAAGGTACGAAATTTCGAACACTTTTATTACCGATTTTTGCTCTAAGTTTGGTATCAAAGATGAAACATCATTGCAAGGACGCCACAACAAAATGGAGTAGCCGAATCCGGCGAACAGAACTCTCAAAGAAGTTCGCCGCGACGATGTTAATTGAACATGAAATACTGTTCGCGTTTAAAGGCGAATAATCAACACTTCATGCCACACTCATAATGAGATGTCTTCTGACTAAGACTCACTACAAAACACCCTATGAACTGTGGAAGGACAGAAAACCTCGTGTTTCCTACTTCCATGTTTTTGGGCGTAAGTGTTTCATACACAACAATGAGAAGAGTCAGTTGAAAACCTTTGAGGCCAAGTCAGATGAGGGTATATTCTTAGGATATTCCTCATCTAGCAAGGCTTTCGGGGTTTACAATGAGATTTAACCCTACTTGTGGAAGAAACACCCCATGTAGTCTTTGATGAAGCATCTTACGAACAAGAGAAATCTTCGAACAAGATGTACACGATCAACAAGTACCGATGCTCGTAAAATGGATCGGCCTAATGATCAAGGAAAAAAGAATCGAAACCGTAATAAGATACATTCCAGATCTATCGATTCACCAGATCATTCAGATCCTAAGGTACGAAAACTGTCGGTGAAGTTCGACATACCGAGACAAGATCAATCGAACCATCCGGTTCAGGGGGAACATCTGAAGTTCCCACGAACAGACATCAGCACATGATGAGTCCAACATCAGCTGAGACTTGTTCTTATCAAGTGGATCATAACTCTGCACCACTCCCAATCGCTAGTAATGAAATTTTATCAGAAACGGACGATGTTCTCCAAACCGACGCCAAATCGAACGAGAAGGACTGGATAACCGGTCATCCAACCGATCGATAATCGGAGACCCATCCGATAAAGTTAAAACTAGACATCGAGTTGGTGAAAGTGCCATGTATTGTTGTTTATCATGTCTATGAAGGAACCAACAACAATAAAGGAAGCTCTACAAGACCTTAGTTGGATTCTAGCCATGCAGGAAGAGCCGGAAGGTTCGGCCGTAAAATCAAGTTTGGGAACTAGTGGACAGACCAAGTCATCAAGACGTTATTGGCACGAAGTGGGTATTCAAGAACAAGAGAGATGAGAAAACCGTCATCACCAGAAATAAGGCAAGACTTGTTGCTAAGGGGTATTCACAATCAGAAGGAATTGATTATGATGAGACCTTTGCACCGATCCGCCGCTTAGAAGCCATTCGGGTCATTTTTCGGCATATGCTTCCCACAGAGGGTTCACTGTGTATCAGATGGACGTAAAGAGTGCCTTCTTAAACGGGGTACTAGCAGAGGAAGTTTATGTCGAACAACCTCCAGGCTTTGAAAAGGGCAACCAGGTGTACCGTCTAAGAAAAGCTCTCTATGGCGAAATGGTGGGCTCTCGAGCTTGGTATGATACACTCTCTCGATTCTTGATCTAAAGTGGGTTCACTAAAGGAACAATGGACATAACCTTATTAGAATAGAAGATGGAAAAAATATTCGATGGTTGGATTTCGTGGGCGACATCATCTTGGATCTCCCAACAAAAGTCTATGTGAAAGATTCAAAGAAACCGATGCAAGGGAAATTCGAGATGTCCATGATGGGTCGATGAATTACTTTACGGGTCTTCAAGTAAAGCAAAGTCTGAAGGGATATTCATCTCCCTAAGCAAAAGTACACTAGGAATTTCTTGGCTAAGTTTGGAGTTCAAAATTGTAAGGAAGCCAAAATTCCTATGATGACTGGATTCAAGATGGATCCAGATGAGGATGGTCAGAAAACAAATCAGAAGGAATATAGGGCTCTCATTGGATCTCTACTATACCGACTACCGCAGAACCGAGATATAACCTTCGAAGAGGGTGTATGTGCGATTTCGAGCAAATCCAATGATAAGTCACCTAGAAGACTAAGCGGATTCTTAAGTATCTGAAGGGGACGATAAACCTTGGTTTATTTTACCCATCAGATGATAATCTAGAGCTTAGTGGGTATTCTGATTCTGATTATGGAGGTTGCAAGATTGACAGAAAATCCACCTCAGGAACTTGTCAGTTCTTAGGAAGTAAACTGATCTCGTGGTTTTCAAAGAAGCAGACATCGGTTGCAACATCTACTATCGAAGGTAATATATAGTCTGCAGGAAGTCGTTGTTCCCAAATGCTCGCTTAGTCCAATGAGGATTATAACATTGAAACTAAGAATGTACCTATTTTACGTGACATGATAATAGTGCTTATTGCAATCACTCGGAATCCGTTCTACATACAAGATGCAAGCATGTGGATGTCGGGCACCATTTTATAAGAGATCATGTTGAAAAAAGAAGAATATCGAGAATGGAAAAGATTCATATCGATATACGTAAAGTCGATATTCTAACCAAGCCACTAGGCGAGATCGATTCAGAGAATTATGCAATGAAAGCTAGGGCTTACGGATCTTGGAGAAAATACACCTAAAATGTTTGATGGAATGATCTCGAAACCAAACCGTTAACAAACTAATCAGTTCAAGTGAAATCGGTTGAATTTGGTATCTCAATCGATCGTAAGATCATCAAGGAACCGACATGAGAAGGTCTTGATCGATTTAAAGTTTATCGATTAAGTGAACTGATCGTTTAAAGGATTATCGATTAAATGCATTCGATTTATACTTTGTAAGTCGATTAATTGTGAAATTCAACAAGATTCACAAGTGGTATTCACAAGATTAAAGCTTAAAATCGCATAAGGATACAGAATTTTACACAACAATGAAATAACGAAATTTTCATTGATAAAGACCCAAGGTCGGGTTACATTACAAGATACAAGTACAAGAGGACCCGGTGAGGTCAAGACATAAACCCTAAACCCTAAACCCGAAAACCTTAACACTAAACCCTCATCCTAACTTTTGAAGAAGTGGAGAGAGAGAGATTTTAAATCGATGCTCTCATTTTCCCCACTTAACAAAGGGTGAGAGAGGCTTTAAAATAATCCTAAGCCGATCATTGGGCTAAAAACCAAGTGGGAGCGAGAGCGGCGTTGATAAGATTTTTTAAGCCCGGAGCCCTAAGAAAAGAGTCAATGGGCTCTCCAAATTTTGTTAAATGGTGAGTTGATATACGGGCATCACCGTTGTCCGATGCGCATCGCACATCAAACTCATGTTCATTTTCGACCGAGTCTGTTGATGCGGGTTACGTCATCTCGATAGACACACAAGGTGCATACGGTTAGGAGAAGTGTCTTCTCAGTTGTGATAGCAAAACCGCCGCCTCGGTGGTAGAGAAGCTTGGCAACGATTGTATGCAAAATCTTTGATGACGACGAAGACAGTGATAAGGGACACACAGGGATGATTTGAGAAGCTGAAATCATTGAAAAAGGGGTAAAGGTGTTTGCCGGAAGTTTCACCGGAAATAAGGGTTCACCAGGATACATGATTCTACAAAGAAGATAAGTATGATGATTGGGTTATGTTGTGTAAAACAATTGGTCCAATTTATAGAGACCAAGCAAGGGTGCAAATGCAAATTCGAGTTCTCAAAACCTTTTAGAGAAATCTGCACCAAAAGGACAGCGTGTAGGAATCACGCGACTGATAATTGGATAAATTTACGGCGGATTGACATATCAAAAAATTCAGATGATAATTACGCATGTCAAATCGCGCCAACTTAGGGAATAGAAGCTACTATTCTAGACTAAGTTTTGGCGGTAACACTTATCCCAAGAATTGGCTTGATCTGAGAAGAATCGGAGTAGGTCAACTAAAATCGATTACATCGGTCGATCGATGAGGAGATCGGTGAGCTTGAAACTCCAACAAATCGATACATCGATCTATGGGAAAAACATAAATATCGGTTGAAGGGGAACTTCAACCGATCAAGAGAGATCGAAGGAAATCGGACGTATTCAAGGAAGATCAGTTGAGCTTGAAACTTCAACAAATCAGATGCAAGTGAAGAAGATCAGTTAAAAGGATCAATTGGGAAATTTTAAGGCTTAGGCAGAATACTAAGATCAACAAGTGAAATCAACATGGACAATGGTATTCGACCGATTACAATATCACCAACCAGACACATCTTTTCTTTTCTCTTGTTTTTGCTTATTTATCGGATCTTATATAATATTATTTGCCTTCATCGTACCCATTATCCTTGTGACGTATTCCCTACAAATCATTTAATGCGGACGGGGAACATGTATTAACTGCTACTAAATGTGCTTTTAAATCCAAAAGGTTTTAAATGACGTGTTTTTCCCGACCCTACGATCAAAAACCGCTTAACTGGAGGCGTTTAATCTTTTCAAACGGTTGATCTTCCAAATCTTGTCTTTTTTCCCTCCTCGTCTTTATAAAGATCATCAAAAAAAACCATACGAGTTTTCCATTTCACAAACTTGCGATTTATTCTCCGAAAACTCCAGTTACTTCTCTCAGATTCAAAGTGTTTTTCCTAAGTTTCAAAATCATCCTTAGAAAAAGCGAATCCGGTAATTTATGTTTATTTGATGTATTTCTTTTAAATCCATTGATCTTAAATGTTTTTATCCTGTGTTATGCTTTATTGTTTCTTGGTTTCGCGATATGTGATGTTCTTATATATATATGCACAACTTTGTCGGGTCCATCCTTTGTAGATGGCCACCCACCGGAATGGGAAAGATAATGTGCAATTATGCGGAATCGGCAACAAAGATTGTGGATGATAAGTTAAATGCAGTTCAATATCACTTTCAGGATCCGGAATCCATGGAGGTCGAGCAAATTCTGCGGCGAGGCCTTGAAATTTTGCGGCGCTCCATCGCAATCCGGTGATGCAAAGATGAAGCACTAGAATTCTAAGGAATTTAAGAGTGGATATGGACGTTCCGGGAAATGAATCGCTCTCGACAAATAATGGAGAAGAAATCGACCGGCGAATGATGATATAACCCGTCTGCTCAGCCTACCAAAAGGATGGATCTCGCTTTGCTCATTCTGAGGAGAACGAAGATGTTGATCGGAAAAGAGCTCTTTAGAGAGGCCGACAAACATCATACGTCAGGGTTTTGTCGGCCGATGCTCAAGAGGAAATACCGATTGTTGTTTTGACATATTGTCAAAAACAATTATGGGTATCAGATTCAAGCCCGGATGCTCTTACATCCGTCAAAATGTACAAAGATGGTCGCAATAATTGATGAAGCCAAGAACATCAATTGGCATGGGTTCTGAAGGCCATTCGCTTCCAAGAACATGAGAAATTTGGAGTCAATGAACCGAGGCGGTATATTCGAAGAAAAAGATCGCCTAATCTCAACAAGGTTGCGCTTATTCCGAAAGATAAACCGCCTAATGTCGAATGGGAACAGATTGATGGACCTGAAGTCCTATAAGGCCTTTCTCACGCCCACTTCTGCCCATCTTTGGGCCACCAGACGATGATATGCCAACCCCCCAAAGTCAAAGAAAGGAAAAAAAGGAAGCAACTTCGCTTACACCAGATGCCCTTAGAAGTTAAGAAAAGAAAAACCGTGAAGGCCTGCGAGAAGAGGCCGAAGAAGGCGAAGCAAGCCTCCATGACTCGATGCTTGAAGATGAGTCGATGAAGAAAGAGCGCCAGATCAGTCATTTGTAACACAAAAATCGTGAAAAATCGACGGGCAAGCTTCTCGCCGAGAGCTCGCCAGATCATTCCGGAGGGAAGAAGCACAATGCCCGATCGATCCTTTCCTCAAGCTCGAGCCGATTCACCACTCGTGACTAATGGTCGGGCTGAAAGCATGTCTCCTATTCTTCCACCGCCTGTAACCTCAAATCAAGGCGGTTCGAGAACCGTAAAGCGATGTGGATGTGGAACCAAGACTGGCTTCCACAAGAACCTCTCGCAGGTCGAACCGTCACCAACTTCCGCCTACTCAAGCACAACCAGAACCTTCCACATCTCATCAAACCGAACCGGGACGAGACAATTTCGAGTCCAGATCAACAAAGATCATAATCGGGAAATTGATCGAATGCGAATCGAAAGAGAAATTGATGAGTTGTATCTTAATCGGTCGCCCATCCCGCCATAAGAGAGGAAGTTATGGAGATCCTCACTGGAGAGATCTTCGATTAAAAATCTTTCGGACTTTATAATAATTATTGAACGGATGGGCGGTGCGGATGAGTTTGCAGATTTCGATTTCGACATGAGGAAATCTAAAGTGGGATCACCGGTGAGCTGATAATCGCTAAATTGCCAAAGCTCGATCCACGCGAAACTAGGGTTCTTGGGAACAGAGAATGGGAGATCGCCGACAAAGCTCTCAAACAGATGCCATCATGAAGGATCGCAGAGTCGCCGATGATAGTGGAGCTGTGTCGCAGATTCATGACCAACCATGGAGGCACAAACAATCGAAACGGATCAAGTGACACCCAACATTCCAACATCACACGCCACTCTTGATCAACCGGGGAGATCAAATCTTGTCTCAAAGATCTCCGAAAGAAGAAGTTGAGGGATCGATAGGCCGATCAAAGATGATTGCCATCAAAGAAATAATGATCAAAAGGAATTGGCTATTTCCCAGTTAGGGCAATCAAAGATCGGTTCTCCCAAATCAGGGTTCATCAAGGTAAATACCGAATCGATAAAGACCGTTGATGCCAAACCGACTCGGGTGGATCAACAACAAGTTTTTTTTTCGATGCTCAATGACAAGCTAGAATTGATGAAGAGAAACTTGACAAACCGATTAAAACACTCTCACCGCCATGGAATCTGCCAAGATCGAAGCTAATATCGAAGATTCAAAATCTAACTGCTCAAACTCAAGGCATATCATTGCAGATCTCAACAGCAGGCGATCGCATCAACTTTGGTTCTCGACCTCCCCACCTCACTACTTTTTTTGATCAAACCAAAAAGGGGGAAGGACGAATGAGAAACCAACTGACATAACAGTCTTGAGGACATCACAAACTCGGACCATTGAAAAAGATGTCCAAAGAAGTAGTTGAAGAAGCCCGAAAAAAAAGCCAAGAAGAAAGAAGGCGGAAAAAAAATGGCAGAGGCGAAAAAATCAAGAAGAAATTCGGATCTAGAGCGAAGAAAGGAAGAATTTGGAAAATCCGCATTCGTAACCTAAGAACCGCCAAAGAAGAGTTGATGAGATCATCCCAAAAAAACCAAGCAAGATGCTAAGAAATTTGAGGAATGGAATAAGATCGGGAGTGAATGGCTTCGGATGCCTTTGTTCTTAATCTTGTTCCACAAGAAGAGTCTCACGATGAAGAATTCCTCAACTGGTTAGAAAATAAATTCCGGATTTTCAAGTATCCGGAAAATGAGGCCAAGCTTATCAATGTAAAAAATAACTCGACAAGAGTATGATCCGTTGGAGTACTCGAAGAAGGCGGATGACTCATTTGATGATTGGCATTTCAAAGATTCTATTTCGACATCCTCTGTGAGCAGAACGAGACATAATCGATCCTCGCCAGATCGATGATGTCAAATGGAAACTTTATCGATTTTTCAACGTGCCTCAAGATCAAAGAGAGATGATGAAGGATACATGCCTAAAGAGGAAGAATCGAAGACTACTCGGATCAAATTTTTTTTATTTACAAACTTTTCTGATGTAACATGTAATCAACATTTATTAATGAGAAAAGTTTATTTTCTGATCCTAAGACAAAGTCTCATTGTCTTCTGATTATATGCTCTTAACTGTTCTATTTTTTATCAATTGTATTTGGTTTCTCAAAGTGTTTTGGTTTCATCAAAAAGGGGGAAATTGTTGGGAAATTTATAGTTTTGATGAAAGTTCCAAAAACACATGTAATAGGACGGTCGGACAGTTACCGATCGATGTTTATATTACTTGCTATAGGAGACCAGTTGATAATGATTGTATAGAACAACTGATGAAATAGATAGGTCACATATTGAGGGGGAAACTCAATATGTATAGGTCAGATCTGAAGACTCAAAGGGACAAAATATCAGAAGCGGGCCGAATCGCAAGACAAGAATAGAAGATCGATCGTTCCGATCTAGTCGATATCTCACCAAGTCATAAAGCTCAAACTCGAGAATACTTGAAGATCGATGACTTCGAAGACCTACATCGGTAAAGTCCGCTAGTTGAAGAAATTTAAGTCAACCTGGCACCGAAGACTCCATCAGTAGACCGACCGATCGACCGATCGACGTCACCACCAGGTGAAAACTGATGTTTCACCTAATCATACGTCTATGATCTGAACAAGAAGAATGTCAACCTTAGTTGGAAGAACAAACACTGAAAAGTGCGCTCATAACCAATAAGAACAAGACACGTATGATCGGAGCCGACAATTAAAGGATTTGATGTCGCTTTCTAACGGATATAAAATACAAGATCACGCTTTCGGCCATGCCGTTCTCGAAGACGCGTCACATCAAGCTTGCAAGTTCAATAAATATAGCACGAAATTCAAATTGCTCTCCAACGGCTCTTTGATTTCAAGGTCTATATATATGGGATTACACTTGAGTGAAACAACTTAAACTTATTTGAACAATCAAGAAGCTCAAGCTAATATCGATTTTTCGCACAAGAACACGAACAAGAAGATTAATTTTTATTAAGTGTTCATCCCATAAAGTTCTTAGCATAGAAATCTTTTCATCTAGTCATTAAGCAACTTTTATCTCTGAAGAAAAGATTTCATAGTTGGAACCAAAACAATCATACCCAAACCCCCAAGTTAGGTTAAGTTGTTTAGCAAGATTTCAGACTAGGGTTTCTAGTTCTGATCTCTGGGATCGGTTGAGTGTGAACTCCTTAAACATCTAGTTAGTGTACTGTGTTGGACTTACACATAAAACAAAGTCCAGTTGGTTAAGTAGGTGCCCCTTGTGATAGGGAAGAGTGGACGTAGGACTGGTTTGTCCGAACCACTATAAATCTTGTGTGTCTTTACCGCTTTGATTAACTGATTACACAATCGCACACAACCTTTAAAGCGCATACATATTCCAAGTTGAGATCAGTTAGCACCAAGCTTCTGATCTGATCAAACTTGACACTTCAGTCAACTGATTAAAAGATTAACTTTGGAATCTGATTTATCAAAACTGGTTTTTCACACGGGTAAAACTTAAGCTTCCGCACACATCAGTTAAACTGATAGTTACCGAACTGATCTGCCTTCAGGCGATCAGTAAGTTGGTTATCAGCCCAAACTGATTCACTCACACTCTGATCAGGTTAACTGCCCTCACACCTGATTTGCACAAAAGTTTTCAGAAGTCTATTCACCCCTCCCCTCTAGACTTCTGCTCTCACAAAACCCGTTCGGGACCTACAGATAAGATTAAAAATCTTGATATTAATGAAAAATTAAAAGAAACTCTTTTTAAGATTGTCATGAGTCCTAATAATGATACTGAATCAGAAAAGTCTTATAATGAATGTTCTTCTGTTGAATCCTCTTCGAATGATGATAATTCTGTTAAATCAGAAAAAGAGAAATGAAATGATTGTATACTTGGAAAACCTTGTCTTAATTGTATCAGTAAAACTGATAATGTTAATAATATTGATAATGAGTTTTATAAACTTATGAGTCAATTTCAAGATATGAATACTAGTGTCTTAACTAATAATAATATTTTTGAATTTCTTAAACATATTAAAGATTCTAGTTTAAGAGATAAAATCATTGAACAATTTCATGATTCTTTTAAAAATAAAGACAATAATAAAACTAGTCTTTCTAAAAAGATTGATAATAATTATTATAATATGGGTGAATTGGAAAGACTTCTTCGCCTAAAAAATTTGAAAAATAATCCTGTAACTTTAAATGATTTAGTCCATGAGATTAATAATCTCAAAACTGATGTAAAAATACTTCAAAAACAGAATACTGATCTTTTTGTTCGTCTTTCTTTTATGGAGAAAGGTAAAGAAAAAATTGAAGATTGTGAAACCAGCTATAATACTCTTTCACAATATTTAGATTTTGATGATAATTTTAATATGGAGAAGAATCATTTATCTACCGTTAATATGGTTATATCACAGAAGTGGTATACTAAGATTTCTCTTCTTATAAATAATTCTTATAAGAAATATTTTATTGCCATGATTGATAGTGGTGCTGATTTGAGTGTTATACAGTTAGGAATAATTCTTACTAAGTTTTTCGAAAAAACTACTCATTCACTTTCTCATGCAGGTGGAGGATCTTTAAAGATTAATTATAAGCTTAAAAATGCTTATGTTTGTGTTAATGGTTGTTGTATTCCTAACGACTTTCTTATTGTTGAAGACATCACTAGTCAAATGATTATTGGTTTTCCTTTTCTCTTTAAAATATATCCTTTGACTTTTGTTGGTGAAAAGGGTATTACAGGTACTTATAATAGTAAACCTATTACTTATAAGTTTATTACCAAACCTATTCATAAGGTTCTTAATTTGATTCAAGATCAAATTAATAATAAAAATTGTCAAATTATTTTTCTTAAAGAAGAGCTTAATTCTATTACTATAAGTAATAGATTAAATAATTCTAAATTACAGGATAAAATCAAATTTTTAATAAATAAATTTTCCATTGAAATTTGTAATGATTTTCCCAATGCTTTCTGGGATAGAAAGAAACATATAGTTTCTCTTCCTTATGAAGATGATTTTAAAGAGAATAAAATTCCTACTAAATCTAGACCTTGTCAGATGAACTCTGAATATTTAGAGTTATGTAAAAAGGAAATATCTTCCTTATTAAAAAATAAGCTTATAACTCCTTCTAATTCTCCTTGGTCTTGTACTGCTTTCTATGTTAATAAACATTCTGAGCAGGAACGGGGAGTTCCTCGTTTAGTTATTAATTACAAACCTCTTAATAAGGTTTTAAAATGGATTAGACATTCTATTCCTAATAAAAAAGATCTTCTTGACAGATTAGTCAATGCTCTTATTTTCTCTAAATTTGATTTAAAATCAGGTTTTTGGCAAATTCAGATTAATCAACCTGATAGATATAAAACTGCCTTTAATGTACCATTTGGTCATTATGAATGGACTGTTATGCCTTTTGGGCTTAAAAATGCTCCGTCTGAATTTCAACAAATTATGAATGACATTTTTAATCCTTATAGTGATTTCATTATTGTTTATACTGATGAAATTCTTGTATTTTCTAAAGATATTGAAATACATTTTAAACATCTTGATATGTTTAAAAATTTGGTCATTAAAAATGGTCTTGTCATCTCAAAACCTAAAATGGTTTTATTTCAGACTAAAATAAAATTTCTTGGTCATATTATTGATAAAGGAAATATTATTCCAATTCAAAGAAGTATTGAATTTGGTAATAAATTCCCTGATATTATAACTGATAAAACTCAGTTACAGAGATTCTTAGGAAGCCTTAATTATGTGTCTTCTTATATTAAGAATCTTGCTGAAGATTCCGCTATCTTATATAATAGACTTAAAAAGAATCCTTCTCCTTGGAATGATGATCATACTAAGGTTGTTATCAGGATAAAAGATAAGGTCAAAAATATTCCTTGTCTTATGCTGGCTAATCCCTTTTTGGAAAAAAAATTGTTGAAACTGATGCCTCAGATTTGGGGTATGGATGTATTCTTAAACAAATTAATCCTGATAATAAAGAGGATTATATCATTAGATTTTATTCTGGTAAATGTAATAATAGTCAGAAAAATTATTATGCTACTGCTAAAGAAATTCTTGCTATTGTTAAATGTGTCCTTAAATTTTAGGATGATTTATATAATCAGAAATTTACTATTAAGACTGATTGCAGGGCTGCTACTTTTATGCTTTTCAAAGATTTTGAACATAATGTTTCTAAACAAATGTTTGCCCGATGGCAATCGCATCTTGCTTATTTTGATTTTGATATTGTTTATAAGCAAGGGAAGGATAATCATCTTCCAGATTTTTTAACTCGTGAATTTATTTCTTCATGACAGAAATGAGTCATGCTGGAAGGAATCCTTATTCCTCTTATAGAGGAAGAGGAGGAAGAGGCCATCCTCCGATTATACAACATGGGAAGAAATCCCTTTTCAACCAGAATATTTCTGGAAGTGTCTCTTCTTCAAAAGGAGACAATGTACAAAAGGAGTTTCAAGAATTCCTGAGACAAAGGGGAAAAAATTTACCAATAGAGGACAATTCCTCAAAAGCAGAAGCTGAAGAATCATATTCTTCAATTACACAAAAAGAATATAAATTCTTTGATTCTTCTAAGAAAGAATTAATTCTTATTATAGAAGATGATGATGAGAAATTTAAAGAGTCCCCATGGATTCTTATGGAAAAATATTTTCCAAATTCAAATTGGAATGTTGAGACTTACAAATCCAGATGATTTTATGAGAATATTCTCATTAGTCTCGAAAGTGTTGAAATCCAGCATTTTCCTCCTAAGAGTAAAACTATCAATTACTCTAAATTTATTATCAAAAAGATTATTTCCATCCAAGAATGGGGAACTTCACCTTTTACTGAAAGAAGTATGACTAATGAAGTCACACATACCATTTACCAATACAATTACTGGGATTACCTTCAAAGTTTTTATAAAACGTTGTTGTATCAGAATGCTAAGCATTCTCATACCTGGTTGATTAAAATATGTGAAAACATTGGCAGAAATCAAATTCCTAACTGGTTTTTCTCATGGTGGGGAAATTTTGGGGCTTTGACAGATATATTGCCAGAAGAGGTTAAAAATCTCTTAGAAGAATATACTATTGTTTCTTCAGACTTAAAGTCTCATAATACGAGTGGTAAAACTACTTGTATGTTCTTTGTGGATTCTGGAATACCATGGGTTCTAAAATGGAGACCAGAGTTTGGTTATACTGAACATGGTACACCTTGTTTATGGAGAATCCATACAACGCGATTTTGGAATAACTTAAATGTTATTACCCCTGGCTCCAATGAGCCACCAATACAGGAAAATATTTCACAGATTAAATCCAAAATTGAAGAATACAGAAAAATTTCTGTTAATGAGACTTCTAGTTCTCTTCCATCATTCTCTGAATACTCTATGAAGTATTTTGGTATTTTCTCAAAAGAAAAAATTATGGATCTCTATATGGATCATATTAAGAATGTTTTATTCAAAGATATTGATTTTTCTGATTCAAAATCAGACGCTTCAATGATTTCTGGATCTGATCTTCAAGATGCGCATGATCCAAATGAAGATGATCAGGAATTTTCTATTCAAGAAAGTTTCGATCTTTTGAAGAATTCTCTCAAAGGGAAATTAAAATAAGGCAAAGTCTTAATGGAAGGTTCTTACCCTAATGGTTTCTTTACATCCTTTACAACGGAAGGATGGGATATTCAGCATGGAATAATTCGTTCCAGATTATATTATCTTCTGACTAATACATGAGTCTTACATTACAACATTTGGAGAATTCCTTCTCAAATTCTTATTGATAATGAGAATAATGTTATTAATGATAAGAATTATCTCAAAATTCTTAAGAAAATGATTAGAGTTTTGGAAGTATGGATTCCATGGCTTGAAGCTTCAATAAGAAGAAATCAAGAAAGAAATGTTTATCCAACTCATCATCAAGAATTGGCCAATTTCAGGGAGTCTCTTAAACTCCTAAAAAAGCAAGTTTCATTATTGGCGATTTAGTGAAGATCTTGATTTAGCACATTCCAACAAAATGTGGCTACAGTATCAGACAAAATCAAATTTCGTCACTGCTTGCATCAACAGACAAAGTACTGTTCATAAATAGTAATTACTATTCAAACTTTTTTGTCTTTTTGTGGTTTTGTTTTTTCCGCACTATTTCTTTTTTATTTTGAAATCCGGGGTTTGATGTCCGGCTCTTTCATCTATTTATAGGCTTGTATTTTCCTTTTTTGAGGTACACTCGAGTTTAGACTCGCCCCCTCTTTCTCTCTCTTAATCCCTCTCTTGTGTGCAACCTTGTAAACCTTGTAATATTTATGTACATTATCTGGTTTATGCTTGTGGCATTTTAAAGGTATATTGTTATTTATATTCTGTATTTTAAATTTTTTGTTGATTGCCGCCTCAATGGTCGGCTAGAATACTTGTATTGAATCATGGCCTGACTTAAATATACTCTACTATCATGTGCATTTGGAATTATATTCCTATAATGATCTGTAATTTGATATATCAAAGGTAGAGTTGGTTTAACCAGTAGGTTTGAGCTTTCCAGTGATATTCATGAGTTAACTATGTGGGCTAGCCCTTGTTGCCGTAATCTTAGATGAATAAGGCGCAGACGTTTTTTGGGCGTAAAAGCTTTTTTTCAAAGTTAACTCATGGACTATGAAATTTCTCAGTAATCTCCTATTTGTGTTTGTAAAAGATCCACATGATACTATTGATATAGATCTTTGCACGATCCTTATAAAATTATGGTGTATATATATATATATATATATATATATATATATATATATATATATATATATATATATATATAAATAAAGCGAGGCAGGTCAAGGCGAGTAATTATAATATTGGTATCCAACCGGCTGGGCCCATCTTGTGCGGGGGCTGACTGACCCATTTTAGAATGGTTGAGCCCGACCGCCAAATCGGGGCAAGCCGAAGCGGGTCGGCTTTGGGGCATGGCGTTTTGTCATCCCTAACTATAGCATGTGAAAATGACAAATTTCAAAATTTTAAGAAACTTACAGGACCAAAATCAAAAAGTCAAAACAATCGGGACCAATTTCAAAACGATATAAAGTTACAGAACTACAAAAAATTTAATCCCAATATATTCCATATTTATTCATTAATTTTGTTTGACTTTTTTAATTAGATAAATTTTAATTTTGGTAAATAAGATCTTCTCTAAAGAAAGCATTTATGTGAATGAATGTGATATCGTTCACGAGACTTAATAGGAAAAAAATTATATCAATCTTGTGAATCAGTTCTATATATAAACTCTAAAATTGTTATGTGTAAAATTATTACTGTTATATATAAAAAAATTACTATTTAAAAATATAAAATATTTTTAAATAATAATTTTTATGCATAATAGTAATACACAACAATAATATTAAAAAATCGAGTTTATGGTGAACTCGAGTTTACACAAATTTTTTTAAGAAAAAAAAAATAAGTAAAAGTGACCCTAGAAAAATGAAAGATTCCGTATATCACAAGACAGAAATTGAAAAGACAGATTTTAAGAATTGATTCTTAGCCATATTTTGAGGGAATTTTGTTAAAGGGCAATATGGGTAAATATATATTTGAAACTCTGGATTAAGTAAGTATATTATCCAAAATTAATGGGATTGTAATTAAAACGTGAGTAATTTATAGAATTTAAGAAATTCAATGGGATTTGTTAAATGAATGTTTATCCATTTTTTGTAGGAGTAATTTATCCATCTTTACTTCCTGTCAAACAAATTTATCCATCTTTTGTGTGAGTAGCATATATACTACCTCATTTTCGTGTGATTATAAAATGGATAGGGTGTAAAATATTTTAATTTTTTTACATATTAATTGAGATAAATAGAGTTATTTTACTTATAATTTTATTTTAATATTGCACGTTTATCCTTAATGTTCTCGTTTTAGATTTTTTTTTTAATATAACATTTTTTTTCAATGCTATGTATGGCTAGTGAATGTTTTGTTCTTTTAGAATTGTGCACATAAAATATTTTGCGTTCAAATTTTGGAAAATATCTACATTGTTAAGTCAAGTTTGAAATTTTGGATACTCAAAATATTCAATTTCCACTCCTAAACTAAACTACCAAAATCAACTCAAACTTCTAAATCGAAAAAAAATATATATATATATATATATTTAGATTAAGAAATTTAAACAATTTTTAATTCTATAATTTTGAATTAAATCAAAATATATTTAAATCTGTATATTTCATTAAATAATCTCCTCTCATCTACATGCTTATCTATAAGTATATATATTTTTAGTTTATAAAATTTTATTTTTATTTTTAGCTTTTTTTTCTCCTTTTATAAATAGTAGGATTTAGTTTCCATCCTAAAATTATGTAGTAATAAACGCTCTCCTTTATTTTTATAGTAAAGAATAATTCTCAATAAACATCATTGATATATTTTTTTTATTTATCAAGATTGCGATTAGAGAACAAGTTAGAATTTTTGTGTTTTAGTATTATAAATATGGGTTTTATAATTTATTGTAAGACACCTTTTAATATTGAATACTCCTTTGTTCTTGAGACGTGTTCTTGAGACGTACTCTCATCTTGCAGAGTATAGAACACCCTGCATCAATAATTCACTTTTTTGTTATAAAATTCAGGGGAAAAAAAAAACTCGTATAGATCTAGTGGTCGGACTCATACATTACAAGGCAGGTTATATATAAATATGTAAATTTTAGTTTTTTATTCTCATTTTCTAATTCCAGTTGAAAACCTACGCGTCTCTCACTTCTTCCTTCTCCTTGATTACATGAAGAAAATTGGAAAACATTCAATTGCTTATTTTACGAAATCATTCAGAGGAAATCACACATTATACTTCCTATCCCCTTCTTGGACATTCAATCGCAGTAAATTTTCATGCTCCCCATTTGGTTAAACTAAAAAACTATCATTGCTCGGTCCAAAAACTATCATTGTTAAGTAGAAAAAGACTAAAGTAAAAAAACTATCACATTAATCACACAAAATTAACACTGTTAAACAAAAGAACTATCATTGATTACCAAAAAAATTATCACAACTAAGTCAAAAACTATTATTGTTTAGCCAAAAAAAAAACTATCACAGTTAAACCAAAAAAAAAAAAATCACTGTTAAGAAAAAAATCGTTCATGGGTGATATTCTCTCCTTCACTTTCACCTATATTGCTAATATTCTCCATTAGCACGTCTTCGCATATTTCAGAATCAACATATTCGCATGTTGTGAAGTTTTGAGCGTCAATCTTCATTGTTTTAGAGGTTTGAGAATTAGTTTTCACTTTTTATTTTAAAGTGAGGGTATTTTGAGAGTGAGTGTGAACTAGAGTGTTGAGAGAGGGCGAGAGCGACATTACGTGAGAGTGTTGAGGAAGAACGACGGTGTGAAAGTGACTGTGCTTCTGTGAATAGAGTTGAGGGCAAAAATTCGAATCAACCCAACTCTTAAAACCAATAATATTAAATTAAAGTTCATGATAAACTTGATTGACAGAATTGTTACTCAATGCAGGGGGGCTCGAATCAAAAGAAATCTCAATTGTTTTATCTAATTTAATTTGGGACTCTTCATTTAAAAAAAAAAAGAAAAATCGAGAGTCTTTGGCGTTCAGAGAATTAGAAAGATCTGGGCCATCCATTTAATTAGTCGGGAGATCTGTGTCGTCCCTAAAAACGCCTTCCTCTTGTCAAAACGAAAACAGGAGTTTCAACTCACTCTATGCCTTGAGTTTCAACTCACGAGTTTGGACTCATCGATAATTTTTTTATCTTGCCATATACTTCCATTAATAACATTAATTTATCTTTAACTTTTTATAATAATAATAATAAAAAATTAAAAATTAAAGCATTTACTAAATAATTATTTATTACACGGAAATTACCTCCTTGAATTAAATTGATTTATCACAAGAATATGATGTTGAAACTATCTAAACGACAACCAAGAGTCAATTTTAAGTTTTATGGTTTCACTCATGTGTGTATCTCATAATCTAACTTAAAAATAATTTATTTAATCATTTTAAATGATATAAAAAATTCTAACAATCACTTTCGTTAAAAATAAGCTATTTAAAAATGAAATTATTGAATGCAGTCCTCCAGAATGGTCAACCAAAATGTGAAAAATATCACACAACACAGTGACACAATCAATCACACTTCACTTTTTGTACGACTGTAAATAAAATGTGCTATGGTGTTCATTACTTTATTCCCTGCGGAAATCAAATGCATCTTTGTTTCTGTTGGCTGATTGCAACCCATGGTTTTTATCACCTGCATTGTTTTGTTCTTACTCAGTCACTCTAATTAAACTATTGAACCCCCCACCCCACCCCCCCCCCCCCCAAAAAAAAAAAAAAACTATTGAAAATTAAATATAAAGTACGTGGAAATATTAATTATAGTCAACTAGACAATATTATTATACGCAGATTAATTAAATTAATTGGCTCAAATGCTATAATTCTAATACCCCGTTTGGTTCGCGGGATTAACCAAGATCTGTTAATATAGATTTGAGGCATTAAAAAAATTAAAAAAAATCGGAGATTCATTAGCAATTTGTCCAAACAAAAGTTTCACTTTGAGAAGCGGTTAAAAACCAATCATTAATGCAAAATCATTCACTTGGAGAAGCGGTTGTTATTTTAAACCTGCGGTTCCCAATTAATTGAAAAGAATTCTTTCGCTCTCATTTGGGGGATCAAACACAGGACCTTGTGCAATTGGCGAGGATCAAAAGTTTTTGGAGAGAAGTTAAAACACTTCTTTGCGTTCTTAATGAAATTAATTCTATATGTTCTAAAAATCATTTTTTCTCACAATTTTTTTTTAAATTCTTTATTTCAATTATCTTATGTATTAATTCAATCACATTTTTATATAATAATTTTTTTATATAAATTTAAATTAAATTAAATTAAATTAAAATTATATTTTTTACTTGTACTTTTTTTTAACTACATTTCTTTTAAACTTGTAATACTTTTCCTTCTAAGCAATTAATACTTTTCTATCAAAATAAACAATATTTTTCTTTAAACAAGTAATATTTTTTCATCTAAACAAAGTAATACTTTTCTTTAAACAAGTTATACCTTTCTATCTAAACAAGTAATATTTTTCTATTTAAATAAGTAATACTTTTCTATCTAAACAAATAATACTTTTCTATTTAAATAAGCAATACTTTTCTATCTAAATAAGTAATATTTTTCTTTAAACAAGTAATACTTTTTCATCTAAACAAGTAATACTTTTCTTTAAACAAGTTATATCTTTCTATCTAAACAAGTAATAATTTTCTATTTAAACAAGTAATACTTTTCTATTTAAACAAGTAATAGTACTTTTCTATCTAAATAAGTAATACTTAGACAAAATTGAATTAATTTATAAGAATATTAAATATTATAGGTATTAATTTATAAGAATTAATAGTGATACAAGTTCGTAAATGTAATATTATGAATTTAATATTATGAACAAGTTTTACATAAGGGTTTGTGTTAATCTCATTATATAAGACGAATATTAAAAATAAATAACACGAAAATTTAAAGAATAAAATATTTGAATTGTACATAAAAAGAATTTACAAAAAACAAAAAAATAAAACAAAAAATACAAGCTTTACAAAAAAAAAAAAATTAATTCACTTGGAGAGCGGTCCAGTTTTACCTTGGACAGCGGTTCAAAACCGCTCTCAAAGTACCATTACTTGATTGGTTATGAACCATTGTCTAAGTTTTTAATCTTGGACGGCGGTTTTTTAACACGTTTTTTTTTTTTTTTTAATAGAACCGCTCTCCAAGGGACCACTTGGAGAGTTATTCGAAAAAAAGGTTGTCCAAGTGGAGCTCTCCAAGATCAAATGTGTAGTAGTGATAGGTCGAGATTAATATTTTAATTCCACGTAATTTATTGTTTGGTTTGTGGGATAAGAGTTCAAGATACATATTTAGTTTGAATACAAAATGTATTTAATTCTTATATGGGGAATATGTTTTTATCTCATGTGGAATGTGAGATTAATCGGGTTTAATATTTTAATTCCTATATTGATTTTTTAATATATAATTAAGAGTTACAATTTTATAATCCAAATACATATCTTAATTCAAACAATTTAGTTAAATAAATCAAATCTTACCCAATCATATTCAATTATATCATAACTAATCAATCAAGTGTTGTGAATTAAACGGGTCAGAAAGTAATGTTATACCATTACATAATAAAAAAATCTAAATCTACTCGCACAAGAGCACCGAAATTATTACTTACATAGTCACATTGACTAAGTCTGTATTCAAATGTATTGTACATTTATAATATATTTTAGAACCAAAACTTATAATATTGAAAGATGAATCTTGTTTATACTGAACTGTTGCAATAATTATATGTTTAATATAAAAAAATTGCATAATTCTAAAAATATATTACGAGTGTATAGTGCAGTTGAATGCACAATTTATAAACTACTAGAAAAATATATAATAATGCATCGTATTTTATTTTATGAAATTAAAAGGGATTTAAATCAAAATGGTCCCGTAATTTTGCACTTTTATTGAACAGATCCCGTATATATCACATGTTTCAATTTAGTACTGTATATTTTCAATTTGTGCCAATTTAGTCCCATATCGGGGTTTGAGTAAACCGGTCAAACTAATAAATTAAAAAACGATATATCGTTTTTAAAGATAAAAAATTGATACAAAATTTAAATCCCGTATCCAAATAACATGTCTATCTGAATTGTATGAACAATGTCAAATTGTCTGCTAGCGTTGGCATTTAAATTCGACGCAGCATAAAAGAGAATCGAATTAGGAGAATAAACGGGTTAAAACTTAAAAAAAGCAATTCGTATATTTTTGAGTTGGTAGTTTGACGTGATTTATACTCTCTTTAGTATTTTGCGATGCATCTAAATTAAGACAAATTAAAAATATATGAGGCTAAATTAAAATATGTGATATATACGAAATTTTTAATAAAGATAAAAAATTACGGGATCATTTTGATTTAAATCCCAAATTAAAATGTAACAAAAATACTATCTGAATTGTATGAACAATGTCAAATTTGTCTGCTAGCGTTGGTGCTTAAATTCGACGCAGCATAAAAGAGAATAATAAGTACTATCTCTAGAGAATAAACGGGTTAAAACTTAAAACACGTCTCATGCACCCCAATTCTGAGTATATTCTTTGAGTTGGTATTTTCTGAATAATTAGGTTCACGTGATTTATACTTTCTTTAGTATTATTACGATGCATACATTTTTTTTTTTATAGTGATAAATTTTGACAAAGTTAGTTGTTAAATTTAGAAAATAAACATCATCATGAAAAAACAACCAAAGAACCACAATTAACTAATTACTAAGTTTAACATAATGAATTTCTAACCTTATAACTAAACAAACCAACATAACTCTAAGAAAATTATAAATATTTTTACCATAACCAAAAAAAGAAAAGAATAAACTACTACTTTCCTATAACCAACATTTCTGCTAAAAATATATTTCAATTACCTTGAATGCATATCATCACCTTCTAGTGTAGAAAATGTTTCACCATCTGCACTTTCATCACATGAAACCAGCTCTTCACTAATCATATCATCGTCCGAAGATTTCTCGTCCTCATATTCGGAGAGTTCTTCATCACCAAAACCAGTTGCTGTTGAAAGACCTTTCAAGCTTTCATCCGTAGACAACGAATCAGTATTGATCTTCGTCCCAACTTTATTTGGCCCGTTTTTGGCCTTTTAATGATCCAGTACTGATTTGGGATCTCTATCGTTTGAATCACCATAAAGTGCAACGTGCCTGTAATATAGCTCCAGTTCCTTCTCGGCGATGGCAATAAACCTCCTCACTGATTCGAGGGATTGTTCATACTTCGATTTTTCCAGTGCCTGAAGAAGATACAAGTAGTTAGGTTTGATTTTTCGAGGGCCTCACACTTAAGTTCAACCAGTTCTGGTAGCAATCAAAAGTACTAGAACTTCGGAGGTGCTTTGTTCAAAATTCTTCAATGATAAATGATGAGCATTGGATAATTGTGGTGGTGAATGAAAAAAAAAAAAGATGAAAATTCTCGTGCTTCATAAGGGGTAACGAGACTCAAAAGAAGTTAAGTATTGCATCATTTTGATTAACTATCTCTCCTCTTATTCTCATCAATCATTCCACTATGGTTGAATTGAAAAAAATGGACGTAATGTTGATGATATTATGAAAATGCCCTGAAACATTTGAATTATACGAAAACGCCTTATAAGTTTAAAAACTTGGTAAAAATGCCCCACAACCCTTTGTATCAAGTTGTTCAGCATTTTTGTCAAGTAATTTTGCTGGATGTGGCTTATTCTTAAATTGCCACGTCAGGCTCTCGTAGTTGAGATATTGGGAACAGCCGGTTGCGGACAATTTTATCAAGAAATTTATAGTTACAAGGCACTTTCATATAATGAAAAAGTTACAGGATATTTTCATCAAAGTTGCATGGTTTTTTTTCAATTTTCCCTTCCACTATTTAACCAACATTCATTTTTATCTTCACTTATTCCAATATTAGAGCAAAACACTAGCAATATAACCACAATTCTCATTGTAATTCAGTATCCAATGATCTCATTACCATTCTCACTAAAAATTTGGAACCAACTGTCCCGTTACAATGTGCCAAGTACTAAACATTCAAAAGCAATTTGAACAAAGAAAGGAACTAGATTAAATTGAGTAAATTTTAGAAGCATACCCGTTTTTTTGATAGTGTATCAACTGGTGACATGACCTTTGGCTGTTCGTAGTTTTTACCTCGATAAAAGATTATCGTGTCATCTCCAATAATCTGGACTGGAATTCCACCACTCAGCCTAGAGATTTCGTCTGCATAATCTTGGACTTGGCCGGGCTTGCAAGGTTTGCAAATGACTTTGACTGTTTCGTGTTTCTTCCAATGCATATGCATATTAAGAATAACTCCACCAAACACTCCTCTTCTTCCAATTGGAACGTAGTTGGACCTTTTCTGGGCCATTTTCTTCATGTAAAATCGTTCCTCGCCACTTAACATAATGGGTTCGACCACAGGACCCTGAGCTGGGGGTACTTCATACTTCGTCAGCCTTTCAATCAGTAAGGCTTCCTTGATTCTTGCCTGAAAATCAGTTTAATAGATTATGAGATAAACAAAAATACCTGCTGCTATGGAAATAATAACTGACAAAATTTATACTTCAGATAACACAAACTACAGGTACTGGACAAAAGTAATATCCAAAAGCAAAAGTATCAAGTATAAACCCCCCATCTCGTTTGTCATGCTAAAATCATCATAGATCGACAGTAAATTGAGAATATAATTAATCAACAAGGAGCTAATATAAATTCCATGAAATTAATTTGTGAGTTGCTTACATTCCCAAATTCTAAAATCCTCATTTTGCATGCTTCATCATAAAGACATTTACTAATAAGAACATGCACATCAGCTCATTGTAATAGTATATAAAACAGACAAAGTTTCGCCACACTCCAGAATGAATATCTTTCTTATAGAATGTCACTCGTAAGAACACAAATGGTAGCCTCAAAAATACTAACAATTAAGTAAAAAACCCACTAAAATAACTAAAACTTCTGTAAAAAAATAGTAATACTGATCTAAGAAAAAACATATAAACCGACATGGACTACTTAAAATTGATTCTTTCAAGATTTCAGCACTTACATTATCAAGCTTGTGCTTGATCCTCTCTTCTGCAGTGCCAAATCTCTGCTTCGTCTTCTTGCCCTTGACTCCAAGCCTTCTTGGGTCTCTCTTATTGGCAGCCTTTCTTATCTTCTTCTCTTTCATTCTCTGAAGCTTCAGTCTTTTCTTCGTCTTCCACTTCTCCTTCTTTGGGGCCTCAATCTCCTGCGTCTCAAAAACGGGCTTTCCCTGTGATGATATTACCACGTTCACTGACCCATGACTGAAGCTTCTCCACTGAGAAAACCGAACTACTTGCGGAAAATTTTCTGGATTTTGACGCAGTTGACATGAAGGCCTTAAGAGAGTAAATATCGGTTCTGGTTTCAGAAGAATTTGCCTGATGGTTGAAGAAAAAATAAACAGATATAACAACACATAATAGGAAAACTAAGCCGCAATATGTTGCAGATTACAATTTCTTGACATATAACTTATATAGATATTTCTCTCTGCACAAAAGAGTAGCAGGCGAGATTGAGTGAGCATACCTGAAAGAGACGGAACGGTGTAGAAGTGAAGATACTCTGCATAGAGTTCTTAGTAGTGGATTCACCATTTGACAAAGACATTAGCCCTTTCAACTACATATGGCTGCAAGGCAATAGAGAAAATTCTTTTCTTAGAGAAAGTATTCATTAATTCAAGAAAATAAGTGTAAGATTTAGCAAGAACTCATTTTCGGGTGTGATTTAATAGAAAATGTTACAACAATTTGAATATTGAATCTTGAATTCTCCAAACTCAAAATGGAAAACAGAACGAAGAACTAACTTAGCTAGAGCATTTTATTTCTAACAAGCATTTCGTCAAACAGGTAGGGGGCAAAACTTATAACATCTAATTTTCGTTCAAGCAAGAATTCTAAACATTCCATCACACACCAACCCATAAAACACCACCAAAACCAAAGCTTATTTATCGATTATCTAGATTTTCACTCGAAAAAAAAACCCATATTCTTAAACCCACACCAGAAACCCACAAACATAACAATCATCGACTTCAATAATCTCGCTCCAAGTATAGAACAACCCTCAAAATAGACTTTGAAAATTCGATCAAAGAGATAAAGCAAAGACATTCAGCACAATAAAATAAGTGTTACAACTTACAAAGGTTTAATGTTGAAACTTGAAAGTTAAGAACGAAGAGTAAGGATTATTTGTCAGATACAGAGGAATAATCACACTATTTTGCTTAAAATAATGCCAAATTTAATTAATTAAACAAAAGAAATGAAAAAGCCATGAACTGAAGATTGTTTGATAGAACGAAAATTTATCTGGAGCCTAACCTGAAAGCAGCGGGATTAGAGAAGAGCCGCCATTTGCAAGAATTTGATTTTTTTTTTTTTTAAGACATGTTTTCTATTTTAGAATTTTATTTTTATATTTTAAAATGAGTGAGTTACTACTAGGTGCTTGTTATAACCGATCAGCTACCGGTCAAAGACCACCTGCCATGTGTCTACCAAATGAACAAGTGGACGAGCACGGGCCCCACCAGTCCGGACGAGCACGACCACATTAAGGACGACCAGAGGGTGTTGAGCGCCAGAGGCCATCACATTGCAAAAATTATGCTCTCCCGGCAACCCAGTGACCATTCAACAAGACAGGCGAACACGGGTAATGGTCGAAAGCGAAAAAACCGTATTTAACAGAAGAAGGAAAGACGAAAAACCGCAACGAACAAAGAAGGAAAAGACGAAAAACGCATTTAACCGAGAAGGAAAGACGAAAAACCGCATTTAACCCTGGGAAGGAGAGAGATTTTGGGATGATGAAGAGAAGGAGAGACGAAACCTGCATTTAACAGAGGAGGGGACGCCATTCCGTAAGGCGAAAAGCAGACAAAGAAGAACCAAAGCATTTGGTTTACAACAACATTTTCGTGCAAGCAAAAGCAATTCCTATCGGGAGCGAGCACGCATACATGGTTAACAGAGGTCGGGAAGAGCGGGAGAAGAAGAGTGTGTCGCTTCTAGGGCGAAAGCACAAAAATCAAGGTCGTGGTGTTTGGTTTTATGCCACGCCCAATGAACGCGACCACAAGGGCCGAGCCTCATGAGTCGCGAATAACCACCAAAGAGCACAAGAATCGGTCACCCACGACGCCACCATCACCACTGGATTACAAGTCTAATACTTCTCGAGCAAGTAAAGACAAATGTCAACCAAAGAAGACAAATGAAAAAACGCGGCAACACCACATAGATTCGTGCATGTTAAGAAATTGCTGGTCGTGCTAGGCGATTTTAACACCAAATTTCAAGCCTTGACACCACCAAATTTCATCAAAGCCTATAAATAGACCCAAAAATAACAAAAGAAAGGTTCAAAAAAATTTTCCATAGATAACTCTTGTATCAATTCTCCTATCACATAACCATTGTGCTCGTCACTAACATATTGTGCTCGACCACACTCCCCAAATCATAAATACTATAATCCGGCTTGGCACGCCTCAGGCGTAGTCAACTTTGTTTAATGGGTCATCAAATCCTTGTTGTCATTCTATATCTGTTGTGCTCGTCTCACACACACACACGTTGTTTGACACATCATTATTTTGTTTGTTAAGTCGTAACATACATCGCCACATCATATTTTCCACTTAAACCACGACTTACAAACAATTGGTATTTAGAAGGAGGGTACAAAAAAAAATAGCCCATACACAATCTAAAAAACCGAGGTAGAAAAAAGAAATATGATGCCTCAATCTAGGAATACTTTCGGATGGAGAGGTCGGGACGGGAGCCGACCCGCGCTTCGAAAAGAGGCTTAAAGATCGGCCTCACGAAAAATCAAATCGTGGAAACCATCAATCTTGAAGATATCGCCAACGATCAAGCGGCCACAACAAAGGCCATCACTTTTTGTTATTGCAGCACGAAAGAGAGGGGCGAAAAAGGAGTTGACCAAGTTGAAAGTTCAAGATGATGATGATCGACTTCGCACACACGATAGCGAGCAAGTTAAGATGAAAGTCGCGTGAGGAAGCGGCCAACAAAAAAGGCCATTGATATGCCGGATTTGACGAGCATCCTCGCGGTCCGATAATCGGTGTTTGGGCGTTTGAGGCTCTCGTTAAAGACCAATTGGCGATTATAAGCGTCGGGATCCGGGAGGAACAACCAAGCGAACATATCGGCTCCGGTTCCTCATGATCGCCCGCGATCGAAAAGACGGGCAGAATAGGAAAAATTAATTTTGGAACTAAATTATGTATCCATCATCGATTGGGTAGTCGAGGATTAACATGGAAAGGGGATCGCCCATCATGAGCCTGACCCCCCGGGTCCTCATGATGGGACACAACCCCGATCCAAGTCTGTCAGTTCAATGAAATTTGCAGAAATGCAAAACGCAATCGAGAGTTTACAGTTAACCGGCGCCACGGAGAGGACTCATTTGGTGGGTACAATGCCGCGAAGTCGCCACTAACACCGGCGATCATGGCGACAAGTACAAGAAAAAAGTGGCAAAGAACCGGCCACCAATCTTATGTTCGGCGCCGAAGTTCGACCCACATGTTCACCTTAGCAAATACTCGAATTTTATGATCGCCATATGGGTGCCATCGACTTAACCTTGAAGGCCGATCATTCCCTATGACTTTGGGCGATCGAGCACATAGGTGGTTTTTACTCGCCCGCCTTCGCGTCCATCACGTCTTCGCTTTAGTTGGGACAGAAATTCCTGTCCCATTTCTCATCTAAGTGTGCTCGCCAGGCCCCGAAGCAACGGTTAGCACATTTTTCCCAACTCAAGGAAGAGTCAGATTGGGCATACATGGAAAGGTTCGATAAATGTTTGTATGATGGGGCTCCCGTCGAAGAGGATGCCAAGATCCTCACGGTGGTGGGAGGCCTGACCCTGAATACGGACATGTGGAAGGCCATGCATCAAGAATGGCCAAACACATATGCCGAATTCCGTGAGCGAGCAGCCAAGATTATAACAATGCAAGACACCTTTCGCCCGATCGCGAAAGCGAGCGATAAATGGCGACCAGGAAGGTGATCGCCGGAAAGAAACCAACAGGCGAAGGGGGGTACAAACCCCCAGGATCTTTCAAACCATTTGAAGCAGGGGCCAAAGCACATGCGCTTCAGAGTATTCTCGGGGTCTCAGCCGAGACAGTATATAACCAGATCAAGGACCAAGACATGTTGGAAAAACCCCGGCGCATTATCAGGGATAAAACTCATCTAAATCTTTCCAAGTTCTGCTCGTTCCATGAGTTTATCGGGCACAATACATATGAGTGTCGAGACCTCATGCGACAGCTCTGGAAGTTATATGAGGAAAATCGCCTTACCCAAAATATTAAGAAGCCGGCGAGCAGAGAAACCCGGCGCGAGAGGTCGGGCGATCAGAAGAGAAAGCATAAGGTGGAAGAGGTGTGTCGACAAATGATCGAGGAATTCCACGACAAATTGGACTTACCAAAGAAAGGGGCCCCAACCACGAACAAAGGTCAGGAGGGGCAGGAAATCAAATTGATCCATCCGAATCACGGCCCTGTGGGGGGTTGCTATCAGGCACCTTCCCTATCAAACAGACGAAAGAAGATGGAGTTGCGCGCCATGCAGGGCATTCATCAGGTGAATGTGGCGAGTACATCAGCTAGCAAGCCACCCTCTCACCAACTCATGTTCTCAGAAGATGATCTCGACGGCGTAATCACCCCCCATAATGACTCTTTAACCATTAGTGCTCGTCTTCTCGGGTTGAAGGTGCACCTTCTCCTGGTCAACACCGGAGCATATGCGAACATTCTGTTCGTTAACACTCTGCACCAAATGGAGAAGCAAGTTGGGGATCTAAGTATGTATATAGAACCATGTGATCACACCATCATGGGTTTCGGGAATCTATAACCCGGCCCTATGGTCTGATCAGGTTAAGAGTCGAGCTAGAGTCGACTTTAAATCTGGAGATCCGACGAGCTAGAATGCTAGATTTTGTAATCATCGATGCTCCATCTACCTATAACGGGTTCTTAGGTCGCCCGTTCATCCAGGAATTTAAGGCAGCTTGTTCGACTTACTACTATTGTCTTAAATTTCCTACTCTTGATGGAACGGGCAGCATAAAGGACGATTAGAAAAAAGCTCGAGATTGCTTACTATCGTGTGTACTATAAATACAAAATAATGTCAGCATGGTAGAACTAATATGGGAAGTCGGAGATTCAAGCCAATGGGCGAACACACCGTTCCGAGCAAACATAACTCCCCGGGCGAGCACAGAACCCGGGGTGGCCAGTCAGGTCCCAGATCCCATGAGTATAGATCTACCAAGTGGATAATCTGATCGCGAGTTACCGGACTTAGAACCTCGCATAGGTTTCGACCCTATGGAGGTCGAAAATGAGCACTGGGGGTCGAACATAGATCCCCGGTGGAAACAAAAGAAAAGATGAGCAACACCTGTTGAGTAGCTAAAGTCCATCATGGCTGACCCGGACAGGCCAGACTTGGAGATTTTCATCGGCTCAGAACTCCCGGAATCGCTCCGGACCGAAATAATATCGTATCTCCGAGCAAATTTGGATGTGTTCGCGTGGTCGCATGAGGACATGGTCGGCATCGATCCTAAGCATGCATGCCACCATCTCAATATCAACCCAGCACAAATCCCAATAATTTAGAAACGAAGAAAGTTCGGTCCGGAGAAGTACGCGGCTCTAGATGTCGAAGTTAAAAAGCTTCTCAACAATAAGCTCATCCTGGAAGTCAAATGCCCAGAATGGCTAGCAAACCCTGTGCTCGTCCAAAAACCAAACGAAACCTTGAGGTTGTGCATAGACTTTACCGATTTAAACAAGGCGTGCCCCAAAGATAATTTTCTCGTACCTCACATCGATTATCTAGTCGATAGCACTGCGGGGCATGAGCTAATGACGTTCATGGATGCTTTTGTCGGGTACCATCAAATCCCTATGCATCCCGACGATCAGGAAAGCACCTCGTTCTGTAATGGAAAAAACATGTACTGTTGGAAGCGCATGCCTTTCGGGTTAAAGAATGCCGGGAGCAACATATCAAAGGCTGGTGAATAAAATGTTCGACGAACACATAGGGCAGACGGTCGAAGTATACATCGATGACATTGTGGTCAAAAGTGAGCGTAAAGAAGACCACCTCGCCCACCTAACACAGATGTTTGATATCCTCCGGGCATATAATATGAAGCTAAACCCGAAGAAATGCAGCTTCGGGGTTCATTCGGGAAAATTCCTCGGACATATGGTCAGCCAACGGGGAATCGAGGCGAATCCATCAAAGATTCAAGCTATGCTCAACATGCAAGCTCCCAGAAATGTGAAGCAAGTTCAAAAACTTACGGGATGTCTGGCTTCTCTGAACCGATTTATATCACGGACCGGAGATAAGTATACTCAGATTTTGTCCAAACCCATACCGGGCGAGCATCTATATTTGTACTTGGCCGCTTCTGAGCACGCGATCAGTGTTGTGCTCGTCCGGGCAGAGGGAATGACCCATTTGCATCTGTATTATGTCAGCCAAGTATTGAAAGATGCTGAACTTCGATACCCCTCTCTCGAGAAGCTAGCATACGCTCTTGTTATGAGTGTTCGCAAACTACAGCCTTATTTTTTCGACCACTCCGTCGAAGTTCTTACCACTTTCCCACTACTCCAAGTTCTGCATCAGCCGGATACAACCGAAAGATTACTAAAATGGGTTGTAAAGCTAGGCCAGTTCGGCATCACGTACGCACCTCGAACGACTATCAAAGGTCAAGCCATGGCCGATTTTATGGTCGAGTTAACATACCCACAACAACCCGAAAAAGAAATCGACCAGCCATGGCACATGTACGTCAATGGTTCATCGACGAGCACAAAAGCCAGAGCAGGGGTGGTGCTCATCAATCCAACTCGACAAACTTTCTCAACGACCATTCTTTTTGACTTCCCGGCCACCAATAATGAGGCCGAGTAGGAAGCTCTGATCAGCGGATTACACATGGCTATGGCAATGCGTGTTCGGAAACTAATGATTTACAGTGATTCCCAGCTAATCGTCTATCAGGTTCTGGGCGAATATGAGGCTCGAGGCGAGCAGATGGCTCAATATCAATTACTGGCCAAAGAATTGTTCGAGCAATTTGAGCAGGTATATATCAAACAGCTCCCCAGGATGGAGAATTCATTTGCGGATGCTTTAGCTCGATTGGCTACCGCAGTAGATGTACCTAATTTAACAGATGTTGTGATCGTCACAACGTACTCGCCATCCATCCAGAGAGCTGTGATCACCCAAATGGAGGTCGAACAAGAGACATGGATTACCCCGATTTTAAGCTATTTACAAAGGGGGTCCTCCCTGAGAACAAAGCACATGCTGCTCGCCTACGTTTGCAAGCTGCTCGTTACACCATTTTGGAAGGGCACTTGTATAAGCGAAGTTTTTCTCTTCCGTTGTTAAAATGTGTAATGCCGGAAGAAGGTCATACAATTCTCATGCAAATTCACTCCGGGGTATGTGGGAATCATACAGGCGGACATGCTCTGGCCTACAAGGCGATCAGACAAGGGTATTACTGGCCCACACTTAAAAAGGATTCGCTCGTCTATGCTCGCACGTGTCATGATTGTCAGGTATATACTCCGCTTATTCATAGTCCACCAGAAGAACTTGTTTCCGTCTACAGCCCATGGCCATTTGCCAAGTGGGGGATCAACTTGATCGGCCCTTTCCCCACTGGCACATCAGGGGTAAGATTTGCGGTGGTCGTCGTCGATTATTATACAAAATGGGCAGAAGCCGAAGCCATTGTGAAAGCCACAGAACAAAAAATGTGGAATTTTGTTTGGAAGAACATCATATGTCGCTTCGGGCTTCCCCAATCACTAGTGACGGACAATGGCAAGCAATTCGACGGAAGTGAATTTTGCCAGAATTGTGCTCGCTGGGGAATCAAAAAACACTATTCCACTCCATACTATCCCCAGTCGAACGGACAAGTTGAAGCGGTCAATAAAATCATCAAGCATACCCTCAAGGCTAAACTTGGTGATTCTAAGGGGGGATGGACCGAGGAACTACTCGAAACTTTGTGGGCGTACCGCACCACATTCAGAACTTCCACGGGCGAGACTTCGTTTCGCTTTAGCTTTTGGTACGGAAGCTGTTATTCCGGCAGAAGTCGAAATCCCGAGCCACCGAACTATGTGTTTTGGCGAACATACCAATGACCAGGCGCTCGCTCTTAGCACAGACCTGTTGGAGGAAAAAAGATAAGAGGCCGACCTCAAGAATGCCATGTATAAGCAAAGGTCAGAAAAATTCTATAACTCCAAAGTTCGAATCCGCAGGTTCAAAATCGGTGAGCTCGTCCTCAGGCGAGCAACGGGGGTCCCGAGTGGTGCGTTCGGCCGAGCATGGGAAGGCCCATACCGAGTATCGGAGCGCTTGCTAAACGAGGCATACGATTTGGAGACATTGGATGGAACTCCGCTTTCCTATTCATGGAATGCGTCAAATTTGAAAAAATATTATCAGTAGTGGTGAGCGCAACAGAAAAACCGAGGTTGAGCACAAGCCTGTGTTCGCTCGGTCGCGGGCACATGGTCAGAAAACCTCTACTCGCCCAAGACGAGCAGGCCAACCACAAAAGTCGAGCAAGAGGTGTCGAACACAAGACCAGAAAACCTCTGTTCGCCCGGCAAAAGGCAAAGACATTAAGGCATCAATAAGGGTATTACACGAGTGTAAAATTGTAAGTAAGTCTTGTCTACAAAAAAAGAAGTTTTAACAAGTATGGATAAGAGCTTCAAAGATTAAAAACATCCTGCGTGGTGTTTATTCATTTATCTAGTTTGTTTGGCCATGCCCAATCGGGTCGCATCGTAATAAGACGACCAGAATCCAACAAGAATCGGACAGAGCGGAGTTTGTGTTTGCTTGGCGAAAGAATGTGTACTTACCATGCTCGCAACAAAGCACGTATTGAGTACATAAGTCGCACCATAAATAAGACGACCAGAGCAGAAATGATCGCCAGTTACGTAAGCCGATCGCGAACGAGAATGGGTTGCACCTAAATAAGCCAACCATCATGATTGCACCAACGTAAGACAATCATAAAACGAAGTCAAGTCAAACTCAGACACATCAGATGGTTCAGTTCTTATACGATAAAACAAGCACTAACGGCCAAACATACAAGAAGACCAGCTAGGAGTCAAACATCAAAACGGTCATTCCTGCCAAACAGAAACAAGGTAATCCTAGCCTAACACAAAGATTCTTCAAACTACAAACCAGAAAAAGCTTAAAAACTTCGAAGTCACCAGATGAGGAGTAGTAAGAGGAGCTTTCTATCCTTGAATGCCTTGCTCGCCACCATGAGTACCAAGCTCGCCACCCAGAGCATTATGCTCGCCACCATCCCGAGCACTCTGCTCGTCACCTAGAATTTTGTCTCTAGCCTGCTCGCCCGTGTTGAGGTTATTCCCTTCCGGCTCCTTGATCGCCTCATCCTCAGGAGGATCAACTACCAAAACCCCTTCTGGTAGAAATGAGAAGTCCATACCAATATCCTGAAGGTCGGCAAAAGGGAGATCGCGACCAGGGACCGGAGGATAGTCGACCAACCATTCTTTTAGATCGGTTTTAAATGGCTCGAGCTGGTCGACCGAAAAGACACGATGAGTTGTGCGCACGGCATCCGCGAAAGCACAGGCATAGGTTAAGTTGATCATCTCCTAATGATAATCTTCTGTGAACATCTTCGACATCTTAACACCAAGGTTGGTGTTCTCTTCTTCGGCCTTGTGCAGATGAACACTCAGCTCTTGGTTGTCTTTTTCTTTGGGTCGAAACTTCACAACGGCCATCCCAGCCAAGCAAAAAAGGCTATCCTAGTCAAACACAGAGTTTACAAAGAAAAAATCTAAGGAAAGGGATCATTATCCGGAGTCAGCGGAAGCGAAAAGCTGAGCGATCCCATCCTATCCTGACTGCCCTATTCGCCGCCATCCAGAACTCCTTGCTCGCCGCCATTCTGGGCCCTCTGCTCACCACCATCCTCCATCTTACGTTCGCCATCATCCGGTGCACTCTGATCGCCACCAACCCGAGCCCTGTGCTCGGCGACTCCCTGAGCGCTTTGCTCGCCTCCAGCTGTCGTATCACCCCCATGCTCGCCCACGTCCGTGTCCTTGTCATCAGATGGGAGGTCGACCATTTCGACTCCCTCTAACAAGAACAAGAAATCAAGGCTGATTTCCTGGAGATCGGTAGATGGGAGATGGTGACCAATTATTCACACTAGTTTGGACAAACACAGACCTCCCATTTTTGGGTGAACACGACCACCATCAAGTAAGCTCTCAACACGACTTGCTTTATAGTCACTTTTCTAGCCGACACAAGGGGGTTGCTCCTCTGAGACAGGCCAAGCGGGGGGTTGCTAGCATGCTTGCCCCCATTATCCGCCTTCATTGGCATCGACCATCCCGCCTCCTCGGCGTGGGCTCCCCGCTACCTCGGCGATGTCCATTCCGCCGATTTAACGAAGTATTTTCCGCCTTTTCAACGATGACTTTGTCCACCTTCATTGGCGTCGACCAGCCCGCCTTCTCGACGTGGGCTCCCCGCTACCTCGGCGATGTCCATTGCGCCGATTTAGCGAAGTATTTTCCACCTTTTTGGCGATGACTTTGTCCGCCTTCATTGGCGTCGACCAACCCGTCTTCTCGGCGTTGGCTCCCCGTTGCCTCGCATATGTTCATTCCGTCGATTTAACGAAGTATTCTCTGCCTTCTCGGCGATGAGATTGCCCGCCTTCATTAGGCATTGCCACGTGCTCACCAGAATTGGTCGTCGACGAGCACAGAAAAGACTCGTACAAGGGGGCTCGCTACCTCAGAGTACGAGCACATAAAAAATCGATGACTATCATAGAAAAGATCCTCAACCCGAAGGCTCATTCTGAACTATTAATACCTTATAGGACATCTGAGCAGGTTCGCGGGCAAACATTTTGACCGTAGATACAACAAAGGATGAAATATTATCAAGACATGAATCAAGGTCGAACTCTGAGCAAAGCTAAAGCCCGAATTGTTGTAAGTCGTGTTTCGTGGAAAATATGATGTGGCGATGTATGTTACGACTTAATAAACAAAATAATGATGTGTCAAACACTGTGTGTGTGTGTGTGACGAGCACAACTGTATGTAGGATGACAACAAGGATTTGATGACCCAGTTCGTCAAAGTTGACCATGTCTGGGGGCGTACCAAGCCAGGATTATAGTATTTATGATTTGGGGAGTGTGTCGAGCACAATATGTTAGTGACGAGCACAATGATTATGTGATAGGGCGAATTGATACAAGAGTTATCTATGGAAAATTTCTGAACCTTTCTTTTGTTATTTTTGGGCCTATTTATAGGCTTTGGATGAGCTGGTGGTGTCAAGGCTTGAGCTGGTGGTGTCCTGGCTAGCACGAGCTGGCTATTTCTTAACATGCACGAATTTATGTGGTGTTGCCACATTTTTTGTTTGTGCTTCTTTGGTTGACATTTGTCTTTACTTGCTCGAGAAGTATTCGACTTGTCATCCAGGTGGTGATGGTGGCGTCGTGGGTGACCCGATTCTTGTGCTCGCCTGGTGGTTATTCGCACTCATGAGGCTTGGCCCTTGTGGTCGTTCATTGGGCGTGGCCGCAAACCAAACACCACGACCTTGATTTTGTGCTCGCCCTACGGGGCGAGCACACTCTTCTACTCTCCACTCTTCCGGACCTCTGTTAACCATGTATGCGTGCTCGCTCCCCGATAGGTTGTCTTGCTTGCCAGGAAAACGTTGTTGTAAACCAAATGCTTTGGTTCTTGCTGTCTGCTCGCCTTCGGAGGCGAGCATGTCCTCCCTCCTCTGTTCGTCAGGGTTTCGTCTCTCCTTCTCTGTTCATCCGGGTTTCGTCTCTCCTTCTCTGTTCGTCTGGTTTTTGTCTTTCCTTCTTTATTCGTCTGGTTTTCGTCTTTCCTTCTCTGTTCGTCTGGTTTTCTGCTCAACCATTATCCGTGTTTGCCTGTCTTGTTGAATGGTCACTGGGTTGCCAGGAGAGCATAATTTTTATGTGATGGCCTCTGGCGCTCAGCACCCTCTGGTCGTCCTTAGTGTGGTCGTGCTCGTCCGGACTAGTGGGGCCCGTGCTCATCCACCTGTTCATTTGGTGGACACATGGCAGGTGGTCTTTGACCGATAGCTGATCAGATACAACAATACCCCTCAAGGTCGGGCTTTGGCTTTGCTCAGAGTTCGACCTTGATTCATGTCTTGATAATATTTCATCCTTCGTTGTATCTGCGGTCAAAATGTTTGCCCGAAAACCTGCTCGGATGTTTTATAAGGTCTTGATAGTTCAGAATGAGCCTTCGGGTTGAGGATTTTTTTTATGATAGTCATCGATTTTTTATGTGCTCGTACTCTGAGGTAGCGAGCCCCCTTGTACGAGTCTTTTCTGTGCTCGTCGACGACCAATTCTGGTGAGCACGTGGCAATGCCTAATGAAGGCGGGCAATCTCATCGCCGAGAAGGCAGAGAATACTTCGCTAAATCGGCGGAATGAACATCGCTGAGGTAACTGGGAGCCAACGCCGAGAAGGCGGGTTGGTCGACGCCAATGAAGGCGGACAAAGTCATCGCCGAAAAGGTGGAAAATACTTCGCTAAATCGGCGGAATGGACATCGCCGAGGTAGCGGGGAGCCCATGCCGAGAAGGCGGGCTGGTCGACGCCAATGAAGGCGGACAAAGTCATCGTCGAAAAGGAGGAAAATACTTCGCTAAATCGCCGGAATGGACATCGTCGAGGTAGCGGGAAGCCCAAGCCGAGGAAGTGGGCTGGTCGACGCCAATGAAGGCGGATAATGGGGGCAAGCATGCTAGCAACCCCCCGCTTGGCCTGTCTCAGAGGAGCAACCCCCTTGTGTCGGCTAGAAAAGTGACTATAAAGCAAGTAGTGTTGAGAGCTTACTTGATGGTGGTCGTGTTCGCCCGAAAATGGGGAGGTCTGTGTTTGTCCAAACTAGTGTGAGTCATTGGTCACCATCTCCCATCTACCGATCTCCAGGAAATTAGCCTTGATTTCTTGTTCTTGTCAGAGGGAGTCGAAATGGTCGACCCCCCATCTGATGACAAGGACACGGACGTGTTGGGATTATACTGAAAAGTATGCTTTTTACTTTGTATAATCGAACGAATTTTCGAACTTATTCTTGAAATAAATTGTTTATCAGCGATGCTTTAAATATGATTGAATGTTAGATATATTTCTTTGCATAACCTGTTCAATAATTAGATGCGTGTTACTTTGTAGTTAATTTAGTGATACCGGATCACGAAGATTAAATTAACGGTCCTTGTAACTATAAATACGCCATTCACGACCTAGATGGAAATGAACAACCATCGCGAAAAGGTTGAGGTGTAAGGCTCAGATTGGTTTGTCTTGACCAAGAGATTATACTAGTGCATGGTGATCTTGTTGAATAGGACCTACACGAGGATAAATTCTTGAGGCCCGAACAAGGAAGAATTAGACCTCGGTGGTTCGTTATTCTTAACCTTCGTCCTTAAATAGGATCACGTGGGATTGGTAACTATTACTTTGACTTATCATGGGTAGCGAATCGGAGAGATTCAATACTTTTTATCTTGGGCAATATTATTGGTCACATGTGATTGCTAAGATTTAATGAAGAATCGTTTGCAAAGTACGCTTTGCTTGATTTACCCCTTGGGAGGTTCATAAGTTTTATCATACCAAATCTTGCAAGTGGAATTAGTTTCCGGTATGGATAATAATGTTGAACCGTTCCTCGACCAAGGACAAAAGATATTAATTAACGGAAAGCTATTTAGGTGGCTTGAATTAATTAATGGGCTAGATAATCTTAAATCACGGGAAATAATGACCCGGAGCCATATTGGTCGTAATATGGGTTAAGATGGATGGTGCAATATTAATCATGTAGTGGGATTAATTAATATTTATGGGCTTGAATTATATTGTGGCTCAATATTAGATATTCAAGATCCATTAGAAGGTCAATCTTAATTCTCTAAAAGGCCTGAGTAGCCCAACATATAGTCCAATAACCTAAAAAAAGGTGATTAAAATAAAATAAATATTGTTGCTTATATTTCTCTAAATTTTTTGAAATATATGGATAAAAAGAGGAGAAAGATTTTCTTTTGAATTTTGTTATGGAATGAAGATATGTATTCTTGGAATACAAGATTATCTCATTAAATTCAAGAAATCTCCCACTTGGTTATCTATATAGTAAATTTTGAATTTTTGAAAATATAGTGGGCAAGAAAGATTTTCTTGATTTTCTTGAAAAGATATTGAAGATATGTATTTCTTGAAATACAAGAATATCTCATAAATTCAAGAAGATCCAAATCTTGGATTCTTGCATCATCAAATTTTAGAAAAAAATCATCCATATATTGAGGAGGTGGGATTTTTATGGAATATTTTAATTATGGGAAAAATAATATAAGGGATATATTCAAGATTTCTTGGTGACCAAGAAAAGTCTTTTCCCACATTGAAATATCACTAAAATTTCGACCACCCTCCCTCTTATAAATAGGGGATGATTAGTTCATTCCCAAGTACAATTCCATGTGCTGGAAATATTAGCAAATCCACATAAGTGGTGCAACAAAGTTTATTTTTTCCTTTTGTTAATTGTTCGCGAGTATCCTTCCACCGGATTGTCGAGAGCAAGGGCTAAAGGAATACTTGGGAAGTCCTTTTTGGTTAGTCCGTCCGACCAAAGCCCTTTGCCATCAGGAGGAATGCGTTCACGTAAACTAGTATATTCCGCATGCATAGGTTTTATTGGCTTTTTATATGCATGATATGTTGTTTGCAATTATTATTTGAATTAATATAGGATTAATTCATGCTAGTAATAATTAATGAATTAAATTTGTATTTAAATATTCACCGAATAGATCTGTGCAACTCATTCCCCAACAAGCCGGTATCGAGCCACCGTTTAAGACTCAATTTTTTAAATTGTAATTTAATTCGTGGACATTAAATTTGAAATTGGATAGTAGAACCATTAGATCTGTTTTGCGGTATCAATTGTCATGGATTTTAATGTTTATTTTTGCATGCATAAAAGCGTGGTTTTTTAATTGATTCGTTCGGATTTGTTTTTGCCTCGTGAGAAAATCCACGAGTAGACTAGGATTTGTTTGATTTGATCAATGTAATAGAGTAGTCTAGGTTTATTTTTTTTATTTTGTAAGTAAATTGTAACCGGATCGGGAACGAAAGAGATTTAAGAATTAAAGGACGCAAATCCCAACCGTGAGGCGGCGCGGCGCCGGCTGGCACGCATGGGCGCAGTGGCGAAAGTCGGGCGGCCGTGAAACCGCGCAGAAGGGCTGCTGCACGACGGGCGAAAAGCGCCTCCTGCCTGGAAGCTGACGGATACCGGCCGAGGTTGATACGGAGATGGCGAAATACGACATGGTTGTCGCCACGAGATCGAGATCTATCGCCGCCGACACACGCTGAGAGGCACGCCGAAAAATCGCGGGCGTATACCGCGGGGCGGTGCCGAGTCGCCAGGGCTATCCTAGGACAGTTGGCCGGCCGGATGCGCGCAAGGCATCCCGCGATGGAACTTTGGCGCGGTCAGAGAGAAGTTTTTTTTCGAGACGAACGAGTGGGAGAAATTTGAGATCGGTTTTTCAAGATCAAGCCAAGAAAAAATCAAACCATGACAATTGGATAATTTGTGCCCAATATGTTTATTTTTCGCTTTGCTTGACTTTATTTGTCTTATCTTATGCTTTATTTAATTTGTTTAAATGTGTTTGCATGAGGGTTGCCAAATTGAAAAATCTCAACTTCAAAATTACTAAGTATGTTTAAATAATTAATTGACAATTTTATTCGGATAATAAAATTTAATTAATTTTGACCTCCATGATTTATTTATTTGTGAATTCTTTTGGAGAAATTCCCAAGCGGGGACGGTCAAAAGATAGATTTCACATGAATGAATTCAAGCGGATGATTGTGGGTTATTACTAGTGGCGGCGATGACCCTCCCAACGAGGCTCGATCAAAAGCAAAATATTAATCTGTATTTAATCATGGTTATTACTTAGGTATAAAATTGATATGCATATCTTCTAAAAGTCCCTGTCAATTTTATACTAGTCAAGTGGGAGCCAACTATTAATCTGGATATTAAGGGTTTTGCTTTGTTCTTGTTTTATGCTTGTTCTTGTTTGTAACGAAAGCTTGAATGTGTTTAAATAATGACCCACCCAACGTGGTGGCTTATTTAAACTTTTTTTGAGATGTTGGGTGATCGTGTTCATATTTTTTGAGATTTTAATATGAAGCATGTGATCAAACCTTGTGATAATTTTGTGCTTATGCATATTATTGTTTATTTCGGTTCATCATGTCGCAACCTTTTAATCCTTTATTCAATATCTTTGAAAAGACAATTTGCTCTTTGGAGAAAATTTTGTTGATTGGAATCGAAAACTCACTATTGTCCTCCTTCGCACAAAGCCATAACAGGTTTCGACCACACCTAAACCGGATAAACCATCAAATGAGTCCACTAAAGCGGTTAAGAAAGAGTATCTTTGTTGGGAGCGGTCTAACGAAATGGCTAAGTGTACCATCTTGGCTTTTATGTCGGATGTGTTTGCAACACCAACACCGTAGCGTTGAGACCATTGCGGAAATCATGACTAGTCTTAAAGCGATGTTTCAACATCGAGCCGTGTGGCTCGTCGGATCACCATGAGGGACTTGCTCTCTATGAAAATGGTGGAGGAACGCCCGTAAGGGAGCACGTTCTCGGATGATGGCTCACCTTAATAAACTTGAGGTACTTGGCGCCGAATACGATATCGAGACCCAAATCGATTTGCGTGCTCCATTCTCTGCCGAAAAGCTTTGAACAATTCGGGTTGAACTACGGATGAATAATCGAAGTTCTCGATGCCGATCTGTTGCAAGCTTTAGTCTCAGAGAGAGGCGATATTAGAAGGCGAAAAAAGCCAAGCCTTGGTGGCAAACGGACCTTCTTCTTCTTCTAGACCAAGGGTGGTAAGAACAAGAAAAGGAACAAAGGACACAAGCAAGTGAACTCAAGTGTTGTCAATGGCAAAAAGATAAGGTGAAGAAGGGTGGTGGAGTGAACAAGCCCGACTAAGGGGAAGTGCTTCAAGCTGCGGTGAAAAGGACATTGGAGGTCGGACTGTTCGGACCTAAGAGGGATGGAAAGAAAAGGTAATTCTCACGCGACTAGTTGTTTGAAACTTGTTTAGCGGCGTATGCCTCCCATTTTGTGAAATTTGTGAATACGGGATCCACTAATCATGTTTGTTTCACATTTAGGGGTTCAGCGGACAAAGCAACTTAGTGGGAGTGAGGTCCTCATCACCTTCGGGCGATCTTCTACGAGAGTGGCAGCTGAGGCAATGGAAGAAGTGCACATGTCTTTTGAAGACAGAGTTTTATTTTGAGATATTCTTTACGTTCCAGAATTTTAGAAAGAATTCATTTTCAGTTTCTAAACTTTTATGATGGATATTTGGTTACTTTTTAATAAAGTTGTTACCATTTTTCTTTTGATAAATTTATCTGTCTTGGAACGTTGTTGAATAATCTCTATACTATTAACTGTGCACACCACTCACAAAATGTATCCTATAACACATCAATTGTTTCCGAGAAAAGAAAACGTTCATCAGACGTGAACGAGACACTTCTTTAGCATCTAACATTAGGCCATATAAATCCAAAGAGGATCCAAAGGTTGGTAAAAGATAGTTCACTGGAGCGTCTCCAAGTTGAATAGATTCCAACCTGCGAATCATGTTTGGAGAGTAATATGACCAAGAGGGCATTTGGAGCCAAGGGGAATAGGGCCAAAGAAGTGTTAGAGATCGTTCACACAGACTTATGTAGTCCAATGTCAACCAAAGTAAGAGGAGGTTATGAGTAATTTTATTGATGATTATTCAAGGTGCATTTTCCTTATGAAGCATGAATCTGAAACCTTTGAGAAATTCTAAAGAAATTAAGGCTGAAACAGAGAATCATAGGGAAAAATGTATCAAGTCTCTACGATCTGATCGTGGAGGCGAATACCTCAGCATTGAGTTTTTTTGAACTACTTATCTGATGAAGGGATTGTATCCCAGCTCACTGCACCCGGAACCCCTCAACAAAACGGGGATTGCAGAGCGAAGTAACATAATTCTTTTGGAAATGGTTAGATCAATGATGAGTTATGCGGATCTTCCCGAGTCGTTCTGGGGTCATACTTTGGAAACAGCGACTTACATTCTGAAGTTGGTGCTATCCAAATCGGTTCCCAAAACTCCCAAAGAATTGTGGACCGGGCACGAGCCTAGTGTGAGACACATGAGAATTTGGGGGTGTCCGGCCTACGTGTTGGACAAGGAAGCCGGTAAATTGGATCCTCGATCGTAATTAAAAAAAAATTTGTTTGTAGGACCCCCAGGAACAAAAGGGTGTATGTTCTATAGTCCCGAAGATCAAAAGGTGGTCATCAGCACCCACTTTAGATTTTTGGATGAAAACTATACGAACCAAAGAAAACCCAGAAGTGAGATTACCTTAAATGAGCTTAGAGGGCAAACCTCAGTGCCAACTGTACTAGATGATATACCAAACGATACGTTTTTCTGGCAACCGAACCTCGTCATAGTGGGAGGGTTGTTAGACGACCGAGAGATTCATGAGAATAGGAGAGTCCTCGGACTTGATTCGGGAACTGACCCATGGACATATGATGAGGCACTCCAAGATAAGGATCTGATTCTTGGCAAAAAACAATGAATGAAAGCCAAAGTGGGTTTTATGTTTCATAATAGAGTGTGGGAGCTAGTCGAACCACTTAATGGGGTCAAACCCATTGGATGAAAGTGGGTATATAAGGGGAAAAGAGGACTGGACGTGAAGGTTGAAACCTTTAAAGCAAGACTAATGACGAAAGGTTATACTCAGAAAGAAAGGGATCGATTATGAGGAAACTTTTTCGCCCGTAGCCATGCTCAAGTCCATCTGTATTCTCTTATCGATTGCTGTGCATTTCGACTTTGAAATCTAGCAAATGGATGTCAAGACAGCTTTCCTTAAACGGAAGTCTTGATGAAAAGATCTATATGCAACAACCCCAAGGTTTTCATTGAAACAGGCCAAGAACACCTAGTTTGTAAGCTCAAGAGGTCCATTTACGGACTCAAACAGGCATCCAGAGCTTGGAACCAAAGTTTTGATCATGTAATAAAGTCTTATGGGTTTGATCAAAACGAGTTTGAAAGTTGTGTGTATAAAAAGTGTGTCGGAACTGCATTGGTATTCTTAGTACTATACGTAGATGACATTGTGATCATCGGGAACGATGTGAAGGTGTGGTCAGACGTAAGGGCATGGCGTTTCAAAATAGTTTGATATGAAAGACTTAGGGAAAGCCAGACACATCCTTGGGATCAAGATTACTCGAGATCGCAAGAAAATGATGATCGGGTTATCGCAAGTATTCATACATTGACACTGGTTTTTAAAAGCGATCAAACATGCAAGATTCAAGAAAGGATTCGTACCTTCGGACTTGGAATCCATCTATCCAAGAAAATATCCCTAAGACGGAGAAGGAGATAGATGACATGAAAGACATTCCTTGTGCTTCGGCTGTAGGAAACCTTATGTATGCAATGCTGTGTACGAGACCGGATATCTGCTTTGCCGTAGGCATGGTGGCGAGATATTAAAGTAACCCAGGGAAAGCGCATTGAATGACGATTAAAAAACGATACAGAAGTGTCCGAAAAGAACTCGGGATAGAATGTTGATTTATCGATCGAATACTCAATCCCCATCGGCTACTGGCGGACTCGGATTTCCAATCGATTTAGATTCGAAATTATCACGCCTCGATTAGTGTGTTTCCATTTGGGAAGTGTAGCCATCAAATGGACGAGTGTGAAAGTAGAAATGCATCTTGACTCAACCATGGAAGTTGGGTAAGTAGTGCTTGTGAAGCGATGAAAAGAACCGATTAGGCTCTAGACCTTCTTAGTGGACCGATGGTGTTACGAATTTGTCAGCAATATATCTTTGAGGCGATTTGCAAATTCAAGAGAACCAAGAGTCCACGAGTCAAACAAACACATTAAAGGAAAAGACACCTTATCGAGAAATCGTTAGAGAGGAGATATAGATGTGGGAAAGATAGCGTCGAGGGCGGCCTAGCGAGATCCATTCTGGCGTCTGCCCTCTGAATACATTCGAGAGACATGTGAGTGGAATGGGTGTTAAGACCGATTGCCAATCTGCTTTGAGTATAAGTGGGAGAAATTATTAGGTTCGTGTAGGTGACATTAGATGTCACGGACTCTGTGAGCGTTTTGTAGTATACTTAAAAAGCGGACTTTGAGTATAAGTGGAAGATTGTTGGGATTATCTTTGAAAAGTATGCTTTTTACTTTGTATATCGAAACTGAATTTTCGGACTTATTTCTTGAAATAAATTGTTTATCGCGATGCTTTAAATATGATTGAATGTTATATATATTTCTTGCATAGCTGTTCAATAATTAAATGCGTGTTACTTGTAGTTAATTTAGTGATACCCGGATCACGAGAAGATTAAATTAACGAGTCCCTTGTAACTATAAATACGCCGTTCGACCTAGATGAAATGAACAACCATCGCGAAAGGTTGAGGTGTAAGGCTCGGATTAGTTTGTCTTGACCAAGATTACACTAGTGCATGGTGATCTTGTTGAATAGGACCTCTGGGGAGGATAAATTCTTGAGGCCCGAACAAGGAAGAATTAGACCTCGGTGGTTCGTTATTTCTTAACCTTAAATCCCTTAAATAGGATCACGTGGGATTGGTAACTATTGCTTTGACTTATCATGGGTAGCGAATCGGAGAGATTCAATACTTTTTATCTTGGGCAATATTATTGGTCACATGTGATTGCTAAGATTTAATCTGAAGAAGAAGTGCAAGTACTCTTGCTTGATTTGCCCCCTTGGGAGGTTCATAAGTTTTATCATACCAAATCTTGCAAGTGGAATTAGTTTTCGGTATGGATAATAATGTTGAACCGTTCCTCGACCAAGGACAAAAGATATTAATTAAGCGGGAAAGCTATTTGGTGGCTTGAATTAATTAATGGGCTAGATAATCTTAAACACGGAAATAATGACCGGGAGCCATATTATTTGTAATATGGGTTAAGATGGATGGTGCAATATTAATTATGTAGTGGGCTTGAATTATATTGTGGCTCAATATTAGATATTCAAGATCCATTAGAAGGTCTAATCTTAATTCTCCTAAAAAGGCCCCCCCTGAGTAGCCCAACATATAGTCCAATAAGCTGAAAAAAAGGTGATTAAAATAAAATAAATATTGTTGCTTATATTGTTGGGGAATGAGTTGCCAGATCTATTGGGGTGAATATTTAAATACAAATTTAATTCATTAATTATTACTAGCATGAATTAATCCTATATTAATTCAAATAATAATTGCAACAACATATCATGCATATAAAAAGCCACGTAAAACCTAATCATCACGGAATCTACGGGTTTACGTAAAACGTACCTCTCGGGATGGCGGTGGCTTTGGTCGGACGGACTAACCAAAAGGACTTCCCAAGTATTCCCTTAGCCCTTGCTCGACAATCCGATTGGAAGGATACTCATGAACAATTAACAAAAGGAAAAAATAAACTTTGTTGCACCACTTATGTGGATTTGCTAATATTTTCAAAGACATGGAATTGTACTTGGGAATGAACTAATCATCCCTATTTATAGGAGGAGAGGTGGACGAAATTTGTGTTATTTTTCAATGTGGGATAAGACTTTTATTGGTCACCAAGAAATCTTGAATATATCCCATATATTCTCTTTCCCATAATTAAAATATTTCACAAAAATCCCACCTCCTCATATATGGATTATTTTCGAAAATATAGTGCAAGAATCCAAGATTTGGTTCTTCTTGAATTTATGAGATATTCTTGTATTTCAAGAAATACATATCTTCCATAATATCTTTTCAAGAAAATCAAGAAAATCTTTCTTGCCCTCTATTTTCCAAAAATTTCGAAAAACTCACTATGAATAACCAAGTGGGAGATTTCTTGAATTTAATGAGATAATCTTGTATTCCAAGAATACATATCTTCATTCCATAACAAAATTCAAAGAAAATCTTTCTCCCTCTTTTATCCATAATTTTGGAAAATTTAGAGGAATATTAAGCAACAATATTTATTTTATTTTAATCACCTTTTCAGTTATTGGACTATTTGTTGGGCTACTCAGGGGGCCTTTAGGAGAATTAAGATTGGACCTTCTAATGGATCTTGAATATCTAATATTGAGCCACAATATAATTCAAGCCCATAAATATTAATTAATCCCACTACATAATTAATATTGCACTATCCATCTTAACCCATATTACAGTCAATATGGCTCCCGGTCATTATTTCCCGTGTTTAAGATTATCTAGCCCATTAATTAATTCAAGCCCTTTGAAATAGCTTTCCGTTAATTAATATCTTTTGTCCTTGGTCGAGAAGCGGTTCAACATTATTATCCATACCAGGAAACTAATTCCACTTGCAAGATTTGGTATGATAAAGCTAATGAACCTCCCAAGGGCAAATCAAGCAAGCGTGCTTGCACACGATTCTTCGTATTAAATCTTAGCAATCACATGTGACCAATAATATTGCCCAAGATAAAAAGTATTGAATCTCTCTGATTCGCTACCCATGATAAGTCAAAGCAATAGTTACCGATCCCACGTGATCCTATTTAAGGGGCGAAGGTTAAGAAACAACGAACCACCGAGGTCTAATTCTTCCTTGTTCGGTTTCGAAGAATTTATCCTCATAGGTCCTATTCGGTACTTGATCATCATGCACTAGTGTAATCTCTTGGTCAAGACAAACCAATGCGAGCCTTACACCTCAACCTTTCGCGATGGTTGTTCATTTCCATCTATGTAAGTGAATGGCGTACTTATAGTTACAAGGGATATTAATTTAATCTTATGTGATCGGGTATCACTAAATTAACTTCTGATGTAACACGCATTTAATTATTGAACAGTTATGCAGTAAATATATATAACATTCAATCATATTTAAAGCATCAGTGATAAACAATTTATTTCAGTAAATAAGTCTGGAAATTCAGTTTCGATTATACAAAGTAAAAGCATACTTTTCAGTATAATCCCAACATATATTTCCTCTAAATTTTTCGAAATATATGGATATAAGAGGGAGAAAGATTTTCTTTGAATTTTGTTATGGAATGAAGATATGTATTCTTGGAATACAAGATTATCTCATTAAATTCAATAAATCTCCCACTTGGTTATCTATATAGTAAATTTTGAATTTTTTAAAATATAGTGGGCAAGAAAGATTTTCTTGATTTTTTTGAAAAGATATTATGGAAGATATGTATTTCTTGAAATACAAGAATATCTCATAAATTCAAGAAGATCCAAATCTTGGATTCTTGCATCATCAAATTTTCGAAAATCATCCATATATTGAGGAGGTGGGATTTTTATGGAATATTTTAATTATGGGAAAAAGAATATAAGGGATATATTCAAGATTTCTTGGTGACCAAGAAAAGTCTTTTCCCACATTGAAATATCACTAAAATTTCGACCACCCTCCCTCTTATAAATAGGGGATGATTAGTTCATTCCCAAGTACAATTCCATGTGCTGGAAATATTAGCAAATCCATAAAGGTGGTGCAACAAAGTTTATTTTTTCCTTTTGTTAATTGTTGCGAGTATCCTTCCACGGATTGTCGAGCAAAGGCTAAGGGAATACTTGGGAAGTCCTTTTGGTTAGTCCGTCGACCAAAGCCTTTGCCATCCCGAGAGAATACGTTCACATAAACCCGTAGATTCGCGTCGTGTAGGTTTTACGTGGCTTTTTATATGCATGATATGTTGTTGCAATTATTATTTGAATTAATATAGGATTAATTCATGCTAGTAATAATTAATGAATTAAATTTGTATTTAAATATTCACCCCGAATAGATCTGTGCAACTCATTCCCCAACAGGACGTGGGCGAGCATGGGGGTGATACGACAGCTGGAGGCGAGCAAAGCCTTCAGGCGTCGCCGAAGAGGAGGCTCGGGTTGGTGGCGATCGAGTGCACCGGATGATGGCGCGAGCGTAAGATGGAGGATGGTGGTGAGCAGAGGGCCCAGAATGGCGGCGAACAAGGAGTTCTGGATGGTGGCGAACAGGGCAGTCAGGATAGGATGGGATCGCTCAGCTATTCGCTTCTGCCGACTCCGGATAATGATCCATTTCCTTAGACTTTTTCTTTGTAAACTTTGTGTTTTACTAGGATAACCTTTTTTTGCTTTATTTGGGATGGTCGTTTTGAAGTTTAGACCCAAAAAAAAAAAACAACCAAGAGCTGAGTGTTCATCTTCACCGGGCGAAGAAGAACACCAACCTTGGTGTCGAAGATGTTCCTGAAGATTATCATCGGGAGATGATCAACTTAACCTATGCACATGTTTTTTGGTGATGCTTGCGCGGCTTCGTCGTGTCTTTTCGGTCGACCAGCTCGAGCCATTTAAAACCGATCTAAAAGAATGGTTGGTCGACTATCCTCCGGTCCCTGGTCGCGATCTCCCTTTTGCCGACCTTCAGGATATTGGTATGGACTTCTCATTTCTACCAGAAGGGGTTTTGGTAGTTGATCCTCCTGAGGATGAGGCGATCGAGGCCGGGAAGGAATAACCTCAACAAGGGCGAGCAGGCTAGATAAAAAATTCTAGGTGACGAGCCGAGTGCTCGGGATGGTGGCGAGCATAATGCTCTGGGTGGCAAGCTTGGTACTCATGGTGGCGAGCAAAGCATTCAAGGATAGAAAGCTCCTCTTACTACTCCTCATCTGGTGACTTCGAAGTTTTTAAGCTTTTTCTGGTTTGTAGAATCTTTGTGTTAGGCTAGGATTACCTTATTTATGTTTGGCAGGAATGACCCTTTTGATGTTTGACTCCTAGCTGGTCTTCTTGTATGTTTGTCCGTTAGTGCCTATTTTTTCGTATAAGAACTAAACCATCTGATGTGTCTGAGTTTGACTTGACTTCGTTTTATGATTGTCTTACGTTGGTGCAATCATGATGGTTGGCTTATTTAGGTGCAACCCGTTCTCGTTCGCGATCGGCTTACGTAACTGGCGATCATTTATGCTCTGGTCGTCTTATTTATGGTGCGACTTATGTACTCAATCGTGATTTATTTGCGAGCATGGTAAGTACCGCGTTCTTTTCGCCAAGCAAACACAAACTCTGCTCTGTCCGATTCTTGTTGGATTTTGGTCATCTTATTACGATGCGACCCGATTGGGCATGGCCAAACAAACTAGATAAATGAATAAACACCACGCAGGATGTTTTTAATCTTTGAGGCTCTTATCCATACTTGTTAAAACTTCTTTTTTGTAGACAAGACTTATTTACAATTTTACACTCGTGTAATACCCTTATTGATGCCTTAATGTCTTTGCCTTTTTTAGGGGCGGCGAGAGGTTTTACGGTGTCGTGTGTTCGACACCTCTTGCTTGGCTTTTTGTGTCGGGCCTGCTTTCGTCTTGGGCGAGTAGAGGTTTTCGACCATGTGCTGCCGCTGACAAAAGGCGAACACAGGCTTGTGCTCGACCTCAGTTTTTCTGTTGCGTTCACCACTACTGATAATATTTTTTCAAATTTAACGCATTCCAATAATAGGAAAGCGGAGTTCCATCCAATGTCTCCAAATCGTATGCTCCGTTTAAAGCGCTCCGATACTCGGTATGGGCCTTCCCATGCTCGGCCGAACACACCACCGGGACCCCTATTGCTGCGCTGAGGATGAGCTCACCGATTTTGAACCTGCGGATTGAACTTTGGAGTTATAAATTTTTTCGACCTTTGCTTATACATGGCATTCTTGAGGAATTCGGCCAGTATCTTTTTTTCCTCCAACAGTGCGTGCTAAGGGTGGCGCTGGTCATTGGTATGTTCGCCAAAACTCATAGTTTGGTGGATCGGGATTTCGACCTGCCGGAATAACAACCGTACCAAAAAGCCAAAAAGCGAAAGCGAGTCTCTTAGTGGAAGTTCGAAAGTGGTGCAGATGCATACAAAGTTTCGGTAGTTCCTCGGCCCATCCCCCCTTAGAATCACCAAGTTTAGCCTTGAGGGTATGCTTGATGATTTTATTGACCGCTTCAACTTGTCCGTTCGACTAAGGATAGTATGGAGTGAAATAGTGTTTTTTGATTCCCCAGCGAGCACAATTCTGGCGAAATTCACTTCCGTCGAATTGCTTTCCATTGTTCACTAGTGATTGGGGAAGCCCGAAGCGACATATGATGTTCTTCCAAACAAAATTCCACATTTTTTTGTTCCGTGGCTTTCACAATGGCTTCGGCTTCCGCCCATTTTGTATAATAATCGACGGTGACCACCGAAAATCTTACCCCCGATGTGCCAGTGGGGAAAGAGCCGATCAAGTCGATCCCCCACTTGGCAAATGGCCATGGGCTGTAGACGGAAACAAGTTCTTCTGGAGGACTATGAATAAGCGGGGCATATACCTCACAATCATGACACGCGCGAGCATAGACGAGCGAATCCTTTTTAAGTGTGGGCTAGTAATACCCTTGTCTGATCGCCTTGTAGGCCAGAGCATGTCCGTCTGTATGATTCCCACATACCCCGGAGTGAATTTGCATGAGAATTGTATGACCTTCTTCCTGCGTTACACATTTTAACAACGGAAGAAAACTTTGCTTATACAAGCAAAAGCAACCTATCGGGAAGCGAGCACGCATACATGGTTAACAGAGGTCCGGAAGAGTGGAGAGCGAGAGAGTGTGTGCTCGCCCCACAGAGGCAACCACACGTAATCAAGGCCGTGGTGTTTGGTTTGCGGCCCACGCCTAATGAACGACCACAAGGGCCGAGCCTCATGAGTGTGAATAACCACCAAGCGAGCACAAGAATCGGGTCACCCACGACGCCACCATCACCACCTGGATGACAAGTCGAATACTTCTCGAGCAAGTAAAGACAAATGTCAACCAAAGAAGCACAAACAAAAGACGTGGCAACACCACATAGATTCGTGCATGTTAAGAAATCGCCAGCTCGTGGTAGCCAGGACACCACCAACTCAAGCCTTGACACCACCAGCTCATCCAAAGCCTATAAATAGGCCCAAAAATAACAAAAGAAAGGTTCAGAAATTTTCCATAGATAACTCTTGTATCAATTCTCCCTATCACATAACCATTGTGCTCGTCACTAACATATTGTGCTCGACACACTCCCCAAATCATAAATACTATAATCCTGGCTTGGTACGCCCCCAGACGTAGTCAACTTTGACGAACTGGGTCATCAAATCCTTGTTGTCATCCTACATACAGCTTTGCTCGTCACACACACACACATAGAGTTTGACACATCATTATTTTGTTTGTTAAGTCGTAACATACATAGCCACATCATATTTTCCACGAAACACGACTTACAACAGTGCTATTCTAAAAGGTTTATTACTACTAGGTGCAAGTTTTTTTTTAACATTACTAATAAGTTCAAAAAGGTGATTAAATTGTCTTCAATGCCCTTAATGAGGCCACTTGGCCCACTTCTTTTATCCACATGCATCTATTTTTTTTTTGATCGTCTGCCTTTTTCTTTCCCCGGCAAACCACACCTTTTACCAAGTAGTACCTTCTATTTCCCCCTTTTACACACATATCTGGATGCATTCAAATCAAAAAAATTCAAACACTAGTGAAAGGAAGTTTGTATTTATAATGTATTCTTCACTATATTTTGCACTTTATAGTGATGAATTCTATTTAATTTACACTTTAAAAATTGCATATTTATAATTTAAAAAATTACAAAAATTTACATATCTAAATACAAAAATTTACATATTATTTTCTAAATAAAAAATTGACACGTCTTCAACGTGCACATATGCATGAAAATACATGCATGTATGCACAAATACATGAACATATGCATCATATACATGAACGTATGCATAATTTCATGAACCTATGCGTTAAATTCCACCATTTTTTAGTTTCTAAATTCCAATTAACACCACATCTGGAAGCAATTTCATCAAAATTCATCATATCCGAAGCCCAACAACAGATTCAAGAAAATCACAAACAACAAATTCATACTCATCATAATCAAATCCAGAAAAACCCAAACAAAATAATCAAAATATTTCATCACAAATTCATCATCATCATCAACAAAATTCAGAAAATACCAACACTTTAATTAAAAAGAAAAAAATCAAAAGATTCATAAAAAATTGGTAACACTCGCCCAATGATCCTCCCCTGCACCGCCGTGCGCAGAGGGTTCAGCCGTCGCCGGAAAATCATTAGGCTTGTGTGGCTTCCCAATCGCCGCCGGGGAGATTGGTGCGTGCTTCTTCAAAGCGCTGCGACGATGGAGAGATCGGTGTGGGGGCCATCATCGCAGGAGAGGGTGAGGGCCGCGACAGCGGGTTGTCTTCACTGATTCGATGATGGGCGTGATACGGGTAGATCTGTCGCCACATTCGAGCGTCAGCGGCGCCACCACCACCAAATCGAAATAGATCGGCCCTCATTGCCACAGAACGTCGCACCACCACTATTGTCGGAAGACGAGAAAAGGTGGTCAGAAAAGCTCGTGGGCCATATCGTCCGATTTGACACAGATCTGGGACGGGGACGGCGGCGATAGCAACATCGGTGGAAGGTGGGGTGATGAATGTGTGTTGAGGGATGAACAAAAATTGGGTTTTTGTATGTTGCAGAGAGAGAAAAAGTGTTGGGGAAGAGGGTTTTTTTTTGGGTTCTGGAGATTGGGTTTGAGCGGCTGAAATGGGTGAGGTAGAGAGAGTGTTGGGGAATAAGGTTTTTTTTTGGGGGGTTTGGGCGGCTGAAATGAGGTGAGAGACTGAGAGGGACAAATGGAAGCTTTAAGGGCATTAGAGTCTTATTATACAGATTTTGCACCTAATAGTAAGGTTTTTTTTTTTAAAACTATTAGTAATAGGTCTTGGGATCTTGCACCTAATAGCAATTTTCTCTTTTAAAATTAGATAATAAATATTCTTTTAGCTATAAATTTGTCTAACTGGGCATGTCTAGAAATTTCAGCCCACAAATTGCATATGGGCCTAGTACATGCCCAGATTTAAGGCCCATAATAGTATTCCAAACTAGATTTTTGATTAATACACACAATCAATTAAAGCCCATAATAGTATCCCAAACTAGATTTTTGATTAATACACACAATCAATTAATTTACTCACATTCTCTATTAAATTGATAAATATATACACCATACTACCATTTTTACTCATTTAAAAAATGGTTAATAACAAATTGTAACTTTTACTATTGTCGTATTTATAAATTACACTTTGTACAATTTTTTTAAAATAAAATGCAACATGTACTAGTAAAAATTAACGGATCTCAACCCCAACTCATTTTTTTAATTAAATTTCTTCAATTTGATGTTTGCTAATATACTTTTTGACATTGTGATATACATACAACATATTATTTGTAGGTTATATGTAGCCGAAGAGTTTCACAAAAAATGAATCGGGATTAGAATAGATCACTTTTTATTAATACATATTGCATTTTAATTAAAAAAATTTAATATAAATTGTAATTTGTAAAAAACGTAATAGTACATACTTTTGTAATTAACCCTTTAAAAAACCCCAACCCAAACTCCGACATTATTATTGAGCATGAGAAGGCAATTAATCGTCCTCCTAGTTGAAGCAATTTGGTGGAAATACCTTATATAGTTATAAATAAAAATTTGTATGAGACGGAGTACATGTTAGCACAATTAACACTCATTAACACTCATTTCTTCCAAAACGTTAAAGTATTAATGTTAAAATTACATTTCGTCGTGAGACGATCTCACGTAAATGTTTCCCACAATTATATTCACATCTCCATCTCCATCTCAAAACCAAAAAAGTCTTGGATCTTTTTATATAGTGGGGCACTTGCTTAATGAGTAACACTGTCAATTTGTATAGCCTCAACCAAGTGCAGTTGAACTCACATCAATTTTAAGTTGAAATTTCTGAATTTTCTTTCCAAGTCCTCTTTATTTCTTTTGAATGTCATATCAATGTGATTTTCCACAAACTTTATTTTTCTCAAAATGGAATGCCCAAATATTTTTTGCCTAATATTTGTAAAAATTCTTTTTTTTTTGTTTTTTTTTTGTTTGGATCTTTTATAACTTATTTTTATTAAATTAATTTTCATTCCTTCTACTAGACCGTTCATGGATTGCGCTACCCATGTGTGACTCTTTGTTACAAGGATAAATGTATCATAAAATTAAGACAAAAAAAGACAAGGTATAAAAAAAGAATTTGGTCATTCCATACTGGATATTTTTGTCAATCCTTCGATGTAATTCCCCTATATTAGAGCAAGGGCCTCAGATGTCGACGTCAATCTCTATAAATCTCAGGGTTAGATCTTGTATGCACCAAGTGCACGGTGCACCATGCACTACATAGTGTATTTTAGAAACTTGTAATTTTTTGTACTGAAATTTACGACTTGTTATACTGAAACGTGTTTATATTTTAAGAAAACACGTTGCACGTTTCAATATAACAAATCACAAATTTTAATATTACAAATTATAAAATTTTAAAAACACTATAAGATACACGGTGCACTTGCTGCACAGAAAATCCAATCAAATCCGAGACCTTTGAGGCTCCTCCAACATTTCAATAATAGATAAGGGGTAGATTTCTTCCAGCCATTTGTTTTCGACTAAGAAAGGTTTATATTTTCTAGCCACAACTAGGGGTGAGTATCGGTCGATTTGGTGACCAAACCGAACCGAAAAAGCAAAACTGAACCAAATCGAAATTTTATAATTCGTAACCGAACCGAATGGGCATGATAACCGAACTTTAACCGAACCAAAAATTTCGGTTCGGTTTCGGTTTTTAACCGAACTGACCGAAGTTTTTTTTTTAATTTTTTTATTTACGTGGAATTCGAACATTTGCCTCTTTCTAATCTGAAAAAACTGATGACCAAAAAGTAAAATTTCTAATCAAATATGATACACCATGATCAAAACAAACTCTTAAGATTAATTGACACCTAAAATATGGAAAAAATCACACACTAAATATGTATTTTATGCTATCTATCAAATATCAATAAGTTCATCAAGTTCATACTTCATAGTGATAACATAAAATCAAGTTTATACTTCATAGTGATAACATAAAATCAAGTTTATACTTCATAGTGATAACATAAAATCAAGTTGAAAAGTCTGAAAACCCTAGTGAACTGAATACTGAATGTAATTAATTAAAAAAAAAATTATATAATAATTAATATTTTATATATTTAAATTATATTTTCGGTTCGATTCGATTTTTTCGGTTTTTGACCGAAACCGAACCAAAAACCGAAATTTCTAAAACCTGAAACCGAAACCAAACCGAAAACCGAATAACCGAACCGAACTTGAAAATTCGATTTGGTTCGGTCGGTTAATTCGGTTTTCACCGAATTTTGCACACGCCTAGCCACAACTATAAGTGAGTACTCCACTAAATGGGGTTGTGGTATAAGACCGGAGTCACTAAATGGAGTCGTTAGCCATGGGCCCATGAAGAAACAAAATAACTTTCCACTCCCCAGCAGCTAAATGTGGGAACAATATTCATAACCATCAAATTATGTGAATGTTGATTAGGATCATTATTGCATAATTGTCTAAAAATCTTACTCTGATGTGATTTTAATCCATATGTTACTCAATTAGCATTTAATCCCGCGAAAAATTTATTAAAGGTAAGGATTAATCATATTATGTCGAGTACAAGGGGTACTCGAAATGCAATAGTTACAATCTGACAAACATTACAATTTAATTGGTAAACACTTTACCGATTGGTAATCCCAAGGTGAAAAAGGAATAACAAAAGAAATTGAATAATGAGATCGGACCCACTTTCAAAAATAAAATTTAATACCATCAATAAATTCGTTTAAAGTGTAAGAGTTATCTTTAAAAATCAGGCCATTTGGAATTTATCCCTATCTTCCCCAAAATGCCTTGCCAAATCATGTGTAAGTTTAATTTTATTCCTTTGTACTTCCGTTCCATATAGGACTAATAACTAATGTATTTAAAGAAAAAGGAAATTAAGACCATAAGACCAAAACAAAATAATTGGGTGTGTGTGAACGGATCAAATAGTTGGTTTTTATACGCATTAAATAATTGTTTTAGAATGTGTTTGGATGATTTTTTTTTTGATTTTTTTTTTTAGAGAAGGAATGTGTTTGGATGATTAAAAAATAATTTTGTTTACAAATTTAGAAAGGAGAATTTTAGGTTCTCATTATATGAGTCAAATGCATGTGGTATTAACTATTAAGTCAAGAACTTTTAGCCCATATAGCCATATGTGAAATAAGAACATAATTGTATTTATAAAGGCAAAATTTTATATGTAATATTGTATATAAGTGATATATGTAATTAATTTTTTTTTTCTCATGGTCATCGTTAGGATTAATTGTTGGTGGGCCAATGGGCTTCTTCATCTTTTTTCATCGCGTTCGCAGCCTGAAGAGGTTAGATTTCCTCTTCTCTTCTGGCGGATCTCATGGGTTTTCTTCTTCCTTGTTCGTGCCTTAATTTTCTTTTTCGCTCCGATCATTGGATGAAATAAGGTTGTTCAATTTAATTTTTTGCGTGGATTCTGCTAGAAAAATAGAGAATGTGTGTGTGATGTTTCAATTACCACACAACACAAAGTGTGTGATGAAATTCAGATCCTTCTGCACTCTTTTCACGCTGTTCTGTAAATCTGTAATTCTAGACTGAAATTTTTTTTCGCATTTGTACTGATTTTTGTTCATGTAGTAACACTATTTTGCTCATATGATAACACTCTTTTTGTTCATTAGTAACATATCAAGTTGTTCTTTAAATCTGTAATTTTGGACTAGGGATTTCTTTTCGCGCTTGTACTGGTTTTGTTCATGTGATAACACGTTTTGTTCATGTAGTAACACATGTTTTTTTTTAATAATATGTAACACTGTTCATATATCGTCGTAATACTATGTGAATACTCATCTGTTACCATATGAACAATAATGTGTTACCTTGTGACCCATGTTGCCTTATGAATATTTATGTGTTACAATATGTTTTATTACGTGTTACGTAAGATATAATTTTTTTTAGATATAACAATGTAGTAACACACAAAAATTTGACCAAAAATAAAAAAATAAAGATGTTCAGTAGGAATCAAACCTCCGACCAAGTTCATTAACAACAAACTTAAACCATTAGGCTACAACACATATTTGATAAATATATCATTCTATAAATACATATGAGCCCACGCTAACCTGAAGTACAGTGCCCGTGCCCGACTAGCCCGAGCTGACCAGTGAAATTTGGATAATTTTTGTCTTATTTATATTGTATTGCAAATAATAATATTAGCGTGCAATATTTCACACAACACCTTCTCATTTATAAAACGCTTACTTTTATTAAATAAAACGGTAACCATCATTTTACATTTAGCATTAATAAGTCTTTATTTGGTGGTCAACATTCAAAATTGGCGTCATAGCTGAATTAGATAGACTATATGCATACATAATACTCCAGATACAGTAATATTAATATAGTCCATGTTTATTGGACATGCATGTTGTGTTAAATTGTACTAATACTAAAGGGGACAAACTGACACAATATTTTTAGTTTTAATTCTAGTTACTTTTTTTATTGCAATAACAATGTTACAATACTACCTATAATTGCTATGAGTTGGAAAGTACCTTGTTAAGTTGGAGATTGAAAAATAAATACCATTTGAAGTAAATCTCAATTAAATTTGTTCCTAATATAAAATTTATATTATTATACTTACAAACTAATATGGCAAAAATTTGTATGAACTCGAATTCAAGATAATTTAATTTTTTTTATTATTACTGTTATGTGTAAAATCTATCACTGCTATGCATAAAAAAATATCATTATTATGCATAAAAACTCTCACTGTTTAAAAAATATTTTATATTTCTAAACAATAATTTTTTTATGCATAACATTGATAACTTTTATATATAATAGTGATATAGTTCAGGTATAGACCCGGTTCACAGAAATGTTCATCAACTAGTATTATTATACTTATCAACTGATATTATTACATTTATTTATAAACTAATATTTTACTATTAAATATTATTATATTAGTTTATAAGAATTGTGATATCATTTTATAATCATTAGAAGATACGTATAGTAATATTACACAATCCATCCACCTTGTAAAATTAATACAACGTGATTAACATTTAGCATATATAATCAGAGAATGCAATTTACTTTTCAACGTTGTGATTTATTATTTTAATTTGTCCACTATGCTAATCCCGTTTATAAACTAAACTTAATTGTAATTCCCTGAATTTATGGATGTAATTATATTGGAAAGTATCTCAAATTTATAATTTGAATCTTGATGGATTAAGGACTTTTTTAAGACGTAATTCATAAAATAGTTTAATTTGAGGACGCTACACTACGTGCACATGCCTATATAATGGCTAATTAAACTCCATCATTTCCATCTCTTTGAATTAAACTCAACTCAAAAATCAAAATGGCTAAAACTGCAGTATTCTCTCTAACCATTTTAGCCCTCAGTTTCATCTCCCTTGTCTTCGCCTTCGATTCTAGTCCTTTGCAAGATTTCTGCGTCGCGGATCTCAATAGCTGGGGTAACATATATATTAAATTTTCTTCCGTTAAAAAGTAATTTTTCATATTTAATATACATTAAACAATCTTCTAATACAAAGTCTTCTATAAACCTGTTTTTCCGTGCACTTGATTTGTATATTGTGTGTAGTTTTTAATGGTGTTAGTTGTTTCATTAAAAGGTGTTAGTTTGAGAGTATTAATGGTTTCATTAAAAGGTGTTAGTTTGATAGTACTAATTGTTTCACTAAAAGATATTAGTTCCCAAAGAGGTGCATAGTGAAATTGGTTTTCATAAAAAGAAATTGGTTTTCATAAGAAGGTACTAGTTTCACGGTATTAGTTGTTTCACTAAAAGGTATTCATTGTTTCATTAATTTGTATTAGTTGCGAAACAGGTGCAAAATATTTGGCTAAAAAAGCATGTACACAGTAAAATTGGTTTTCATTAAATATATTAGTTTGGTAGTATCAGTTTTTTCATTAAAATGTATCAGTTGTTACATTAAAAGGTATTAGTTGCAAAACAGGTGCATAGTAAAATTGGCTTACATTAAAAGGTACTCTAATTTGATAGTATTAGTTTTCTCATTAAACGGTATTAGTTGCAAAACACGTACACAGTAAAATTAGTTTTCATCAAAAGTTAATCAGTTTAACAGTATTACTCATTTCACTAAAAGGTATTAGTTATTTAACTAAAAGGTATTAGTTCACACAAACTGAACTCACGTTCTAAACATATCAGTACGCATGGATGGGCTACAGTGCAAGGACCCTGCATCCGTGACAGTCGACGATTTCTTCTACAGCGGTCTACACCTCCCGTCTAACACGACGAACCAAACCGGAGCCGGCTACACCACCGTCTCGGTGAACCAGGTACCCGGTCTCAACACGCTCGGCTTATTCCTCGGCCGGATCGATTTGCAACCCGACGGATACGTGCCGCCGCATTTTCACCCGAGGGGAACAGAGGTCGTCACCGTTCTAGAAGGTTCGATGGAAATGGGGTTCGTTACGTCGTACCCCGATTATAGGCACATTAAGAAGGTTCTAGAGAAGGGGGACTTCTTCGTCGTGCCTGTCGGGCTTCTTCATTACGTGCGTAATGTTGGAAGTGACAATGCGGCGGCGCTTTGGGCTATAAATAGCCAGAATCCCGGGACTACGACGGTCACGGGTGGTGTTTTTGCGGCCAAACCGCCGATTGATAGTGGCTATTTGGCGAAGGCGTTTTTGCTGGATAAGAAGACTGTGGAGGAGCTTCAAACTAAGTTCTGATTTTGATCAGAAATGTTTATGAAATGTAGTTGAAATGATGTTTTGGGAATTTGAAATTCTGGTTGGTTATGGGGTCATTGGTTTGTAGAGGCTATTTGTTTGGGCGGTAAACGAGTCGAGCTGAGTCGAACATGCAATGTTATTGAGCTTATTTGGTTATTAATCGAGTCGATGTTTTAGTCGAGCTGAACAGGGAATAGTTTGATATTTTTTATAGTTTTTTTACTTATCGAGTTCGAGCTGAGTTCTAGATTATACCGAGTATATGTTCAAGCTTATCTGAGCTCAAATTAGTTTTACCGAACAATTTCTAATCGAAAATCGAATAACTTGGTTTGATTTTGAAATTAGCCCTTTTCAAACTATTCAATTCTGCAGAACAGAATTTTTTTGATAGAGATGGAGTAATAATTTGCGGAATTAATGCAGAACATAATTTTTTTTATCTTGACTAATTTGTTTAATTAATGGATATCTGTGACTGTGATTAGTAAAATTATGTCCTTATATTAGCAAAACTAGTATTGCACCCGTGCTAGCGCACGGTCATTGTTGTCATCAAATATTTTATATGTTAAAATATTATTTTAAATTAATATAAAAAATTTTATACTGACATCTTGTTGTATTATTTCTATTTATAATATTGTGAGTTTTAAATTAAAAGTTTGATATTTTAAAATTATATTTAATTTATTCATAAAAATATTAATCCGTTAAAGAAAATTCTTTGCAAAGAAGAATAAATGTTCTTCATTTTATAGTATTTTTTATTGGGTCAATTTCAAAAGATATCACCACCATTAAGGTTTTTATCAATTACAATATATATTTTTTTCTTTGCAATTCGAGACATCACATTTTTATGTTATTCGAAGCATCTGTTAATTTTTTGAAAATAATTAAGCGGGGTGGTCTCGGAGTTGACTTAAATATCCACGCAAGATGTCAAGAATGGTGAATAGAATAATATTTTTTAATATAAAAATATTTTTGTAAGAAATATCTAAAATATATTTTTAAATATTAAAAAAATTGGAGATGCAATTTGGTGCCTGATTTAGCGTTCTTCCTCTAAGGTTTTTGAGAGAAATAATAAGAGCATAGTTTTTGTCCGAATGAGTCTTGGGGTTTTTATTCCTAAATTTTAAAAATATTTTTTAGAAATTATTTTTCTTAAAAAAAAAAATCAAACTAAGAAAAATAAAAAATATATATATTGTATTCCTCAATCATTGTATCGTACATGGACATCTATGTAGCAGCTCCAGCAGCCACATTAATCAATTGTTTTCAGAAAATGGGCAAATGCTTCAAATTGCAAAATTTTATTAGGTGATGTCTTGAAGTGCAAAGAAAAAAAAAGGATGTCAATTGTCAAGACTGGTGAATAAATTGATTTTTTTTTTAATTTAAAAATATTTTGTAAGAAAATAATATCTAAAAAAGTATTTTTAAATATTTAAAAATTTGGAGCTGCGATTTGGTAGGCAATTTAGCGTTCTTCTTTTAAATTTTTTGGGAGAAATAATAAGAGCATATTTTTTGTCAGGATGAGTGGGGGTTCTATTTTTAAATTATAAAAATATTTTTTAGGTATTATTTTTCTTTAAAAAAAATCAAATTAAAATTTATTCATCAGTTGTGTCACCGTACATGGACATCTATGTAACAGCTCCAACAACCACATTATTCAATTGTTGCCAAAAAATGGGCAAACGCTTCAAATTGTTAGATTTTAAAAGGTGATATCTTGAAGTGCAAAGAAAAAACAAAGATATATCGAAATTGGTAAAAACCTTAACAATCGTGATTTTAATTTTTTTTCCATTAACCCTATTGTTATTACATATGTTGTATTACTGTTATAATGTATCTATAACAAAGTTCAAATATTGATGTAATATTTATATTCATGAATAACATATCAATTAATTATTAAAATATTTAATTTTAAAATATATTTTAATAAATTAAATTTACGTAATTAATAACAAATAACTAGTTATATTAGTATCTTGCTATAATTTAAAAATTCACAAAAACATATATTTGCATTATAAGATATATAATGTTTTCATGTTAAACATTAATTTGACAACCAATAGACTCGTTTTAAAATGTTAGAGAAAATATAATAATTTATTTATATATAATATTTTAAATAATTAATATTGTAATAATTCTATATAGAATAGAATTTAACAAAAATAAAACATCATGAAAAAATTGTGACATCTGAATATTTATTATTACAGAATTATATAATCCTAAAAACTTTATAAAAAATTATATTTTTCATGATATTACAATTATGATTATCATCATCACACAATAGGATCTTCAAACTCTAGAGGCTTGTTATCCGAGAAACAACTACATATAGTTGTGTATGACTATAAATGGACTTCTGCAAAATTCCCCTACATTAGAAAACAATTGTCCTTAACTTTTATTTATAGACATTAACATATATAAGAAACAATCAACGAAAATTGTCTTAATTGAAATTTAAAAGACAATCTATGACCAGAGGGAGTCAACTTAAGCCTAGGTATCAAAGCTAGTTATCCGGCATTACTTCCCGATAGAACCTTAGTTTTAAGAATATTATCACTCATCTTCGTAATAACCAACCTACATATTGAAAAATAACATTTCATTACAAATTTAATGAATTAATACATTTTCAACCTTTAAAATATGAGGAAAAAAATTTTAAAAAGATAATATTAAAAGACCAAACTTGGTTTCATTGGCAAATATATAAAAAGGGAATAGAAGAACCCCTTGAATGATCAATATTTCTTAATAACATTATCGATGTTCTAATTTTGAGATTCATGATTAAGAACTCCCGAACACTTTAGACTATTCAAAAATTCAGGAGTACGCACATTAGAAAGATGATCAACATTTGAACTAAAACATTAAGGACTATCAGAGCTCAAATAAGTACGTGATTCATTTTCATTCAACCGAATCATGAGATCGCTTATGGACCTAACAACATTCACAGTAGAAGCAAAATTGCTCTACTCTACAAATAATCGTGATCGTTCATTATGTTCTTAAAATCAGGATAAATATTATCAACAATAAGACCGATCGGATCATCACCATCTATCAAAAAGTATTATCCGGAATTTATACATCAAAACTTTTACTCAGTTTGTGATCATATACTTCCATCTCTAGTAGATATTATCCAATCAGAAAAAACTTTCAATATGTTTAAACCATCATGTGATTCCATATTCTGCAACCACACGTTCCTTGTAAGTTTCAGTAGGGTACAATCATTCCACAAAAGATATGAACTTATTGAAGCTTGAGCATATCATGCCTCGTTCCTTTTTTAATAGCCGAGGATATTTATCAGAAATCGCCTCCAAACACACATTCTTATCACCAAAAGACAATCCAGAAGATAACGGATCGGTCAACTGCATAATATCATTCAAAGTAGTATCAAATGCTTCAATACAATATATATTTACCATCTAACCTTCATCCTATATATTGAGATCTATCTCAATCAAAACCTCGGCAATGATTAATTTATATGATAATTTCATATAAAATTAATAGATAAGTTTTAATACTTTAGCTAAATCAATGGATGTTAATTATGTAGTGATTAATATTGAAAAAATTATAACTTCTCATAAATAATTATAATTATTCATTTAAATATAATGACAATCAATGATTTTGAGGGTATTAGTCAAATTCATTGTAACCTGAAGTTTAGCTAAAAATTGTGAACTAATTGTCAACAATTCATTTGGATTTAATAAATTGTAATGTGAAAATTAAAAAGTATTAGATCAAAAAATATTTATATAATTCTACAATTTAACACATTTATACAACATTAACTGTCTTTATAATGTTAACAATTAATGTAATAAGAGTACGTAAAAGTCGATTCATAAAAGAAAATTAATTCTTTAAATTAGACAATTTTAATAAGTGTTGTATAAAAGCATAGTGATATTGTATAAACAATTAGTGCTCTAGAATTAGTATAAAATAGTATTAATGCATCTTTTTATTAAGGAAGTCACCAAATTAATGCTCAACTGGAAACGTCAATTAAGTGAACAAATCAGTGCACAATTATAAACGACATTGTGCATCATGCAGGGATGGAGTCAGAATTAGATCGAGCGGGGCCAAAAATTAATAGTGACTAATTTTATATTGCTATTATAAGACTAATTCTCTCAACTAACAATATATATAGTTACAAGGCACACTCACGAGAGATAGACTCAAAGTAGGGATGAATCATAATTTGAACACGATGTTTTAACACTTTAGAAAATATGAGTATTGTCTTGTGCTAGAGTACCTGTTTCATGTATAAAATTGTTTCATCCAATTTTTATCTATCAATATTAGCAATAAGTATCACAATATGCATCATTACATTCATAATATATTGAATTTTAAAACATTTCTCTTACATATAAAAAAACCAATGTACTTAAATCTATTAACTTCCATTTAACAATTTAACTTCTACAATGTATTTGCAAAAGATAAATCAAGGATAATGTGGAACGTGTGTACATATATATGACTATGCATAGATAATAAACTAAATACCAAAAAAAATATTCAATATATTTAAACTGAAAATAAAAAATTATATTAGAAAAATGAGTATGACACTCAAATAAATTAAAATAAGTAAAAAACAAAAACTAATAACAGAGACTAAATATATATAAGTCTAAATAATACCTAGTAATTCTTGTATAAATATGCAACCTCCATGCATATATAATGGTAAGTCTAAATGTTGATGCTACCAGAAAATCTAAAGAGTGAATGCAAAACTTAACACATATACAACCAAAAACTTAAAAAATTAAAAACATTACAAAGATAATCACCAAAAAACTTATCCGATGTCCTGATTTATCTTCCATGAATTGTAGATTCTTCATTCCATCGAGGAAATTTCTGAAACACAATGTTTGATGAACAATTGGCTTGAAAATAGGTACACAATCGGTTACATTCTCATTAGTATCATATAAAGCTGATTAAATTCCTAACATTACATCTAACTCACTAAGAATTGTACTAAAAAGGAGAGTAAACAATCTAATTTTCAATACACAAAAAATAAAATGGGAATACTACTAATGAATTTGAAAAAATGAAGTGTAAAAGTTCTCTTTAAATAGGTGGGGGAACCAAAAAGTTTGCCTCGGAATAAACAAATAATAAAGAGACAATTAATTTCATTTATGTATTAGTCTAAACTACTATGAATAAATTGTGTAACAAATGTATGGCTAAGATTGATTGTTGAAGATCTAACGGTGGAGGAAAAAGGGCGGGAAAACCAAAATAGTAATATGTAGGTGTATTATATAGTTATAGATTATAGTATCCTAATTTATTTATGACCTACATAGTTAGTAGTATAAGTTATAACTCATGTAACCAACCCAAAATAATTAAGCTGAGATTCATTCAAGTACTGATGAAGATTTCTCATCTGATCATATCTGGTCTCAGATATTTTTAATGAGATTAAACTACAATGATTCTTGGTCTCGTGATATGTTTTTGCATCTCTTTCCAAATCATTCATTAATTTATATTCTTGGTCTATACGTGACTTAATCATATTTTGTTAAATGCAGAGCAAAAAAACACACACACACATATATGTATATATATGTATGCCTATCATCCTATGGAATCATGGTCATTCTTAATTATGTCTGTTGTTGTTTCTTTTAGTAAGTCATCAAATAGTAAAAAATTTAGAGTTTCCAAATGTAGTTTCTAAAGTCTTTCAAAAAGCAATTTCAGATTGACAAAGTCTAGTGTGCAAATTTGTATTGATGCAAAAATTTTAATTTTCAACCAAATTTTATAATTGATGAATGTAATACAAAATTGAGTGGTTCATGGTTCACTCGGCCCGACTAGTTCATGATTCACCCAGCTCAAATATGTCATAATTTAGGATTAATTATTTAGTGTTTAGAGTGTAGTTGGTTGATTTAGGACAATTTTATAGATTTTCATCTATACAAATTTGCACATTAAACCTACTCTTTCAGATTTTGTGATATGATCCCAATAATCTCAATTTTTTTTGTCAAATTTATGTTGATGACTGCGTGCGCGCGATTGGCCCTAATGGATATATCACATTAAATCAATATTTCAACAAAACAATTGAAAAATATATATTGAAATATTGCCAAAATTCTCAAAATCGATTTAATGTATTTTTTTCTCGAAAACCACAAGAGTCGTATTATTCGTTTTAAAAAAAAAAGAGTGATACTTGTATGCACCAATTGTAATTGAATTTAATTTTAATTTGGATGAACCATGAATCATAAACTCTAAACTCTATACCCTAAATCTAAATCATAAACCATAAATCCTAAATCGTAAACCATGAATCCTAAATCATAAACCATAAATCATTCGGGTCGATTGAACCATGAACCACTCGGGTTGAATTTGAGCTTGGGCAGGTTAAAAAAAAAAACTAACTAAACAAGAATTAAAAAAAAAAATTCAATTACATCAATTCTAAATTAATGTAATGGGTTCATACAAATATTTGTCTAAAATAAAAAGTCCGAGCAAACACGTGCATAAATATTAGCAAAATATGAATTTCATCAAAAGTCTAGATTGGGAATAGCTTAGTTGACTTCTGCGTCTCTGACGCCATATGGATTCAAAACAATCGAATTGATACAATTATATTTATAAATTAATTAAATTAATATAATTATATTTATAAATTAATATTATAATATTAAATAATATAAATATTAATTTATAAAAATAGTAATAATAATTTATAAATGTAATGATATTTTTTTGGATGGAGAACTCTAATTATAAAGTTAGAATTGACTTTGTTATAAACTCAAAGTCAAGATTTTTAATACTAACAACTACAAAATTAAAATTAATGTACCTATTTTACCTATCATTTCACAATCATTCCTTTTCATTTATTACATCATAACCCATCACATCACACTCTTTTTTCTCCCACTCTCAAACTCTCTCACTATTTTCTCTGTATATTTTGCGTTATTTTATTTTCTCTATTTTTTAATTTCTATTTCAATCTATAGAACAGTAAAAATTGGACGCAAGAACAAATAAAAAAATACACAATTACCTTACAAATATATACTGAACAATAACATGTGTACCTGAATAAAAAAATATAAATGTACACCCACTATATAAAATGTTTACTATAACAAGTAAAAAATGTATAATCACTTTACAAATATCAATAACATGTGCATTCGAACAAAAAATTTTAACGTGATTCTTTTCCTAACAGGCACTTTGCATGACTATCCAGCTCAATCGCCCCCAATCTTCAAAGAGAAATCCAGAAAATTGCTAGAAAAAAATGCCTAATTCCAAAAACTCCATAAAAAATCTCGGAACCCTCACTTTATTCCTCACAACAATTCTTCTCCTCTGTTCATGGCAACCAATAATATACAGAGCCTCCAATTTCAAAAACAAGCAGGCGAAATCCGTAAGCAATTTCGAATTCACTTTCCCCTAAATTCATATTAGATTCCAAAACCGCATAATCCAAACATCCAATCGATGAAAAATATCACAAATTTTGAAAGAAAAAAAAACTAAGAAAGGGCCAATTTCAGATCTGATTTATCGAAAAGAATGAAAAAAAGCATAAAGAAGAGAGAAAAAGAGGAGAAGGCGACGAAAGCGGCGGCTGAAGAAGATCTTCTTAATTTATCAGTTTGATGGTGATTTTTGTTTGAACTGATGAAATAATGGACTTATATAGGCACCCGATTCAGCTTGGCAGACGAAGGCGAAAGCAGCGAAGGCAGAAGCGACATGAGAATAGTGGCAGAGAAAGGGAAGGGGAGGAAGTAAATTGGGGGAAGGGAGGACGGTAGAGAAGAAAATGATTAATTATAAAATACAAAGAAAGGGTATTATTGGGTAAAATGTGGTGAATAGTGGTGTTATAACAGTGTTTTGGGTTGTGTGCACAAAGGCTACAGTGTTTCGTACCCCCTGGTCATTATCCCATCTTTTTTATACTATAAAAGTTTCACATGAAAATTTGTGAAAAAAATCTAGACATTCAAACACAGAGCCATAAGTTCACAAGTCGGATCAAAGGCCGGGATCTCAAAAATCTTACTAAAATAAAATTCTCCTTAAATAAAAATGAACTATAAGGAAGTAGGGCTGTAAATGAGTCGGGTCGACTCGAATATATAGTGTTGAAAAATCTTGCTCATTTTTGGATGAATGAGAAATTAATTTTCAAAGTTATTGTAACAAATTATTGGAAAGGGAAAAACAAGGAGTTTTTTTTCCCACATTGGAAAAATACAAATGAGAAAGTGAGTTTTACCTCGTTTTATTTCTCGTTTAATTGCTGGCGTAACGGCTGCAGCAAAATAATAAGCAAACGTTATGTACGTTTTGAATTTATTATTGTGAAGGTTATAACGAATTAATTGAAAGTTTAAAACCTGAATTAATGGTATATTATTTCAGGTTGTCGATTTTATTTTGAGGCCATTAGTGGCTCATAAATGCCGAACGTTTCCAACGATGCTATAAGTAGCACATTAGTCGAAGAGACAAAATATGACTTGAGATGAATGTGTTGTGTTCGATATAATTATTCAGCATTAATCGAACACGTAAGAGAGACACGTGTAATATTCAACTATTAAAATAATCATGCTCGATGAACAAGTGTGCTCGCCGCTTGCCGACCAAACAAGTTTGTTCGCCAGCTCGCCACTTGTCAACCATGCGAGTATGCTCGCCTATGAAGTAAGTTTTGTTCGCCAGCTTGCCATTTACCAACCAAGGTTGTTCAACCAGCCTACCGAGCAAACAGGTATGTTCGCCAGACTAACCGAGCAAAATGATCCTGAAAAGATGTTGATCTGATCAGTCAAACTGATCATATCAGGGAAGAAGAAATCAGATAGCCTGAGTCAAGTGACCTCAGGGCCAGTATGTTCGATGCACAGATAACCTGAGGGCTCAGACATCCTAAAGGCTCAGACAACCTGAGGGGTCAGTATGCTCGATGCTCAGACATCCTGAAGGCTCAGACAAACCTGAGGGGTCAGTATGCTCGATGCTCAGATATCCTGAGGGCTCAGACATCCTGAAGGCTCAGACAAACCTGAGGGGTCAGTATGCTCGATGCTCAGATATCCTGAGGGCTCAGACATCCTGAAGGCTCAGACAACCCGGGGGGTAAGATGCTCGATCTTTCGGACATCCTGAGGACACAGACATACCCGATGCTCAGATAACCTGAGGACTCAGACAACCTGAAGGACTCAGACATGCTCGATGAGGACAATATTCCGGCATAAAATTGATATGGTTTAATGGGGCGAACAAAGCATTCAGTCGAGCAAAAGATTGATTTGGACGATCAAAAGAGTGCCTAATAGACAAGCAAATGCAAAGATCAACCAGGAAGACGAAGTTGGAAACGTGGCAGCATTACATGAGTTCTTGCATGGCCCGAAGTCTCCAGCTCATGCATGTCAAACCAGCTCATGCTTGTCAAAGTACTATAAATAGAAGAAAAAACAACAAGATAGAGGTTCACAAAAAATTTCCTAGAGGGGTAAGGTTCAGAAAAATTCGAGAGTTCATCCATACACATAAAAAACCCTAGCACTCATATACCAACTCTCCAAATCATCTTCATCCATAACGATTCATCTTCATGAGATGTATCATATATTGTACGTGTAAAACTCGCAATACTACATCCCTGGCTTGGTACGCCCCCAGAGTAGTCATTTCTTGACGAACTGGGTCAACAAATTCCTCTTATTTACAGTTTATTTTACACGTGCATATTTTGTTTGTGAGTTGTCACCGAATTAGCCACATAATATTCTCCATATAAAACGACTCACAACAATTGGCGCTAGAAGAAGAGTAGACAAAAAACCAACCCATACACAATTCCGTAGTTAGCCGAGGCAGAAAAAAGAAATATAATGCCTCAATCTAGGAATACACAGACAGAGAGGTCGGGACAAAGTCGACCTCACGACCGGAAAGAGGCTCAGCGCCAGCCTCATAAAGATCAGACAGTGGAGACCATCAATCTTGAAGATATTGCCAATGATCCGGCGGCCACAACAAAGGCCATCACTTTCTTGCTACGAGCACAGAAAGAGAGGGCCGAAAAAGAGTTGGCCAAGTTAAAAACTCAAGATGATGACGATCGACGCTCGCAAACACCTGATAGCGAGCAAGTTAAGATAAAAGCTGCACGGAAGCGGGCCAATAAAAAAGCAGATGATATGTCTGATGACGAACAACCTCAAGGGTCCAGACCATCAGCGTTTGGATGTTTGAGGCTCTCCGCCAAAGACCGAATCGGCAATTATAGACGACAGGATCCCGGGAAGGAACAGCCGATAAACATGCCCGCTTCCTCAGATCCTCATGATCGTTCGCATCCCGACCTAAGAGGGATGGAAGGAAAGGTAATTCTCACGCACTAGTTGTTTGAAACTTGTTTAGCGGCGTATGCCTCCCATTTTGTGGGCTGTGAATACGGGATCCACTAATCATGTTTGTTTCACATTACAGGGGTTCAAGCGGACCCGGCAACTTAGTGGGAGTGAGGTCCTCATCACACTGGGCGATGCTACGAGAGTGGCAGCTGAGGCAATGGAAGAAGTGCACATGTCTTTTGAAGACAGAGTTTTATTTTGAGATATTCTTTACGTTCCAGAATTTTAGAAAGAATTCATTTTCAGTTTCTAAACTTTTATGATGGATATTTGGTTACTTTTTAATAAAGTTGTTACCATTTTTCTTTTGATAAATTTATCTGTCTTGGAACGTTGTTGAATAATCTCTATACTATTAACTGTGCACACCACTCACAAAATGTATCCTATAACACATCAATTGTTTCCGAGAAAAGAAAACGTTCATCAGACGTGAACGAGACACTTCTTTAGCATCTAACATTAGGCCATATAAATCCAAAGAGGATCCAAAGGTTGGTAAAAGATAGTTCACTGGAGCGTCTCCAAGTTGAATAGATTCCAACCTGCGAATCATGTTTGGAGAGTAATATGACCAAGAGGGCATTTGGAGCCAAGGGGAATAGGGCCAAAGAAGTGTTAGAGATCGTTCACACTGACTTATGTAGTCCAATGTCAACCAAAGTAAGAGGAGGTTATGAGTAATTTTATTGATGATTATTCAAGGTGCATTTTCCTTATGAAGCATGAATCTGAAACCTTTGAGAAATTCTAAAGAAATTAAGGCTGAAACAGAGAATCATAGGGAAAAACGTATCAAGTCTCTACGATCGATCGTGGAGGCGAATACCTCAAAGATTGAGTTTTTTTTGAACTACTTATCGATGAAGGGATTGTATCCACTTCATCTGCACCGGAACCCCTCAACAAAACGGGATTGCAGAATTAAGTAACATAATTCTTTTGGAAATGGTTAGATCAATGATGAGTTATCGCGGATCTTCCCGAAGTCGATTCGGGGTCATACTTTGGAAACAAATGACTTACATTCGAAGTTGGTGCTATCCAAATCGGTTCCCAAAACTCCCAAAGAATTGTGGACAAGGCACGAGCCTAGTGTGAGACACATGAGAATTTGGGGGTGTCCGGCCTACGTGTTGGACAAGGAAGCCGTAAATTGGATCCTCGATCAGAATTAAGGTTGTTTGTAGGATACCCCGAGGGAACAAAAGGGTGTATGTTCTATAGTCCCGAAGATCAAAAGGTGGTCATCAGCACCCACTTTAGATTTTTGGATGAAAACTATACGAACCAAAGAAAACCCAGAAGTGAGATTACCTTAAATGAGCTTAGAGGGCAAACCTCGGTGCCAATCAGCTTAGATGATATACCAAACGATACGTTTTTCTGGCGAACCTCGTCATAGTGGGAGGGTTGTTAGACAGCCCGAGAGATTCATGAGAATAGGAGAGTCCTCGGACTTGATTCCCGGAACCAGACCCATGGACATATGATGAGGCACTCCAAGATAAGGATGCAGATTCTTGGCAAACAGCAATGAAAGCCAAAGTGGGTTTTATGTTTCATAATAGAGTGTGGGAGCTAGTCGAACCACTTAATGGGGTCAAACCCATTGGATGAAAGTGGGTATATAAGGGAAAAAAGAGGATGGGCGTGAAGGTTGAAACCTTTAAAGCAAGACTAATGACGAAAGGTTATACTCAGAAAGAAAGGGATCGATTATGAGGAAACTTTTTCGCCCGTAGCCATGCTCAAGTCCATCTGTATTCTCTTATCGATTGCTGTGCATTTCGACTTTGAAATCTAGCAAATGGATGTCAAGACAGCTTTCCTTAAACGGAAGTCTTGATGAAAAGATCTATATGCAACAACCCCAAGGTTTTCATTGAAACAGGCCAAGAACACCTAGTTTGTAAGCTCAAGAGGTCCATTTACGGACTCAAACAGGCATCCAGAGCTTGGAACCAAAGTTTTGATCATGTAATAAAGTCTTATGGGTTTGATCAAAACGAGTTTGAAAGTTGTGTGTATAAAAAGTGTGTCGGAACTGCATTGGTATTCTTAGTACTATACGTAGATGACATTGTGATCATCGGGAACGATGTGAAGGTGTGGTCAGACGTAAGGGCATGGCGTTTCAAAATAGTTTGATATGAAAGACTTAGGGAAAGCCAGACACATCCTTGGGATCAAGATTACTCGAGATCGCAAGAAAATGATGATCGGGTTATCGCAAGTATTCATACATTGACACTGGTTTTAAAACGATTCAGCATGCAAGATTCCAAGAAAGGATTCGTACCTTTCAGACTTGGAATCCATCTATCCAAGAAAATATCCCCTAAGACGGAGAAGGAGATAGATGACATGAAAGACATTCCTTGTGCTTCGGCTGTAGGAAACCTTATGTATGCAATGCTGTGTACGAGACCGGATATCTGCTTTGCCGTAGGCATGGTGGCGAGATATTAAAGTAACCCAGGGAAAGCGCATTGGACGACAGTTAAAAACATTCTGAAGTGTCTGAAAAGAACTCGGGATAGAATGTTGATTTATCAGTCAGATACTCCAATCCCCATCGGCTACACGGACTCGGATTTCCAATGATTTAGATTCGAAATTATACGCCTCGATTAGTGTGTTTCCATTTGGGAAGTGTAGCAATCAAATGGACGAGTGTGAAAGTAAAAATGCATCCTCGACTCAACCATGGAAGTTGGGTTCCATAGCTTGTGAAGGATGTGAAAGAACCATCGGGCTCTGGAGCCTTCTTAGTGGACTTGATGGTGTTACGAATTTGTCTAGCAATATATGCATCAAATTCAAGAGAACCAAGAGTCCCGAGTCAAACAAACACATTAAAGGAAAAGACACCTTATACGAGAAATCGTTAAGAGAGAGAGATAGATGTGGGAAAGATAGCGTCGAGGACTGACCTAGCGAGATCCATTCAGCGTCGCCTCTGAATACATTCGAGAGACATGTGAGTGGAATGGGTGTTAAGGCCAGGCAATAATCTGCTTTGAGTATAAGTGGGAGAAATTATTAGGTTCGTGTAGGTGACATTAGATGTCACGGACTACGCGAGCGTTTTTATAGTATACTTAAAAGCGGACTTTGAGTATAAGTGGAAGATTGTTGGGATTATCTTTGAAAAGTATGCTTTTTACTTTGTATAATCGAAAGATTTTCGGACTTATTCTTTGAAATAAATTGTTTATCACGATGCTTTAAATATGATTGAATGTTAGATATATTTCTTTGCATAAGCATTCAATAATTAAATGCGTGTTACCTTTGTAGTTAATTTAGTGATACCGGATCACGAAGATTAAATTAACAGATCCCTTGTAACTATAAGTCGCCATTCACGACCTAGATGGAAATGAACAACCATCGCGAAAGGTTGAGGTGTAAGGCTCAGATTGGTTTGTCTTGACCAAGAGATTACACTAGTGCATGGTGATCTTGTTGAATAGGACCCTGAGGAGGATAAATTCTTGAGCCCGAACAAGGAAGAATTAGACCTCGATGGTTCGTTATTTCTTAACCTTCGTCCCTTAAATAGGATCACGTGGGATTGGTAACTATTGCTTTGACTTATCATGGGTAGCGAATCAGAGAGATTCAATACTTTTTATCTTGGGCAATATTATTGGTCACATGTGATTGCTAAGATTTAATACGAAGAATCGAGTGCAAGTACTCTTGCTTGATTTGCCCCCTTGGGAGGTTCATAAGTTTTATCATACCAAATCTTGCAAGTGGAATTAGTTTCCGGTATGGATAATAATGTTGAACCGTTCCTCGACCAAGGACAAAAGATATTAATTAACGGAAAGCTATTTCAGTGGCTTGAATTAATTAATGGGCTAGATAATCTTAAACACGGGAAATAATGACCGGGAGCCATATTGACTGTAATATGGGTTAAGATGGATGGTGCAATATTAATTATGTAGTGGGCTTGAATTATATTGTGGCTCAATATTAGATATTCAAGATCCATTAGAAGGTCTAATCTTAATTCTCCTAAAGGCCCCCTGAGTAGCCCAACATATAGTCCAATAACTGAAAAAGGTGATTAAAATAAAATAAATATTGTTGCTTATATTGTTGGGGAATGAGTTGCACAGATCTATTCGGGGTGAATATTTAAATACAAATTTAATTCATTAATTATTACTAGCATGAATTAATCCTATATTAATTCAAATAATAATTGCAACAACATATCATGCATATAAAAAGCCACGTAAAACCTACGCATGCGGAATCTACGGGTTTACGTAAACGTACCTCTCGGGATGGCAGTGGCTTTGGTCGGACGGACTAACCAAAAGGACTTCCCAAGTATTCCCTTAGCCCTTGCTCGACAATCCGGTGGAAGGATACTCGCGAACAATTAACAAAAGGAAAAAATAAACTTTGTTGCACCACTTATGTGGATTTGCTAATATTTTCAGCACATGGAATTGTACTTGGGAATGAACTAATCATCCCCTATTTATAGGAGAGAGGGTGGACGAAATTTGTGTTATTTTTCAATGTGGGATAAGACTTTTATTGGTCACCAAGAAATCTTGAATATATCCCATATATTCTCTTTCCCATAATTAAAATATTTCACAAAAATCCCACCTCCTCATATATGGATTATTTTCGAAAATATAGTGCAAGAATCCAAGATTTGGTTCTTCTTGAATTTATGAGATATTCTTGTATTTCAAGAAATACATATCTTCCATAATATCTTTTCAAGAAAATCAAGAAAATCTTTCTTGCCCTCTATTTTCCAAAAATTTCGAAAAACTCACTATGAATAACCAAGTGGGAGATTTCTTGAATTTAATGAGATAATCTTGTATTCCAAGAATACATATCTTCATTCCATAACAAAATTCAAAGAAAATCTTTCTCCCTCTTTTATCCATAATTTTGGAAAATTTAGAGGAATATTAAGCAACAATATTTATTTTATTTTAATCACCTTTTCAGTTATTGGACTATTTGTTGGGCTACTCAGGGGGCCTTTAGGAGAATTAAGATTGGACCTTCTAATGGATCTTGAATATCTAATATTGAGCCACAATATAATTCAAGCCCATAAATATTAATTAATCCCACTACATAATTAATATTGCACTATCCATCTTAACCCATATTACAGTCAATATGGCTCCGATCATTATTTCCGTGTTTAAGATTATCTAGCCCATTAATTAATTCAAGCCCTTTGAAATAGCTTTCCGTTAATTAATATCTTTTGTCCTTGGTCGAGGAACGGTTCAACATTATTATCCATACCGGAAACTAATTCCACTTGCAAGATTTGGTATGATAAAACTTATGAACCTCCCAAGGGGCAAATCAAGCAAAAGCATTTCTTGCACACGATTCTTCAGATTAAATCTTAGCAATCACATGTGACCAATAATATTGCCCAAGATAAAAAGTATTGAATCTCTCGATTCGCTACCCATGATAAGTCAAAGCAATAGTTACCGATCCCCCGTGATCCTATTTAAGGGACGAAGGTTAAGAAACAACGAAACCATCGAGGTCTAATTCTTCCTTGTTCGATTCAAGAATTTATCCTCCTATAGGTCCTATTCAAACAAGATCGGTCATGCACTAGTGTAATCTCTTGGTCAAGACAAACCAACTGAGCCTTACACCTCAACCTTTCGCGATGGTTGTTCATTTCCATCTATGTCGTGAATGGCGACTTATAGTTACAAGGGATCAATTAATTTAATCTTATGTGATCGGGTATCACTAAATTAACTACTGATGTAGTAACGTCATTTAATTATTGAACAGCTTATGCAAAGAAATATATATAACATTCAATCATATTTAAAGCATCAGTGATAAACAATTTATTTCAGTAAATAAGTCTGGAAATTCAGTTTCGATTATACAAAGTAAAAGCATACTTTTCAGTATAATCCCAACATATATTTCCTCTAAATTTTTCGAAATATATGGATATAAGAGGGAGAAAGATTTTCTTTGAATTTTGTTATGGAATGAAGATATGTATTCTTGGAATACAAGATTATCTCATTAAATTCAATAAATCTCCCACTTGGTTATCTATATAGTAAATTTTGAATTTTTTAAAATATAGTGGGCAAGAAAGATTTTCTTGATTTTTTTGAAAAGATATTATGGAAGATATGTATTTCTTGAAATACAAGAATATCTCATAAATTCAAGAAGATCCAAATCTTGGATTCTTGCATCATCAAATTTTCGAAAATCATCCATATATTGAGGAGGTGGGATTTTTATGGAATATTTTAATTATGGGAAAAAGAATATAAGGGATATATTCAAGATTTCTTGGTGACCAAGAAAAGTCTTTTCCCACATTGAAATATCACTAAAATTTCGACCACCCTCCCTCTTATAAATAGGGGATGATTAGTTCATTCCCAAGTACAATTCCATGTGCTGGAAATATTAGCAAATCCACATAAGTGGTGCAACAAAGTTTATTTTTTCCTTTTGTTAATTGTTCGCGAGTATCCTTCCACCGGATTGTCGAGCAAGGGCTAAGGGAATACTTGGGAAGTCCTTTTGGTTAGTCCGTCCGACCAAAGCCACTGCCATCCCGAGAGGTACGTTTACGTAAACCCGTAGATTCCGCATGCGTAGGTTTTACGTGGCTTTTTATATGCATGATATGTTGTTGCAATTATTATTTGAATTAATATAGGATTAATTCATGCTAGTAATAATTAATGAATTAAATTTGTATTTAAATATTCACCCCGAATAGATCTGTGCAACTCATTCCCCAACAGGACGTGGGCGAGCATGGGGGTGATACGACAGCTGGAGGCGAGCAAAGCGCTCAGGGCGTCGCCGAGCAGAGGGCTCGGGTTGGTGGCGATCAGAGTGCACCGGATGATGGCGAACGTAAGATGGAGGATGGTGGTGAGCAGAGGGCCCAGAATGGCGGCGAACAAGGAGTTCTGGATGGTGGCGAACAGGGCAGTCAGGATAGGATGGGATCGCTCAGCTATTCGCTTCTGCCGACTCCGGATAATGATCCATTTCCTTAGACTTTTTCTTTGTAAACTTTGTGTTTTACTAGGATAACCTTTTTTGCTTGGCTGGGATGGTCGTTTTGAAGTTTCGACCCAAAAAAAAAGACAACCAAGAGCTGAGTGTTCATCTTCACCAGGCCGAAGAAGAGAACACCAACCTTGGTGTCGAAGATGTTCACAGAAGATTATCATCAGGAGATGATCAACTTAACCTATGCCTGTGCTTTCGGTGATGCCGTGCGCACAGCTCGTCGTGTCTTTTCGGTCGACCAGCTCGAGCCATTTAAAACCGATCTAAAAGAATGGTTGGTCGACTATCCTCCGGTCCCTGGTCGCGATCTCCCTTTTGCCGACCTTCAGGATATTGGTATGGACTTCTCATTTCTACCAGAAGGGGTTTTGGTAGTTGATCCTCCTGAGGATGAGGCGATCAAGGAGCCGGAAGGGAATAACCTCAACAAGGGCGAGCAGGCTAGATAAAAAATTCTAGGTGACGAGCAGAGTGCTCGGGATGGTGGCGAGCATAATGCTCTGGGTGGCAAGCTTGGTACTCATGGTGGCGAGCAAAGCATTCAAGGATAGAAAGCTCCTCTTACTACTCCTCATCTGGTGACTTCGAAGTTTTTAAGCTTTTTCTGGTTTGTAGAATCTTTGTGTTAGGCTAGGATTACCTTATTTATGTTTGGCAGGAATGACCCTTTTGATGTTTGACTCCTAGCTGGTCTTCTTGTATGTTTGTCCGTTAGTGCCTATTTTTTCGTATAAGAACTAAACCATCTGATGTGTCTGAGTTTGACTTGACTTCGTTTTATGATTGTCTTACGTTGGTGCAATCATGATGGTTGGCTTATTTAGGTGCAACCCGTTCTCGTTCGCGATCGGCTTACGTAACTGGCGATCATTTATGCTCTGGTCGTCTTATTTATGGTGCGACTTATGTACTCAATACGTGATTTGTTGCGAGCATGGTAAGTACACGTTCTTTCGCCAAGCAAACACAAACTCTGCTCTGTCCGATTCTTGTTGGATTTTGGTCATCTTATTACGATGCGACCCGATTGGGCATGGCCAAACAAACTAGATAAATGAATAAACACCACGCAGGATGTTTTTAATCTTTGAGGCTCTTATCCATACTTGTTAAAACTTCTTTTTTGTAGACAAGACTTATTTACAATTTTACACTCGTGTAATACCCTTATTGATGCCTTAATGTCTTTGCCTTTTGCCGGGCGAGCAGAGGTTTTCTGGTCGTGTGTTCGACACCTCTTGCTTGGCTTTTGTGGTCGGCCTGCTCGTCTTGGGCGAGTAGAGGTTTTCTGACCATGTGCCCGCGACCGGGCGAACACAGGCTTGTGCTCGACCTCAGTTTTTCTGTTGCGTTCACCACTACTGATAATATTTTTTCAAATTTAACGCATTCCAATAATAGGAAAGCGGAGTTCCATCCAATGTCTCCAAATCGTATGCTCCGTTTAGCAAGCGCTCCGATACTCGGTATGGGCCTTCCCATGCTCGGCCGAACACACCACCCAGGACCCCTATTGCTCGCCTGAGGATGAGCTCACCGATTTTGAACCTGCGGATTCGAACTTTGGAGTTATAGAATTTTTCTGACCTTTGCTTATACATGGCATTCTTGAGGTCGGCTTCGTATCTTTTTTCCTCCAACAGGTCTGTGCTAAGGGTGAGCGCCTGGTCATTGGTATGTTCGCCAAAACTCATAGTTTGGTGGATCGGGATTTCGACTTCTGCCGGAATAACCGCTTCTGTACCAAAAGCTAAAGCGAAACAGAGTCTCGCCCGTGGAAGTTCTGAAAGTGGTGCGGTACGCCCACAAAGTTTCGGGTAGTTCCTCGGCCCATCCCCCCTTAGAATCACCAAGTTTAGCCTTGAGGGTATGCTTGATGATTTTATTGACCGCTTCAACTTGTCCGTTCGACTAAGGATAGTATGGAGTGAAATAGTGTTTTTTGATTCCCCAGCGAGCACAATTCTGGCGAAATTCACTTCCGTCGAATTGCTTTCCATTGTTCACTAGTGATTGGGGAAGCCCGAAGCGACATATGATGTTCTTCCAAACAAAATTCCACATTTTTTGTTCCGTGGCTTTCACAATGGCTTCGGCTTCCGCCCATTTTGTATAATAATCGACGGTGACCACCGAAAATCTTACCCCCGATGTGCCAGTGGGGAAAGAGCCGATCAAGTCGATCCCCCACTTGGCAAATGGCCATGGGCTGTAGACGGAAACAAGTTCTTCTGGAGGACTATGAATAAGCGGGGCATATACCTCACAATCATGACACGCGCGAGCATAGACGAGCGAATCCTTTTTAAGTGTGGGCTAGTAATACCCTTGTCTGATCGCCTTGTAGGCCAGAGCATGTCCGCCTGTATGATTCCCACATACCCCGGAGTGAATTTGCATGAGAATTGTATGACCTTCTTCCGGCGTTACACATTTTAACAACGGAAGAGAAAACTTTGCTTATACAAGCAAAGCAACCTATCGGGAAGCGAGCACGCATACATGGTTAACAGAGGTCCGGAAGAGTGGAGAGCAGAAGAGTGTGCTCGCCCCCTAGGGCGAGCACAGAATCAAGGCCGTGGTGTTTGGTTTGCGGCCACGCCCAATGAACGACCACAAGGGCCGAGCCTCATGAGTGTGAATAACCACCAAGCGAGCACAAGAATCGGGTCACCCACGACGCCACCATCACCACCTGGATGACAAGTCGAATACTTCTCGAGCAAGTAAAGACAAATGTCAACCAAAGAAGCACAAACAGAAAATGTGGCAACACCACATAGATTCGTGCATGTTAAGAAATCGCCAGCTCGTGGTAGCCAGGACACCACCAACTCAAGCCTTGACACCACCAGCTCATCCAAAGCCTATACATAGACCCAAAAATAAGAAAAGAAAGGTTCAGAAATTTTCCATAGATAACTCTTGTATCAATTCTCCCTATCACATAACCATTGTGCTCGTCACTGACATATTGTTCTCGACACACTCCCCATATCATAAATACTATAATCCTGGCTTGGTACACCCCCAGACGTAGTCAACTTTGACGAACTGAGTCATCAAATCCTTGTTGTCATCCTACATACAGCTTTGCTCGTCAGACACACACACAGAGTTTTTGACACATCATTATTTTGTTTGTTAAGTCGTAACATACATCGCCACATCATATTTTCCACGAAACACGACTTACAATAGTGCTATTTTAAAAGGTTTATTACTACTAGGTGCAAGTTTTTTTTTAACATTACTAATAAGTTCAAAAAGGTGGTTAAATTGTCTTCAATGCCCTTAATGAGGCAACTTGGCCCACTTCTTCTATCCACATGCATCCAATTTTATTTTATTTTTTGATCGTCTGCCCTTTCCTTTCCCTGGTAAACCACACATTTTACCAAGTAGTACCTTCTATTTCCCCCTTTTACACACATATCTGGATGCATTCAAATCAAAAAAATTCAAACACTAGTGAAAGGAAGTTTGTATTTATAATGTCTTCTTCACTATATTTTGCACTTTATAGTGATGAATTCTATTTAATTTACACTTTAAAAATTACATATTTATAATTTAAAAAATTACAAAAATTTACATATCTAAATACAAAAATTTACATATTATTTTCTAAATCAAAAATTGACACATCTTCAACGTGCACATATGCATGAAAATACATGCACGTATGCACAAATACATGAACAAATGCATCATATACATGAACGTATGCATAATTTCATGAACCTATGCGTTAAATTCCCCCATTTTTTAGTTTCTAAATTCCAATTAACACCACATCTGGAAGCAATTTCATCAAAATTCATCATATCCGAAGCCCAACAACAGATTCAAGAAAATCACAAACAACAAATTCATACTCATCATAATCAAATCCAGAAAAACCCAAACAAAATAATCAAAATATTTCATCACAAATTCATCATCATCATCAACAAAATTCAGAAAATACCAACACTTTAATTAAAAAGAAAAAAATCAAAAGATTCATAAAAAATTGGTAACACTCGCCCAATGATTCTCCCCTGCACCGCCGTGCGCAGAGGGTTCAGCCGTCGCCGGAAAATCATTAGGCTTGTGTGGCTTCCCAATCGCCGCCGGGGAGATTGGTGCGTGCTTCTTCAAAGCGCTGCGACGATGGAGAGATCGGTGTGGGGGCCATCATCGCAGGAGAGGGTGAGGGCCGCAACAGCGGGTTGTCTTCACTGATTCGATGATGGGCGTGATACGGGTAGATCTGTCGCCACATTCGAAGGCGTCGTACGCGCCACCACCACCAAATCGAAATAGATCTGCCCTCATTGCCATAGAACGTCGCACCACCACTATTGTCGGAAGACGAGAAAAGGTGGTCAGAAAAGCTCGTGGGCCATATCGTCCGATTTGACACAGATCTGGGACGGGGACGGCGGCGATAGCAACATCGGTGGAAGGTGGGGTGATGAATGTGTGTTGAGGGATGAACAAAAATTGGGTTTTTGTATGTTGCAGAGAGAGAAAGAGTGTTGGGGAAGAGGGTTTTTTTTTGGGTTCTGGAGATTGGGTTTGAGCGGCTGAAATGGGTGAGGTAGAGAGAGTGTTGGGGAAGAAGGTTTTTTTTTGGGGGGTTTGGGCGGCTGAAATGAGGTGAGAGACTGAGAGGGACAAATGGAAGCTTTAAGGGCATTAGAGTCTTATTATACAGATTTTGCACCTAATAGTAAGGTTTTTTTTTTTTAAAACTATTAGTAATAGGTCTTGGGATCTTGCACCTAATAGCAATTTTCTCTTTTAAAATTAGATAATAAATATTCTTTTAGCTATAAATTTGTCTAACTGGGCATGTCTAGAAATTTCAAATTTCATTAAATTGCATATGGGCCTAGTACATGCCTGCATTTAAGGCCCATAATAGTATTCCAAACTAGATTTTTGATTAATACACACAATCAATTAAAGCCCATAATAGTATCCCAAACTAGATTTTTGATTAATACACACAATCAATTAATTTACTCACATTCTCTATTAAATTGATAAATATATACACCATACTACCATTTTTACTCATTTAAAAAATGGTTAATAACAAATTGTAACTTTTACTATTGTCGTATTTATAAATTACACTTTGTACAATTTTTTTAAAATAAAATGCAACATGTACTAGTAAAAATTAACAGATCTCAACCCCAACTGATTTTTTTAATTAAATTTCTTCAATTTGATGTTTGCTAATATACTTTTTGACATTGTGATATACATACAACATATTATTTGTAGGTTATATGTAGCCGAAGAGTTTCACAAAAAATGAATCGGGATTAGAATCGATCACTTTTTATTAGTACATATTGCATTTTAATTAAAAAAAATTAATATAAATTGCAATTTGTAAAAAACGTAATAGTACATACTTTTGTAATTAACCCTTTAAAAAACCCCAACCCAAACTCCGACATTATTATTGAGCATGAGAAGGCAATTAATCGTCCTCCTAGTTGAAGCAATTTGGTGGAAAGACCTTATATAGTTATAAATAAAATTTGTATGAGACGGAGCACATGTTAGCACAATTAACACTCATTTCTCCCAAAACGTTAAAGTATTAATGTCAAAATTACATTTCGTCGTGAGACAATCTCACGCAAGTGTTTCTCACAATTATATTCACATCTCCATCTCAAAACCAAAAAAGTCTTGGATCTTTATATATAGTGGGGCACTTGCTTAATGAGTAACACTGTCAATTTGTATAGCCTCAACCAAGTGCAGTTGAACTCACATCAATTTTAAGTTGAAATTTCTGAATTTTTTTTCCAAGTCCTCTTTATTTCTTTTGAATGTCATATAAATGTGATTTTCCACAAACTTTATTTTTCTCAAAATGGAATGCCCAAATATTTTTTGCCTAATATTTGTAAAAATTCTTTTTTTGTTTTTTTTTTGTTTGGCTCTTTTATAACTTATTTTTATTAAATTAATTTTCATTCCTCCTACTAGACAGTGCATGGATTGCGCTACTCATGTGTGACTCTTTGTTACAAGGATAAATGTATCATAAAATTAAGAACAAAAAAGACAAGGTATAAAAAAGAATTTGGTCATTCCATACTGAATATTTTTGTCAATCCTTCGATGTAATTCCCCTATATTAGAGCAAGGGCCTCAGATGTCGACGTCAATCTCTATAAATCTCAGGGTTAGATCTTGTATGCACCAAGTGCACGGTGCACCATGCACTACATAGTGTATTTTAGAAACTTGTAATTTTTTGTACTGAAATTTACGACTTGTTATACTGAAACGTGTTTATATTTTAAGAAAACACGTTGCACGTTTCAATATAACAAATCACAAATTTTAATATTACAAATTACAAAATTTTAAAAACACTATAAGATACACGGTGCACTTGCTGCACAGAAAATCCAATCAAATCCGAGACCTTTGAGGCTCCTCCAACATTTCAATAATAGATAAGGGGTAGATTTCTTCCAGCCATTTGTTTTCGACTAAGAAAGGTTTATATTTTCTAGCCACAACTAGGGGTGAGTATCGGTCGATTTGGTGACCAAACCGAACCGAAAAAGCAAAACTGAACCAAATCGAAATTTTATAATTCGTAACCGAACCGAATGGGCATGATAACCGAACTTTAACCGAACCAAAAATTTCGGTTCGGTTTCGGTTTTTAACCGAACTGACCGAAGTTTTTTTTTTAATTTTTTTATTTACGTGGAATTCGAACGTTTACCTCTTTCTAATCTGAAAAACTGATGACCAAAAAGTAAAATTTCTAATCAAATATGATACACCATGATCAAAACAAACTCTTAAGATTAATTGACACCTAAAATATGGGAAAAATCACACACTAAATATGTATTTTATGCTATCTATCAAATATCAATAAGTTCATCAAGTTCATACTTCATAGTGATAACATAAAATCAAGTTTATACTTCATAGTGATAACATAAAATCAAGTTTATACTTCATAGTGATAACATAAAATCAAGTTGAAAAGTCTGGAAACCCTAGTGAACTGAATACTGAATGTAATTAATTAAAAAAAGTTATATAATAATTAATATTTTATATATTTAAATTATATTTTCGGTTCGATTCGATTTTTTCGATTTTTGACAGAAAATTAACCGAATCGAACCGAAAACCGAAATTTCTAAAACCTGAAACCGAAACCAAATCGAAAACGAATAACCGAACCGAACTTAAAAATTCAGTTTAGTTCGGTCGGTTAATTCGGTTTTCACCGAATTTTGCACACGCCTAGCCACAACTATAAGTGAGTACTCCACTAAATGGGGTTGTGGTATAAGACCGGAGTCACTAAATGGAGTCGTTAGCCATGGGCCCATGAAGAAACAAAATAACTTTCCACTCCCCAGCAGCTAAATGTGGGAACAATATTCATAACCATCAAATTATGTGAATGTTGATTAGGATCATTATTGCATAATTGTCTAAAAATCTTACTCTGATGTGATTTTAATCCATATGTTACTCAATTAGCATTTAATCCCGCGAAAAATTTATTAAAGGTAAGGATTAATCATATTATGTCGAAAGTACAAAATTTTCGAAAATGCAATAGTTACAATCGACAAACATTACAATTTAATTGGTAAACACTTTACCGATTGGTAATCCCAAGGTGAAAAAGGAATAACAAAAGAAATTGAATAATGAGATCGGACCCACTTTCAAAAATAAAATTTAATACCATCAATAAATTCGTTTAAAGTGTAAGAGTTATCTTTAAAAATCAGGCCATTTGGAATTTATCCCTATCTTCCCCAAAATGCCTTGCCAAATCATGTGTAAGTTTAATTTTATTCCTTTGTACTTCCGTTCCATATAGGACTAATAACTAATGTATTTAAAGAAAAAGGAAATTAAGACCATAAGACCAAAACAAAATAATTGGGTGTGTGTGAACGGATCAAATAGTTGGTTTTTATACGCATTAAATAATTGTTTTAGAATGTGTTTGGATGATTTTTTTTTTGATTTTTTTTTTTAGAGAAGGAATGTGTTTGGATGATTAAAAAATAATTTTGTTTACAAATTTAGAAAGGAGAATTTTAGGTTCTCATTATATGAGTCAAATGCATGTGGTATTAACTATTAAGTCAAGAACTTTTAGCCCATATAGCCATATGTGAAATAAGAACATAATTGTATTTATAAAGGCAAAATTTTATATGTAATATTGTATATAAGTGATATATGTAATTAATTTTTTTTTTCTCATGGTCATCGTTAGGATTAATTGTTGGTGGGCCAATGGGCTTCTTCATCTTTTTTCATCGCGTTCGCAGCCTGAAGAGGTTAGATTTCCTCTTCTCTTCTGGCGGATCTCATGGGTTTTCTTCTTCCTTGTTCGTGCCTTAATTTTCTTTTTTGCTCCGATCATTGGATGAAATAAGGTTGTTCAATTTAATTTTTTGCGTGGATTCTGCTAGAAAAATAGAGAATGTGTGTGTGATGTTTCAATTACCACACAACACAAAGTGTGTGATGAAATTCAGATCATTCAGACTCTTTTTTCACTGCTCGTAAATCAGTAATTCTAGATCAAATTTTTTTTTCGTGATTTGTCTTGATTTTTGTTCATGTAGTAACACTATTTTGCTCATATGATAACACTCTTTTTGTTCATTAGTAACATATCAAGTTGTTCTTTAAATCTGTAATTTTGGACTAGGGATTTCTTTTCGCGCTTGTACTGGTTTTGTTCATGTGATAACACGTTTTGTTCATGTAGTAACACATGTTTTTTTTTAATAATATGTAACTTTGTTCATATATCGTCAGTAATACTATGTGAATACTCATCTGTTACCATATGAACAATAATGTGTTACCTTGTGACCCATGTTGCCTTATGAATATTTATGTGTTACAATATGTTTTATTACGTGTTACGTAAGATATAATTTTTTTTAGATATAACAATGTAGTAACACACAAAAATTTGACCAAAAATAAAAAAATAAAGATGTTCAGTAGGAATCAAACCTCCGACCAAGTTCATTAACAACAAACTTAAACCATTAGGCTACAACACATATTTGATAAATATATCATTCTATAAATACATATGAGCCCACGCTAACCTGAAGTACACTGCCCGTGCCCGACTAGCCCGAGCTGACCAGTGAAATTTGAATAATTTTTGTCTTATTTATATTGTATTGCAAATAATAATACTAGCGTGCAATATTTCACACAACACCTTCTCATTTATAAAACGCTTACTTTTATTAAATAAAACGGTAACCATCATTTTACATTTAGCATTAATAAGTCTTCATTTGGTGGTCAACATTCAAAATTGGCGTCATAGCTGAATTAGATAGACTATATGCATACATAATACTCCAGATACAGTAATATTAATATAGTCCATGTTTATTGGACATGCATGTTGTGTTAAATTGTACTAATACTAAAGGGGACAAACTGACACAATATTTTTAGTTTTAATTCTAGTTACTTTTTTTATTGCAATAACAATGTTACAATACTACCTATAATTGCTATGAGTTGGAAAGTACCTTGTTAAGTTGGAGATTGAAAAATAAATACCATTTGAAGTAAATCTCAGTTAAATTTGTTCCTAATATAAAATTTATATTATTATACTTACAAACTAATATGACAAAAATTTGTATGAACTCGAATTCAAGTTAATTTAATTTTTTTTATTATTACTGTTATGTGTAAAATCTATCACTGTTATGCATAAAAAAATATCATTATTATGCATAAAAACTCTCGCTGTTTAAAAAATATTTTATATTTCTAAACAATAATTTTTTTTTATGCATAACAGTGATAACTTTTACATATAATAGTGATATAGTTCATGTATAGATCCGATTCACAGAAATGTTCATCAACTAGTATTATTATACTTATCAACTGATATTATTACATTTATTTATAAACTAATATTTTACTATTAAATATTATTATATTAGTTTATAAGAATTGTGATATCATTTTATAATCATTAGAAGATACGTATAGTAATATTACACAATCCATCCACCTTGTAAAATTAATACAACGTGATTAACATTTAGCATATATAATCAGAGAATGCAATTTACTTTTCAACGTTGTGATTTATTATTTTAATTTGCCCACTATGCTAATCCCGTTTATAAACTAAACTTAATTGTAATTCCCTGAATTTATGGATGTAATTATATTGGAAAGTATCTCAAATTTATAATTTGAATCTTGATGGATTAAGGACTTTTTTAAGACGTAATTCATAAAATAGTTTAATTTGAGGACGCTACACTACGTGCACATGCCTATATAATGGCTAATTAAACTCCATCATTTCCATCTCTTTGAATTAAACTCAACTCAAAAATCAAAATGGCTAAAACTGCAGTATTCTCTCTAACCATTTTAGCCCTCAGTTTCATCTCCCTTGTCTTCGCCTTCGATTCTAGTCCTTTGCAAGATTTCTGCGTCGCGGATCTCAATAGCTGGGGTAACATATATATTAAATTTTCTTCCGTTAAAAAGTAATTTTTCATATTTAATATACATTAAACAATCTTCTAATACAAAGTCTTCTATAAACCTGTTTTTCCGTGCACTTGATTTGTATATTGTGTGTAGTTTTTAATGGTGTTAGTTGTTTCATTAAAAGGTGTTAGTTTGAGAGTATTAATGGTTTCATTAAAAGGTGTTAGTTTGATAGTACTAATTGTTTCACTAAAAGATATTAGTTCCCAAAGAGGTGCATAGTGAAATTGGTTTTCATAAAAAGAAATTGGTTTTCATAAGAAGGTACTAGTTTCACGGTATTAGTTGTTTCACTAAAAGGTATTCATTGTTTCATTAATTTGTATTAGTTGCGAAACAGGTGCAAAATATTTGGCTAAAAAAGCATGTACACAGTAAAATTGGTTTTCATTAAATATATTAGTTTGGTAGTATCAGTTTTTTCATTAAAATGTATCAGTTGTTACATTAAAAGGTATTAGTTGCAAAACAGGTGCATAGTAAAATTGGCTTACATTAAAAGGTACTCTAATTTGATAGTATTAGTTTTCTCATTAAACGGTATTAGTTGCAAAACACGTACACAGTAAAATTAGTTTTCATCAAAAGTTAATCAGGTTAACAGTATTACTCATTTCACTAAAAGGTATTAGTTATTTAACTAAAAGGTATTAGTTCACACAAACTGAACTCATGTTCTAAACATATCAGTACGCATGGATGGGCTACAGTGCAAGGACCCTGCATCCGTGACAGTCGACGATTTCTTCTACAGCGGTCTACACCTCCCGTCTAACACGACGAACCAAACCGGAGCCGGCTACACCACCGTCTCGGTGAACCAGGTACCGGTCTCAACGCTTCGGCTTATTCCTCGGCGGATCGACGGCAACCCGACGGATACGTGCCGCCGCATTTTCACCCGAGGGGAACAGAGGTCGTCACCGTTCTAGAAGGTTCGATGGAAATGGGGTTCGTTACGTCGTACCCCGATTATAGGCACATTAAGAAGGTTCTAGAGAAGGGGGACTTCTTCGTCGTGCCTGTCGGGCTTCTTCATTACGTGCGTAATGTTGGAAGTGACAATGCGGCGGCGCTTTGGGCTATAAATAGCCAGAATCCCGGGACTACGACGGTCACGGGTGGTGTTTTTGCGGCCAAACCGCCGATTGATAGTGGCTATTTGGCGAAGGCGTTTTTGCTGGATAAGAAGACTGTGGAGGAGCTTCAAACTAAGTTCTGATTTTGATCAGAAATGTTTATGAAATGTAGTTGAAATGATGTTTTGGGAATTTGAAATTCTGGTTGGTTATGGGGTCATTGGTTTGTAGAGGCTATTTGTTTGGGCGGTAAACGAGTCGAGCTGAGTCGAACATGCAATGTTATTGAGCTTATTTGGTTATTAATCGAGTCGATGTTTTAGTCGAGCTGAACAGGAATAGTTTGATATTTTTTATAGTTTTTTTACTTATCGAGTTCGAGCTGAGTTCTAGATTATACCGAGTATATGTTCAAGCTTATCTGAGCTCAAATTAGTTTTACCGAACAATTTCTAATCGAAAATCGAATAACTTGGTTTGATTTTGAAATTAGCCCTTTTCAAACTATTCAATTCTGCAGAACAGAATTTTTTTGATAGAGATGGAGTAATAATTTGCGGAATTAATGCAGAACATAATTTTTTTTATCTTGACTAATTTGTTTAATTAATGGATATCTGTGACTGTGATTAGTAAAATTATGTCCTTATATTAGCAAAACTAGTATTGCACCCGTGCTAGCGCACGGTCATTGTTGTCATCAAATATTTTATATGTTAAAATATTATTTTAAATTAATATAAAAAATTTTATACTGACATCTTGTTGTATTATTTCTATTTATAATATTGTGAGTTTTAAATTAAAAGTTTGATATTTTAAAATTATATTTAATTTATTCATAAAAATATTAATCCGTTAAAGAAAATTCTTTGCAAAGAAGAATAAATGTTCTTCATTTTATAGTATTTTTTATTGGGTCAATTTCAAAAAATATCACCACCATTAAGGTTTTTATCAATTACAATATATATTTTTTTTCTTTGCAATTCGAGACATCACATTTTTATGTTATTCAAGCATCTGTTAATTTTTTGAAAATAATTAAGCGGGGTGGTCTCGGAGTTGACTTAAATATCACATAAGATGTCAAGAATGGTGAATAGAATAATATTTTTAATATAAAAATATTTTTGTAAGAAATATCTAAAATATATTTTTAAATATTAAAAAAATTGGAGATGCAATTTGGTGCCTGATTTAGCGTTCTTCCTCTAAGGTTTTTGAGAGAAATAATAAGAGCATAGTTTTTGTCCGAATGAGTCTTGGGGTTTTTATTCCTAAATTTTAAAAATATTTTTTAGAAATTATTTTTCTTAAAAAAAAAAATCAAACTAAGAAAAATAAAAAATATATATATTGTATTCCTCAATCATTGTATCGTACATGGACATCTATGTAGCAGCTCCAGCAGCCACATTAATCAATTGTTTTCAGAAAATGGGCAAATGCTTCAAATTGCAAAATTTTATTAGGTGATGTCTTGAAGTGCAAAGAAAAAAAAAGGATGTCAATTGTCAAGACTGGTGAATAAATTGATTTTTTTTTTAATTTAAAAATATTTTGTAAGAAAATAATATCTAAAAAAGTATTTTTAAATATTTAAAAATTTGGAGCTGCGATTTGGTAGGCAATTTAGCGTTCTTCTTTTAAATTTTTTGGGAGAAATAATAAGAGCATATTTTTTGTTAGGATGAGTGGGGGTTCTATTTTTAAATTATAAAAATATTTTTTAGGTATTATTTTTCTTTAAAAAAAATCAAATTAAAATTTATTCATCAGTTGTGTCACCGTACATGGACATCTATGTAACAGCTCCAACAACCACATTATTCAATTGTTGCCAAAAAATGGGCAAACGCTTCAAATTGTTAGATTTTAAAAGGTGATATCTTGAAGTGCAAAGAAAAAACAAAGATATATCGAAATTGGTAAAAACCTTAACAATCGTGATTTTAATTTTTTTTCCATTAACCCTATTGTTATTACATATGTTGTATTACTGTTATAATGTATCTATAACAAAGTTCAAATATTGATGTAATATTTATATTCATGAATAACATATCAATTAATTATTAAAATATTTAGTTTTAAAATATATTTTAATAAATTAAATTTACGTAATTAATAACAAATAACTAGTTATATTAGTATCTTGCTATAATTTAAAAATTCACAAAAACATATATTTGCATTATAAGATATATAATGTTTTCATGTTAAACATTAATTTGACAACCAATAGACTCGTTTTAAAATGTTAGAGAAAATATAATAATTTATTTATATATAATATTTTAAATAATTAATATTGTAATAATTCTATATAGAATAGAATTTAACAAAAATAAAACATCATGAAAAAATTGTGACATCTGAATATTTATTATTACAGAATTATATAATCCTAAAAACTTTTATAAAAATTATATTTTTCATGATATTACAATTATGATTATCATCATCACACAATAGGATCTTCAAACTCTAGAGGCTTGTTATCCGAGAAACAACTACATATAGTTGTGTATGACTATAAATGGACTTCTGCAAAATTCCCCTACATTAGAAAACAATTGTCCTTAACTTTTATTTATAGACATTAACATATATAAGAAACAATCAACGAAAATTGTCTTAATTGAAATTTAAAAGACAATCTATGACCAGAGGGAGTCAACTTAAGCCTAGGTATCAAAGCTAGTTATCCGGCATTACTTCCCGATAGAACCTTAGTTTTAAGAATATTATCACTCATCTTCGTAATAACCAACCTACATATTGAAAAATAACATTTCATTACAAATTTAATGAATTAATACATTTTCAACCTTTAAAATATGAGGAAAAAAAATTTAAAAAGATAATATTAAAAGACCAAACTTGGTTTCATTGGCAAATATATAAAAAGGGAATAGAAGAACCCCTTGAATGATCAATATTTCTTAATAACATTATCGATGTTCTAATTTTGAGATTCATGATTAAGAACTCCCGAACACTTTAGACTATTCAAAAATTCAGGAGTACGCACATTAGAAAGATGATCAACATTTGAACTAAAACATTAAGGACTATCAGAGCTCAAATAAGTACGTGATTCATTTTCATTCAACCGAATCATGAGATCGCTTATGGACCTAACAACATTCACAAGAGAAGCAAAATTGCTCTACTCTACAAATAATCGTGATCGTTCATTATGTTCTTAAAATCGGGATAAAATTATCAACAATAAGACCGATCGGATCATCACCATCTATCAAAAAGTATTATCCGGAATTTATACATCAAAACTTTTACTCAGTTTGTGATCATATACTTCCATCTCTAGTAGATATTATCCAATCAGAAAAAACTTTCAATATGTTTAAACCATCATGTGATTCCATATTCTGCAACCACACGTTCCTTGTAAGTTTCGGTAGGGTACAATCATTCCACAAAAGATATGAACTTATTGAAGCTTGAGCATATCATGCCTCGTTCCTTTTTTTAATAGCCGAGGATATTTATCGAAATCGCCTCCAAACACACATTCTTATCACCAAAAGACAATCCAGAAGATAACGGATCGGTCAACTGCATAATATCATTCAAAGTAGTATCAAATGCTTCAATACAATATATATTTACCATCTAACCTTCATCCTATATATTGAGATCTATCTCAATCAAAACCTCGCAATGATTAATTTATATGATAATTTCATATAAAATTAATAGATAAGTTTTAATACTTTAGCTAAATCAATGGATGTTAATTATGTAGTGATTAATATTGAAAAAATTATAACTTCTCATAAATAATTATAATTATTCATTTAAATATAATGACAATCAATGATTTTGAGGGTATTAGTCAAATTCATTGTAACCTGAAGTTTAGCTAAAAATTGTGAACTAATTGTCAACAATTCATTTGGATTTAATAAATTGTAATGTGAAAATTAAAAAGTATTAGATCAAAAAATATTTATATAATTCTACAATTTAACACATTTATACAACATTAACTGTCTTTATAATGTTAACAATTAATGTAATAAGAGTACGTAAAAGTCGATTCATAAAAGAAAATTAATTCTTTAAATTAGACAATTTTAATAAGTGTTGTATAAAAGCATAGTGATATTGTATAAACAATTAGTGCTCTAGAATTAGTATAAAATAGTATTAATGCATCTTTTTATTAAGGAAGTCACCAAATTAATGCTCAACTGGAAACGTCAATTAAGTGAACAAATCAGTGCACAATTATAAACGACATTGTGCATCATGCAGGGATGGAGTCAGAATTAGATCGAGACAGGGGCCAAAAATTAATAGTGACTAATTTTATATTGCTATTATAAGACTAATTCTCTCAACTAACAATATATATAGTTACAAGGCACACTCACGAGAGATAGACTCAAAGTAGGGATGAATCATAATTTGAACACGATGCTTTAACACTTTAGAAAATATGAGTATTGTCTTGTGCTAGAGTACCCTGTTTCATGTATAAAATTGTTTCATCCGAATTTTTATCTATCAATATTAGCAATAAGTATCACAATATGCATCATTACATTCATAATATATTGAATTTTAAAACATTTCTCTTACATATAAAAAAACCAATGTACTTAAATCTATTAACTTCCATTTAACAATTTAACTTCTACAATGTATTTGCAAAAGATAAATCAAGGATAATGTGGAACGTGTGTACATATATATGACTATGCATAGATAATAAACTAAATACCAAAAAAAATATTCAATATATTTAAACTGAAAATAAAAAATTATATTAGAAAAATGAGTATGACACTCAAATAAATTAAAATAAGTAAAAAACAAAAACTAATAACAGAGACTAAATATATATAAGTCTAAATAATACCTAGTAATTCTTGTATAAATATGCAACCTCCATGCATATATAATGGTAAGTCTAAATGTTGATGCTACCAGAAAATCTAAAGAGTGAATGCAAAACTTAACACATATACAACCAAAAACTTAAAAAATTAAAAACATTACAAAGATAATCACCAAAAAACTTATCCGATGTCCCGATTTATCTTCCATGAATTGTAGATTCTTCATTCCATCGAGGAATTTTAAAACACAATGTTTGATGAACAATTGGCTTGAAAATAGGTACACAATCGGGTTACATTCTCATTAGTATCATATAAAAAGTTGATTAAATTCCTAACATTACATCTAACTCACTAAGAATTGTACTAAAAAGGAGAGTAAACAATCTAATTTTCAATACACAAAAAATAAAATGGGAATACTACTAATGAATTTGAAAAAATGAAGTGTAAAAGTTCTCTTTAAATAGGTGGGGAACCAAAAAGTTTGCCTCGGAATAAACAAATAATAAAGAGACAATTAATTTCATTTATGTATTAGTCTAAACTACTATGAATAAATTGTGTAACAAATGTATGGCTAAGATTGATTGTTGAAGATCTAACGGTGGAGGAAAAAAAGGCGGAAAACCAAAATAGTAATATGTAGGTGTATTATATAGTTATAGATTATAGTATCCTAATTTATTTATGACCTACATAGTTAGTAGTATAAGTTATAACTCATGTAACCAACCCAAAATAATTAAGCTGAGATTCATTCAAGTACTGATGAAGATTTCTCATCTGATCATATCTGGTCTCAGATATTTTTAATGAGATTAAACTACAATGATTCTTGGTCTCGTGATATGTTTTTGCATCTCTTTCCAAATCATTCATTAATTTATATTCTTGGTCTATACGTGACTTAATCATATTTTGTTAAATGCAGAGCAAAAAAACACACACACACATATATGTATATATATGTATGCCTATCATCCTATGGAATCATGGTCATTCTTAATTATGTCTGTTGTTGTTTCTTTTAGTAAGTCATCAAATGGTAAAAAATTTAGAGTTTCCAAATGTAGTTTCTAAAGTCTTTCAAAAAGCAATTTCAGATTGACAAAGTCTAGTGTGCAAATTTGTATTGATGCAAAAATTTTAATTTTCAACCAAATTTTATAATTGATGAATGTAATACAAAATTGAGTGGTTCATGGTTCACAATTTCTACCGACTAGTTCATGATTCACTCAGCTCAAATATGTCATAATTTAGGATTAATTATTTAGTGTTTAGAGTGTAGTTGGTTGATTTAGGACAATTTTATAGATTTCCATCTATACAAATTTGCACATTAAACCTACTCTTTCAGATTTTGTGATATGATCCCAATAATCTCAATTTTTTTTGTCAAATTTATGTTGATGACTGCGTGCGCGCGATTGGCCCTAATGGATATATCACATTAAATCAATATTTCAACAAAACAATTGAAAAATATATATTGAAATATTGCCAAAATTCTCAAAATCGATTTAATGTATTTTTTTCTCGAAAACCACAAGAGTCGTATTATTCGTTTTAAAAAAAAAAGAGTGATACTTGTATGCACCAATTGTAATTGAATTTAATTTTAATTTGGATGAACCATGAATCATAAACTCTAAACTCTATTCCCTAAATCTAAATCATAAACCATAAATCCTAAATCGTAAACCATGAATCCTAAATCATAAACCATGAATCATTCGGGTCGATTGAACCATGAACCACTCGGGTTGAATTTGAGCTTGGGCAGGTTAAAAAAAAAAACTAACTAAACAAGAATTAAAAAAAAAAATTAATTACATCAATTCTAAATTAATGTAATGGGTTCATACAAATATTTGTCTAGAATAAAAAGTCCGAGCAAACACGTGCATAAATATTAGCAAAATATGAATTTCATCAAAAGTCTAGATTGGGAATAGCTTAGTTGACTTCTGCGTCTCTGACGCCATATGGATTCAAAACAATCGAATTGATACAATTATATTTATAAATTAATTAAATTAATATAATTATATTTATAAATTAATATTATAATATTAAATAATATAAATATTAATTTATAAAAATAGTAATAATAATTTATAAATGTAATGATATTTTTTTGGATGGAGAACTCTAATTATAAAGTTAGAATTGACTTTGTTATAAACTCAAAGTCAAGATTTTTAATACTAACAACTACAAAATTAAAATTAATGTACCTATTTTACCTATCATTTCACAATCATTTCTTTTCATTTATTACATCATAACCCATCACATCACACTCTCTTTCCTCTCACTCTCAAACTCTCTCACTATTTTCTCTGTATATTTTGCGTTATTTTATTTTCTCTATTTTTTAATTTCTATTTCAATCTATAGAACAGTAAAAATTGGACGCAAGAACAAATAAAAAAGTATACAATTACCTTACAAATATATACTGAACAATAACATGTGTACCTGAATAAAAAAATATAAATGTACACCCACTATATAAAATGTTTACTATAACAAGTAAAAAATGTATAATCACTTTACAAATATATATCTGATCAATAACATGTGCATTCGAACAAAAAAATTTAACGTGATTCTTTTCCTAACAGGCACTTTGCATGACTATCCAGCTCAATCGCCCCCAATCTTCAAAGAGAAATCCAGAAAATTGCTAGAAAAAAATGCCTAATTCCAAAAACTCCATAAAAAATCTCGGAACCCTCACTTTATTCCTCACAACAATTCTTCTCCTCTGTTCATGGCAACCAATAATATACAAAGCCTCCAATTTCAAAAACAAGCAGGCGAAATCTGTAAGCAATTTCGAATTCACTTTCCCCTAAATTCATATTAGATTCCAAAACCGCATAATCCAAACATCCAATCGATGAAAAATATCACAAATTTTGAAAGAAAAAAAACTAAGAAAGGGCCAATTTGGATCGATTTATCGAAAAGAATGAAAAAAAAGCATAAAGAAAAGAAAAAAGAGGAGAAAATTAAAGCGGCTGGCGAGAAGATCTTCTTAATTTATCAGTTTGATGGTGATTTTTGTTTGAACTGATGAAATAATGGACTTATATATAGACACGATTGATTTTAAGGCATTTGGCGGGCGAAAAAGAAAGCGTGAAAATGAAGCGACATGAGAATAGTGGTGGCGAGAAAAGGAAGGGAGGAAGTAAATTGGGGGAAGGGAGGACGGTAGAGAAGAAAATGATTAATTATAAAATACAAAGAAAGGGTATTATTGGGTAAAATGTGGTGAATAGTGGTGTTATAACAGTGTTTTGGGTTGTGTGCACAAAGGCTACAGTGTTTCGTACCCCCTGGTCTTTATCCCATCCTTTTTATACTATAAAAGTTTCACATGAAAATTTGTGAAAAAAATCTAGACATTCAAACACAGAGCCATAAGTTCACAAGTCGGATCAAAGGCCGGGATCTCAAAAATCTTACTAAAATAAAATTCTCCTTAAATAAAAATGAACTATAAGGAAGTAGGGCTGTAAATGAGTCGGGTCGACTCGAATATATAGTGTTGAAAAATGTTGCTCATTTTTGGATGAATGAGAAATTAATTTTCAAAGTTATTGTAACAAATTATTGGAAAGGAAAAAACAAGGAGTTTTTTTTTTTTTTTTTTTTTTTTTTTTTTTTTTCCCACATTGGAAAAATACAAATGAGAAAGTGAGTTTTGCCTCGTTTTATTTCTCGTTTAATTCTTTGGCGAACATTTTGCAAACAAAATAATAAGCAAACGTTATGTACGTTTTGAATTTATTATTGTGACGGTTATAACGAATTAATTGAAAGTTTAAAACCTGAATTAATGGTATATTATTTCAGGTTGTCGATTTTATTTTGAGGCCATTAGTGGCTCATAAATGCCGAACGTTTCCAACGATGCTATAAGTAGCACATTAGTCGAAGAGACAAAATATGACTTGAGATGAATGTGTTGTGTTCGATATAATTATTGGCGTGTCGAACACGTAAGAGAGACACGCGTGTAATATTCAACTATTAAAATAATCATGCTCGATGAACAAGTGTGCTCGCCGCTTGCCGACCAAACAAGTTTGTTCGCCAGCTCGCCACTTGTCAACCATGCGAGTATGCTCGCCTATGAAGTAAGTTTTGTTCGCCAGCTTGCCATTTACCAACCAAGGTTGTTCAACCAGCCTACCGAGCAAACAGGTATGTTCGCCAGACTAACCGAGCAAAATGATCCTGAAAAGATGTTGATCTGATCAGTCAAACTGATCATATCAGGGAAGAAGAAATCAGATAGCCTGAGTCAAGTGACCTCAGGGCCAGTATGTTCGATGCACAGATAACCTGAGGGCTCAGACATCCTAAAGGCTCAGACAACCTGATGGGTCAGTATGCTCGATGCTCAGACATCCTGTAGGCTCAGACAAACCTGAGGGGTCAGTATGCTCGATGCTCAGATATCCTGAGGGCTCAGACAAACCTGAGGGGTCAGTATGCTCGATGCTCAGATATCCTGAGGGCTCAGACATCCTGAAGGCTCAGACAACCTGAGGGGTCAGTATGCTCGATGCTCAGACATCCTGAGGACACAGACATACCCGATGCTCAGATAACCTGAGGACTCAGACAACCTGAAGGACTCAGACATGCTCGATGAGGACAATATTACGGCATAAAATTGATATGGTTTAATGGGGCGAACAAAGCATTCAGTCGAGCAAAAGATTGATTTGGACGACCAAAAGAGTGCCTTATAGACAAGCAAATGCAAAGATCAACCAGGAAGACGAAGTTGGAAACGTGGCAGCATTACATGAGTTATTGCATGGCCCGAAGTCTCCAGCTCATGCATGCCAAACCAGCTCATGCTTGTCAAAGTACTATAAATAGAAGAAAAAACAACAAGATAGAGGTTCACAAAAAATTTCCTAGAGGGGTAAGGTTCAGAAAAATTCGAGAGTTCATCCATACACATAAAAAACCCTAGCACTCATATACCAACTCTCCAATCATCTTCATCCATAACGATTCATCTTCATGAGATGTATCATATATTGTACGTGTAAAACTCGCAATACTACATCCCTGGCTTGGTACGCCCCCAGAGTAGTCATTTCTTGACGAACTGGGTCAACAAATTCCTCTTATTTACAGTTTATTTTACACGTGCATATTTTGTTTGTGAGTTGTCACCGAATTAGCCACATAATATTCTCCATACAAAACGACTCACAACAATTGGCGCTAGAAGAAGGGTAGACAAAAAACCAACCCATACACAATTCCGTAGTTAGCCGAGGCAGAAAAAAGAAATATAATGCCTCAATCTAGGAATACACAGACAGAGAGGTCAGGACAAAGTCGACCTCACGACCGGAAAGAGGCTCAGCGCCAGCCTCATAAAGATCAGACAATGGAGACCATCAATCTTGAAGATATTGCCAATGATCCGGCGGCCACAACAAAGGCCATCACTTTCTTGCTATGAGCACAGAAAGAGAGGGCCGAAAAAGAGTTGGCCAAGTTAAAAACTCAAGATGATGAAGATCGACGCTCCCAAACACCTGATAGCGAGCAAGTTAAGATAAAAGCTGCACGGAAGCGGGCCAATCAAAAAGCAGATGATATGTCTGATGACGAACAGCCTCAAGGGTCCAGAACATCAGCGTTTGGATGTTTGAGGCTCTCCGCCAAAGACCAAATCGGCAATTATAGACGACAGGATCCCGGGAAGGAACAGCCGATAAACATGCCCGCTTCCTCAGATCCTCATGATCGTTCGCATCCCGAACAAAAATCGGCTGGAACAAAATTATCTATCCATCATCGATTGGGTAGTTAAGCACGAACTTGGAAAGGGGGACTGCCCCATCACGAGCATGACCCACTGGGTCCTCATGATGGGACACAGCCCCGATCTAAGTCTGTCAGTTCCACAAAATTTGCGGAAATGCAGAAAGCCATCGAAGGCTTACAGGCTGACCTGGCCGCAACTAAAGGACTCCCTCGGGCGAGCACAATACCCTGCTCGCCACTAACACCGACGATCATGGCGGCCGAAATACAAGAGAAAGTGGCGAAGATCTGACCACCAATCCCCATGTTCGATGCTGAGTCTGACCCACATGTCCATCTCATCAAATACTCAGACTTTATGATTGCCATGGGAGCCACCGACGCGACGCGGTGCCGATCATTCCCCATGACTTTGGGTGATCGAGCACATAGATGGTTCTCTACTTTACCCGCTGCGTCCATCACATCTTTTGCTCAGTTGGGACAGAAATTCCTGTCCCATTTCTCATCCATGTGTGCTCGCCCAGCGCCAAAACAAAGGTTGGCGCATTTTTCCCAACTAAGGGGTGAGTCAGATCGAGCATACATCGAAAGATTTGATAAATGTTTGTATGATGGGGCCCCAGTTGAAGAGGATGCCAAGATCCTCGCGGTGGTCGGAGACCTGACCCTGAATACTGATATGTGGAAAGCCATGCATTAAGACTGGTCGAACACATATTCAGAATTTCGAGAGCGAGCAGCCAAGATCATAGCCATGCAGGATTTGCTCGCCCAGCCACGATTGGGTCAGGAAACAATAACTAAGAAAATTTTTGGGAAGAAAGTGATGAATGAGGGGTGGTACAAACCCCCAGGGTCTTTCAAACCATTAGAAGAAAGAGCAGAAGTAAACGCCCATACGAAGTCTTCTGGGTGTTTCAGCAGAAACATTTTTTAACCAAATCAAAGATCGGGACATGTTGGATAGGCCTCGAAGAATCATAATGGATAAGCATCGGCTTAATACTTCCAAATATTGTAATTATCACGAGTACATCGGGCATAATACAGAAGATTGTCGCGATTTACTTCGTCAACTTTGGAAGCTATACGAAGATAATCGTCTTACCCAGTTCTTAAAAAAGCCGGTGAGCAGAGACTCCCGAACAGAAAAAACAGGAGATCGCAGGGGTAAGCGAAAAGCCAAAGAAACATCAGACAGTGATCCCGAAGAATCCCGTAAGAGGTCTGAATTACCCAAAAGAGGGGCTCCTACTGTGGGTAGAGGTCGAGAAAGTCAAGAGATCCACATGATACGTCCTGAATATGGTCCAGTGGGTGGATGTTATCAAGCACCGACATTATCGAACAGACGAAAGAAGATGGAGATGCGTGCCATGCAAAGCATCCATCAGGTGAAGGTGGCGAGCACATCAGCTAGCACGCCACCCTCTCACCAAATTATGTTTTCAGAAGACGATCTCGACGGTATAATCACTCCCCACAATGACTCTCTAACCATCAGTGCTCGTCTCCTCGGTTTGAAGGTGCACCGCCTCCTAGTTGATACTGGAGCATATGCGAACATTTTGTTCGTCGACACTCTGCACCAAATGGAAAAGCAAGTTGGGGACTTGAGTAGCTATATTGAACCATGTGATCACACCATTATGGGTTTCGGGGAATCTGTAACCCGACCCTATGGTATGATCAGGTTAGGAGTCGAGTTAGAATCAACTCTAAATCCGGAGATCCGACAAACTAGAATGCTAGATTTTGTAATCGTCGATGCTCCGTCTACTTATAACGGGTTCCTAGGTTGCCTGTTTATTCAGGAATTTAAAGCTCCCTGTTCTACTTATTATTACTGTGTTAAATTTCCAACACAAGATGGAACGGGTAGCGTAAAAGGTGATCAGAAAAAAGCTCGAGATTGTTTGCTATCATGTGCACCAGAAAAACAAAATATCGTTAACATGATGGAGCAAACATGGGAGATCGGAGAGTCAAGCCAACAGGCAAATACGCTGCCAAAAAAGATTATCAGACAAGGTTATTACTGGCCGACCCTCAAAAAAGATTCGCTCGCGTATGCTCGCTTGTGCCACAAGTGCCAGGTACATGCCCCACTTATTCATAGCCCACCTGAGGAACTAGTGTTAGTTTACAGCCCATGGCCATTTCCTAAATGGGGAATCGATTTGATCGGCCCATTTCCTACTGGCACGTCGGGAGTAAAATTTGTTGTGGTTGCCGTTGATTACTATACTAAATGGGCAGAAGCCGAAGCCATTATCAAAATCACCGAACAAAGAATGTGGAACTTTGTTTGGAAAAATATCATTTGTCGTTTTGGGCTTCCCCAGTCATTAGTAACGGATAATGGCAAACAGTTTGATGGAAGTGAATTCCGTTAAAATTGTGCTCGCTGGGGCATAAAAAACCATTATTCAACTCCGTATTATCCCCAATCAAACGGACAAGTTGAAGCCGTTAATAAAATTATCAAGCATACCCTCAAGGCCAGACTTGATAATTCTAAGGGGAGAGGATGGGCTGAAGATTTGCCCGAAATATTATGGGCCTATCGAACAACTTTCAGAACACCAATTGTGGAAACCCCGTTTGCCCTGGCATTTGGTGCGGAAGCCGTTATACCCGCAGAAATAAAGATTCCGAGTCATCGGACAATGACTTTTGGAGAGCACATCAATGACCAGGCGCTAGCCCTGAGTGCAGACCTGTTAGAAGAAAGAAGGACGGAGGCTGATTTCAAGAATGCTATGTACAAAAAGAGATCAGAAAAGTTCTACAACTCCAAAGTCCGAACGCGCAGGTTCAATGTGGGCGAGCTGGTTTTAAGACGAGCAATGGGGGTATCAACTGGTGTGTTCGGTCGAGCTTGGGAAGGTCCATTCAGAGTTTCAAAACGTCTGTTAAATGGGGCGTATGATTTGGAAGACCTGAATGGAGTCCCATTGTCCTACTCGTGGAATGCGTCAAATTTGAAAAAATATTATCAGTAATGACGAGCATAACTGGCCGAGCATACTCAGCCACTCATGCTAAACAAGCATAACTGGCCGAGCATACTCAGCAACTCAGGCTAATCGAGCACAATTGGCCGAACATAATCATCCACACAGCTGAAACGAACACTAGTTGCCGAACATAATCAGCCATTCAGCTAAGATGAGCAGGACAATCTTGAAGGAAGAACACACCGTGTTCGACACAAATCTTCTAGAAGAAATTCTGGCCAGCACTATTGAAAGATAGAAGATACGTGTCAAAACAAGTTGAGAAGTGGTGGCAACCAAAAAAGGGACGTGTCAATCCTTGAATAAGAACGGGCAAAATACCGAACAAATGTCAAAAGGAGGATTCAAAGCGGACATATGTCAAAAGGAGGAGTAAAAGCAAGAAGGCCAACACCAACTAGCTATGCCAGCACCAGCTTGAGATAGTTCTATAAATAGAGGCATATTGATAGCTGAAGAAAGTGGAGAAAAAACAGATAAAAAGAAAAAATACTACAGTTATCGGAAGAAAGTTGGTTCAGTATGCCTCCAGACGAAGAATCCAGCACTCAATTCAGCTATCATTCTGTTGAATCGAGCATCTGTCCTAGTACGAGCTTTATACCCCATGTGACACGCCGAGCACAGGTTGGCGCTCGTTACGAACTCAAGATGATAGGCAGGATCATGGTTGCCACTCCACGTTACTCACTGCTTATGCAGTAGTAAATCACTAGTCCCCTACGCATCCCCAAAATCTCCTCCGAAGGGGAGGGATGTCGTGGTATCCGCTCGAATCAACATGCGGATCTTGATGCTCGAGCATCTCTTGAAGGGGACGAATGGTGCGCCGAGGATTTGCTCGCGCTGATATAAGCGAGCGTGCTGTTTCGCGTACATGCTCATGTCCTTGTTTGCCCAAGATAATCACAACTTGTCCAGGAGGGACAAAAGCTTATGTTGCTGCTGCTTAAGCATGTTACTTAAAGAAGGGTAGACAGGTTGATGCGCCTCGTGCTTGTCAACATCAATTTCGCGGACAAGGTGAGGCCAGTTTATGTCTACTCAAGACAAGGTTTAAATTCAAAACCATAGTCTGATGTCTATAGTTGTATAATAGACAGTCTTCTTCAAATGTAAAGGTTGTAATAGAATACAAAGTGTTGCAAAAATATTTTTGTTTGTTAAGATTTTCTAGTTGAAGCCTATCGAGGTCGCATTGGGAGGATGGCGAACAAAGATGAATGAGTAAAGTCTATGTTCACCGGGACGAAGCGAGTTCAGACTACGATACCCAACAAAAAGCGAGTAATGGGTACTGTGATGCATAAAACACGACTCGTACTTTACAGATACATTCAGTAGAAAAAGCGAGTGATGAGTCTTGGGTCGCATGACTAAATAAAACTGACCCCTAATGCGAAGTGATCGCGCTTAAATAAGACGATCGCGAACCAAGAAAGGGGGGTTGCATAAAGTTAACCCATCCGGTCGCACCTAAATAAGGCGATCAACCGATTGCATCACAATAAGACAATCAAAAAACGAAAAAGAAGTCGGGGGCGGACATAGGCAAACACAATGTTGAATTCATTCGGAAAAAAAGAGGCATAAACTAGAAACCAAGGCAAACATCAAGCAACACAAGCATCAGTCATTCATCAGCAACGACATTCATCCTCAACAATCAGGTTAGAGGAAATTGTTCAATATGCAAATTCAACCATTCAATTTTGAAGTTGTTCGAACAAAAGAGAAAAAGGCAAGAAATTACACAAGTTCAAAAAAAAAATTGTTCGAGCAAAAAAGAGAAGAAGACAAAAATTACACAGCAATTGTTCAGCAGAGCAAAAAATTACACTAAGGGACAAATTCATTATTGGGGGTGGGCGGAAGCGAAGTATCGAACAAATCATGCCCCATCTGCTCGGCCCCCCTCGGGGCGGCTCCTCCAAAGATGGTCGGGCCCAGTCGCTTTCGCCCAGAAGTACACTTTGCTTTCGGTCATAGGAGGTCCCTTTGTTAAATCCTCCTTTTTGATCGAACCCAGGCTCGACTCGGAGAGTTTGATCAGCAACATCAGCAATGTCCGCATCCGAGCCATCTTCCTCATCCAGGATAGGATCATCAATCTCGATCCCTTCAGGAAGTTTGGAGAAATCACACAGATCGTTCAAATCAGACATCGGAAGGTTGCGATCTGGGGGGTTGTCGATCAGGTACTGCTGAAAATTGGATATGAGCGGGGCAATTTGTTCGCCAGTGAGCGTGTGGCGAGCAGACCGGATGGCATCGGCAAAGGCACATATGTAAGAAATGTTCGACATGGAATCAACATACTCCTCACTATGCAATCTTGAATTTTCGAGACCCAAACGAGTGTTGGTCTCTTCAGCAATGATGAGTTGTTGGCCGAGCAAATTCTTCTCGCATTCCATGACCTCGACGTCAGTTCGGAGTTTACGAAGCTCGACATTCATTTCATTCTAAGCTCTCCGTATGCCGACCACCTTCTCCTGAGCAAGGTTTAGCTCCTCCTTTGCCTGGCGAGCAACTTCCTGAGCTTGGCGAGCATCCTCTTGAGCCTTACGAGCATCTGCTTGAGCCGAGGATATCTGTCCCTGAGCCAACCTCACTTCATCCTGAGTTTTGCTCAGCTCGTTCACCTTCTCTTCAAAACTTCTGATCAGAGCCAAGTAGTTGGCATGAAGATTGGCGGACTCAGCATAAGCTTTCTCAAGGATGACCAAAGATTGGCCCTGGTGTACCAGGCCAAGTCGCATGTTTTCCAAAGGTGTTGGACCCTTGGTGGCCTCTTCCAGCTCAGTAGTCCATGCTCGAATGGGGGTCTCGCACGCCTTCTGAACATGCTCGGGAATGCCAGGAACCTTGCGAACACTTGGTGAGCAGTAGTAATTATTCAATTCGGGCATCAAAGGCGCCAATCTGATCAACCTGCATGTACACCCGAGCAAACAAACATAACAAAAGTGACCAAAATCAATGAAACAACAAATACTCCAATAAAGCGAACAAAATGTACCTGTTCGCTAGAGCCGGATCCCATCCCAAAAATGATTTATCTTCGGGGGACCGGAGCTCAGGGTTCAAAGGGGTCCAAGTTCGGGGTCCAGCAGGAGGTGGAGAAGATGTCCCAACCTCCATTTCAACTATTTGAGTGACCGGACCGACCACAGAGGCGGCCATTCTGATCGCTTCGGCAGTGGGGGTCTCCCTAACAACATCAATGCTCGTCTGAGCCTGGTCGCTTGCCCCCTGCTCGTCGGTTTCCATCCTTGGTCTTTTTGGCGACGGAGCTTGTTCGCTCACCCCCTGCTCGGCCGAATGAGTTGTCCTCTTCAGTCGGCTCGACTCCCCAGGCCAGACGCAGATGTTCGGCTCACCTGCTTTCGCTTCCGCCGATTTACTCGGCCGAGCCTCCCGCTCGTTTGAATTCGAAACAAGCTCTCGAGGTCTTTTTTTCTTGAGCCATTTCGGTATGCTCGGATGTACTCCATGGCAACAAAGAATGGCGGGAAAAGCTATGGATAAAACATTTCATTATACAAGAAAGAGAAACAATGAGCAAAAGGTACAAAACATGCAAATGCAAAAAAGCAATCCTTACGGTAGGATTAACGGCAACAAGATGGTGAGGGGGCACGTACAAGCCTCATTTCTTCCTTTGATCGGCGGTATTCAAAGTCTTCACAGATCGTTCTGAGTGAGGCTTGAGATCAATTTGCCAGACTCTGCTAAAATAACCGTCGTTGGTCTCTTTGTCCGTCGCAGCTGGAATTCCTGAAATGAAGAATAAGTTAAAATCGGTTCAAAAGTGAAGAGCAAAAGACACATAAATACTTACTTGGTAAACCCCCAAAATCGGTGGGGATGTCTAAACGAGCATCCGGGTTCGCTTCGGAAGCGGGCTTTTTCAATCGCCCCAACGAGACGAATTTTTCCTTCCAATCATCGATTTTGTTCGGCACATCCTCAATGATTTTGCACTTAGAATTTGCTTGCATAAACGACCATCCATGTTAGCCCCGGACGGGTCAAATGCACTAGTAAATGACGAGTTAAATTTTACCGTGGGATAATATACGGGCTTCATTTTGCGAACAAAGTCAAAAGCTCATAATCATGTGCCACCCATTAAAACTTCATTTGCGTAATGGTAATGTTCCATTCTACGAGCAAACGAGTGATAGCCGGATGGAGTGAAAACCGAAGGCCCGCTTCCATCGTGTCCAAATTCACAGCAACACAACCCTCAGGGGGTTGGTCTGCTCGCTCATCGGGATCAGGTGCCCAAAAAAGACATCTTTGGGGTTTCATAATTTCTATATCTGGTGGCGAGCATATCAACATCAATTATGCTCTTAATTTTGCTTTCGGGGTACTCATTCTCAACCCTAGTCCTACGAGGTTGTTCGGACCAATCAAAATCATAACGAGCATTATACTCGTTAAATGTTGGGCTATGAGGGACACCAACAGGGATACCAAGTTTTGTGTTTTGCTCGCCGCCTAACCCCCTGTTCGACTCATCGATATTCACATCCATCAAGAATTCCTCCCTCACATTATCATCATTCCTATTCACATCAAGACTATCTACAACCCTAGACCTAATTTGGGATTGGGGCAGAGAATCATCACTCAAATCATTCAAAAAAAAAATCACTACGGGCTAAATCCTATCCAATTCGTTTTAGGGCATCATCGGAATCGGAGGAAAAAAAGAACGGCAACCGGTGCCGAACTTGCCAAGCGAGACCTTGATCCCAAAGCATTTATCTCCGACGCATTGGCGCGTCGCATAGGATGTGGGATTATGCGAAAAGGGGAGGAAAAACTATGGTGGTCCGATTCTATTGAGGCAGAAGAGTTTGAACGAGAAGGCATAATCGGAATAAGAGAGAGTATGTAATAATTACCTGAATAAAATCTTTCGCCGGAATGATGAAGCCCTTGCCAGAAGTTTCAGATGCGAAAGATATTGAAGACAGAGATAGAGAGAAGAGGAAAAGAAAGAAAAGAGATTGAGGCGGCGAAATGAGGTATTTATAGATACCGGGTTCAATTTTGAAAATCCGGCACAGAATACGAAACGACACATACTATGGCCCAATCAAATTATAAGAGCCGGGCCCCATGATGAAAACAAAGTGACACGTGTAATATTCAACTATTAAAATAATCATGCTCGATGAACAAGTGTGCTCGCCGCTTGCCGACCAAACAAGTTTGTTCGCCAGCTCGCCACTTGTCAACCATGCGAGTATGCTCGCCTATGAAGTAAGTTTTGTTCTTGACTTGCCATTTACCAACCAAGGTTGTTCAACTTGACCCTACCGAAAGCAAGCGGTATGTTCGCCAGACTAACCGAGCAAAATGATCCTGAAAAGATGTTGATCTGATCATGGCTCAGACATCCTGAAGGTTCAGACAACCTGAGGGGTCAGTATGCTCGATGCTCAGACATCCTGAGGACACAGACATACCCGATTTCGAGATAACTCGAGGACTCGGACAACTGAAGGACTTCGGACATGCTCGATGAGGACAATATTCGGCATAAAATTGATATGGTTTAATGGGGGCGAACAAAGCATCAATCGAGCAAAAGATTGATTTGGACGACCAAAAGAGTATCTTATAGACAAGCAAATGCAAAGATCAACCAGGAAGACGAAGTTGGAAACGTGGCAGCATTACATGAGTTCTTGCATGGCCCGAAGTCTCCAGCTCATGCATGTCAAACCAGTTCATGCTTGTCAAAGTACTATAAATAGAAGAAAAACAACAAGATAGAGGTTCACAAAAAATTTCCTAGAGGGGTAAGGTTCAGAAAAATTCGAGAGTTCATCCATACACATAAAAAACCCTAGCACTCATATACCAACTCTCCAAATCATCTTCATCCATAACGATTCATCTTCATGAGATGTATCATATATTGTATGTGTAAAACTCGCAATACTACATCAGCGGCAAATACGCCCCAGAGTAGTCATTTTTCTTGTATTTGGGTCAACAAATTCATCTTATTTTACCGGTGCATATTTTGTTTGTAAGTTGTCACCGAATTAGCAACATAATATTCTCCATATAAAACGACTCGCAACAGAATGAATTGAAAATTCTTACTGATACTATTCCAGCAATTGCTAATACTTTTTTGCATTCGTTTTACTCTTTGCTTTTCGTTCTTGATCATTGATATATTTTGAGCAATATCTCGGTTCGCCTCGAACAAGATATAATCGTCGAACAAGATATAATGCTAATATCGTTGTTCTTAAGTCGTTTGTATCACCAGAAACAAGTGTCTAACGATTCACTAGCACCGAGAGTGAGGGGCATAATTTGTTTTAAGAAAAACGTGTTTGATACGTGCCTCGATTATTCGTTTTATTATATTTTCAGCCATCTATGGTGTATATTTTCCTACATATAGTTGTTCAAGCTTGTTTGAAAAGTTATCGAGCTTTGAAATCTATGCTTAAGCTGATTTGATAATTAATTGAGCCGATCACGAGTCGAGCTCGAGTAGTTTGATAATCTTATATTTGTTTTATCTTTTTTTTTTCTCTTATCGAGCTCCGAGCTCAAATAAACTTTTACAGAACTATCGAGTAGCTTGATTTGATTTTCACATCATACTGGAGAAGTACTCTATAATAAGTTAATAACCAATATATGCCTCCAAAAAATAGGGAAAATATGTTTTTTTTTTAAGGGAGTAAATTTTTTAATCTTGAAAATGGAAAATGTAGTAAATTGGTCAAATATCGAGAATTTGCAACTCTTCAGTTACTCACTGAAATATCGAATCAGAGTTTCATCTCCTTTTACGCACGCTGCTCTGCTCAATAAACCCTAAACCCCCAAACCCCAAACCCTAACCCAACCCCATTCAAAAACCTCGACAAAATCAATGGCGTTACGCCGTAAGCTCCAATCACTAACACTCCAACACCACAACCGCCTCTTCTCCACCTCAATCCTGAACCCGGACTCCAAAACCCCACTCACCAGCTTAGAGAAGTCACGCGCCGCCCTGACCCTCCTCCGCGCCGAAAAACCCGGAGCGCATCCTCGACATCTGCCGCGCCGCCGCCCTGACGCCGGAATCGCATCTCGATCGAGTCGCCTACTCCGAGGCCATTTCGAAGCTCAAGAAGTCCCACTACTACGAGGGCATTCGCGGATTCATCAACGAGTCCCTGACCCGACGCGATTTCCAAACGGAGCGATTCGCGTCGCATTTCATTGTTCTGTATGGTCAGGCGGGTCTTTTTAAGGATGCAGTTAATCTGTTTGATAAAATGCCTGAGATGGGAATTCAGAGGAACGTGAGATCGTTGAACTCCCTGCTGTTTTCGTGCATTTTGGCAGGGGAATACGGCGAGATGAAGAGGGTTTTTTCGGAGTTTCCGAAGAAGTATGGGTTGGAGCCCGATTTGGACACGTACAACACTGTTTTGAAAGGGTTCTCCGAGTCGAATAGCTCGAATTCGGCCCACTCGATTCTTGCCGAAATGGAGAGGAAGGGCATTAAGCCGAACGCTGCTACGTTTTCGGTTGCTATAGCTGGGTTCTACAAGGAGGAGAAGTTTGGGGACGTGGAGCGGATGATGGAATTGATGAAGAAAAATGGGGCGAAAGCTGGGATCGGTGTCTACAACGTCAAGATTCAGAGCTTGTGCAAGCTCAAGAAATCGGAAGAAGCAAAGAAAGTGCTGGAGGATGAAATCTTGGTTAGAGATATGAAGCCAAATTCGCAAACGTATCTGCATTTGATTTACGGGTTCTGCAAGGAAGGAAAATTGGACGAGGCAAAAGGTTTGTTCAAGGAGATGATCGACGAAAGGGGGTTGAAACCGGAGGCAGAGTGTTATTTCACCATGGTGTACTATATGTGTAAAGGGCAGGATTTCGAGACTGCTTTACGCATATGCAAGGAATCTATGGCGTGCAATTGGGTTCCGAATATTACAACTATGAAGTTGCTTGTTAATGGTCTTGTTAGCATTGGGAAGGTTGATGAGGCGAAGGAGATTATTGGATCAATGAAGGAGAAATTCTCAAAGAGTGCTGATAAGTGGGCTGAAATTGAGGAAGGATTAGCCAAGGCAGAGTGAGCAATCTTGTGCTGTGTTATAATAAGTTGGGGTAAGAATTCGGTTTGTTTTGGTCTGTTTCTTGATCGAATTGGATAGTGTTTAATCCTTTTATAACATGGGGTTTGAGAATTTTGTTTTGGTTTTTTGTCCATGGAGAAGCTTATTACTTTGAATAGGTATTCATAATGGGAGATGGTTTCTTGTGATTCTGTGGTATCTATTGCATTGTATCTTTGAAAAGTGGGATTTAATTTTATTTTCTAATTGAATAGTTGAGCTTGAAGCTCTATTGCAGGAATTTGCCTTTCTCTAGTTGTATTAGAATGTGTTTGCAAATTTTATCAGTGGCTGTTAGGGTGGATTAGATGGTGTAGATGTTGACCCAAATACTGGTTGTGTTCAGTGATTTTGAGAAGAAGATTAACCTTAAATTAGGGGCAATTTTGTCTCTGTGTTCGAATCACCACTTTATCAAACGAAGCAAATGAGTGTTGGTGAAAACCCAGTTTAGAAATTGTGCAAACAGAACATAAGATAGGTCCATAAATCAAGAATTACTGATTTACCCGTCGTATGTCAACAAATATACCACGTCACAAGTCGCAACTCACTTAACAAACACTTAACAATATATCTCATCTCAAGTCACAATTCTCTTGACAAACACTTAAAATGGTTTTTTCAGAACATTTGAATGGTGTAGTTCACTTTTTTGGAAAGGTGGTAAGATCCAACATTTTCTAAATAAAGGTGATTCTAGGTGTGGATTTGGGTTTGAAAACACCCCCTTAATAGCTTTCAGAATCATTTTTCCATCAAAATCGAGAAAAATTATTATATTATAATTTATAGAGTATGCAAACACTCAGATTAGATTTCTAGACGTCTCCTAATGCACCAACAACCGTCTGCTAGAAATCCTTTTAATAGTAGATTACAATGTTACTGAGAATGTATATTCTAATCTTACATAAATATGAAATTCTAAACATAAATATCTAAAATCGTTTATTTTTTATTTTCTTTAACCAAATTATTTCATTGTAAACAAAAGTTTTTTAATACAAAATTATTTTCTTCTGCTTTTCATTTAAAAAATTTCGACTGAAATAGGAAAATAGTAGACATCATTCTGTAGCCCAATGGGCCCAACCAGTATACACCACAACTAAATCGAGCCCACTTGTTTAGGCCCCCTTATAAGCTGTAAACGAGTTTCTACAACTAACCCGATCCAAACATCCGCAATCCCCAAATCTCCCAATTTCCAACCCTAAAAACCCTAATTCAACCCCAAATCTCCCAATCTTCAATCAATGGCAGCAATCAGTCTCCGCAAAGCGAACACTCGCCTCCCACCGGAGGTAAACCGCGTTCTGTACGTTCGAAATTTGCCGTTCAACATCACGAGCGAGGAGATGTACGATATATTCGGCAAGTACGGCGCGATACGGCAGATTCGAATCGGAACGAACAAGGATACGAGGGGCACCGCCTTCGTGGTGTACGAGGATATCTACGACGCGAAGACCGCCGTGGATCATCTATCGGGGTTCAATGTGGCGAACAGGTATTTGATCGTTCTGTATTATCAGCAGGCGAAGATGGGGAAGAAGTTTGACCAGAGGAAGAAGGAGGAGGAGATTCAGAAGCTTCAGGAGAAGTACGGGATCTCTACGCCTAAAGATAAGTAGTCTGTTTTTTGAGAAATTTGTGGTTCGATTTTGGATAGATGGGTGGTGTAAATACTGATTTGAGATGGTGTCTTGTTTTTTGCTATTTTGTTCTTGTATTTTGTGAAATTTCTGTAGCAAAGTTCTAAAGTTCTAAGCTGAAATTCTTCTCCAACCTCACGATTCTTGTTTTATTCTTTTTATATTGAGTTTGTTTTTATGTGTATTTTATGTATTCACTTAACGAATTAACGTGAATCTCGAATACAAATTCTCACAAACAAGCTAATAGATGACAATTGAAAGCTATAAATATGATAAACAAAATAACAAAGAAATCATGCGTTATTCTCTCTGAAAGAATGATGAAAAAATACATAAAAATGTCATTCATCTTCGATTCATTCCCAACGGTCAATTGTTAATTCTCTCTGAAAGAATGATGAAAAAATACTTAAAAATGTCATTCATCTTCGATTCATTCCCAACGGTCATCGCACTAATTGTAAAATATGTTACAATAAAATGTAGGTGGAATCTACTCTTTATTTTTTAGGGGGAGTATCATCTAGATATAAGATGGGAGGAAACATATCACTTTAATACAATGTGCAAAAATTGATTTGCACTGTAGTACAAACTTTGCTGCGCGGATGTGTGTGAGAAAGCGCCAGCGACGGTGATTTGCTGCGCGGATGAGTCGGCGTTGTGCGCCAAATGCGACGTCGAAATTCATGCTGCTAATAAGCTTGCTAGCAAACACCAGAGGCTTCTTCTTAATTGCCTCTCCAACAAGCTCCCACGCTGTGATATATGTAAAGTAGGTCAATCTTGCCCAACTCTCTTTATGCACTTCCTTTTATTGTTATTGTCGCAAAGCTTTAATGCACGGATTCTTAAAAAATTAACAGTATGCAGTATCGGATTCGCCTGGGGTGCGATTCGGGTGGGATTCGCTTGGGATTCGCACTCGATTCGCCACGTGGCGAATCCCAATTTTTTATTTTTTTTATTATCGGATACGCGTATCCTGTTCCGAGGATACGTGTATCGGATACGTATCGGGATTTTTTTATAAAATTTATTAAATTTTGGGGGTTTTTTTTTGTAAAAAATTAAAACCTAATAATTTGAAGGACACACTCTAAAACTTATTAACTATTTAAATTTATTAATCTTTTATTATGATTTATGACTTGTATAGTTTAATGATATTTGATTTAATTGTTGTTTTGTTACTTATGGGATGAATTCCTTGATATTAGTACTTGTGTTTTAAATACTCTTGATATTATTACATGTGTTATATATAATTGTTGTAATTTTTTTAATATTATTACAAGTGATATATATAATTAAATTAAAAAAAAATTAGCGATATCACGATCGTATCGTATCTAAAAATTTGAAAATCTACGAATCCTAGAGAATCGTATCGATATCAGACCCGCACCCCGTGTAAACACGAGGAATGTGTTTGATTAAATTCATTAACAGCCCTACAAAGAACAACATTAATTTATGAGTCACACTTGCGTGAGACCGATACCCTTTGTGAGGCGGAATATAATTTGAGCATGTGAATGTTGATTTGTGTTAAATTGTCTTTCCGTCTCATACATAAGATCGTCTCATACGAGTTTTTATCTTAATTTATTGAATCGAAACATGTTGTGCAATAGCTTTTTCATATTTTGAGTGATTAGTCATGAAGAGAAAATAGGATTGTCCATTAATTTTCAGAGTTTTTTCCACATGACTCTCCTAAACTCAACAGATTACCTGAAATATTCATTTGAAGATTATGACTATAGTAAACCAGGTATAAATATGCACTGGAAATGAAGAAAGATCATATTATAGAGAATAATACCGACAAAACAAAATATTAGAGGCCAAGATCATCCTTCAGAGTTAGATAGGCTAGGGTTGAGATTCCATCATACCCAAAATATTGATTGGTTTACTTACAAGAACCAGCACTAACAAAGAGCAGCATCAGAGTTTTCAAGATAAAAAACTGGGCTTACTTCTTTCCTTTCCATTTTCCTTTCTTCGGCCTCTTGTTCTTCTTGTTATTTCCTTTAACCCGAGTAATTTCAGCTTCTTGGTTGCCCAAATTGGTTACACCAGCTTTTGAAGCATTGGTCTTTCTATCATCAGTACCACGATCGTTGTCTGAATTTTTGTTGTCTTCGATCTCTTCAGAGACACCACCACCATTTGGATCATTCTCCACGTTGATCAAACTCGGTAATGCATCCATTTTGGGCCGACTTGCATCGAAACTCTTGAGCATTCCTCCAATTCTATCCTTGCTAAAAGCAATCCCATAACATAAATATAAGGCCAAAAATTATCATTAAAAGGATAATATTATTTGCCCATATATCAACTTTATTACTGAAAAGAACCATTTTTTTTGTTAAGTTTTTAGTGACTAACCTAGTAGACAACAAAGAAGAAAGTGTGTTGAGTTCCTCAATTATGTCAGTGGCATCTTCAATAGGACGAGACCCCTGCTTCTTTAACTTTGCAAATGCATCTGTTAAAAAGTTCACATGCTCCCTCACTTCCAACTGCAAAATAGGTTATGTATTCAGTTATGTTAATCATAGCAGCCAAGAGATCCTTAAAACAAAAATTAATATTACCTTCTTTCTGAAGACAAGACTCCGCACATTTTCATTGTTTCCATCTCTTAGTGACTCGAGTGCATCAGAGATTTCCCGAAAAAGTCTCCAGTTTATTTGCAGTATCTCTTTCCCGGTCTCATCACTCAAGTTTGAATCCATTTCCAATGTTGTTACTGACAATTTTACGGTTGCCCCCTTACCTTCATCGCTGACAACAGAAGGAACCCCAATGCTAACTGATTCGGTAGCATTTGTTTCAGCAGCCGTTGGTGAAATTTCACTGCTCTTGGGAAACAGTGCTTCCATTATCCCATTTCTAGATGTAAAGGATCTCAACTCAAGCAAAATGGCATTAGGATATGCAAACTTACGAGTGTTCTCCCTCGAAGCTACAATCACAAGAGGATCCCCAATAGCTTTGAGTGCATCAGCAACTGCTGATAGATAAGAATTATCATTCCTCCTTTTGGATCGAAGGGCTTCATAAAATCTTCTTGGCAGCTGACTGCTGATTCGAGGTATACATAGCCTGTCGAAAATTGCAGCGAAGGAGAATCCTGAGTTCATACATGATAGACACAGAATCACAAACAATCTCAGCAACAACACTGGAAAATAGTTCTTGCAATTGATACGAGAAGTTCTAATCCATTCTGCTGTTAACGGACTTTGGGAAAGACATTTTTGGACCACTCTGACAACGAAGTTGAAGATGGTCGTTGAATAGTAGTGGGCGTTTGTGACTATAGTGGCTCCTGGATTGATATCTGATGGCAGACACATTAAATATTCGATAAACGAAGATTTGGAAGTGAAAAAATAACCCTGAGAATGAGGAACCAGAATCAAAAGCCTTTCCACAAGATAAAAGAAACAGTGCGGAGATATATAGTCGTATGCTCTCCAGTGGACATTAAATGTTTCTTCAAGTGCTATATGAAACTCTCGACTTAGAGCTTCATCGAAGCATCTCAATGTAGAATCTGATACTGCACCTTCTTCAATTTGCTTAGTAGATTCAGATTCTTTAGAAGAATATGAGTCCATGATTCCACTGAGATACTTAACGAACGACTTCCAAGATGTGTCTTTAGAATGCCCAGCAATTCCATCACATACGCTATGATTAAGCTCGCTAGCTCCCAGCATTATCATCACCGATCGACCAATCTGACCATAAGTGAGATCACCCTTCTTGCTGATATTTCTAGAAACAAATTCTTCAAGTAAATTCCTGGAAAGTACAGTTTCTCTCAAAGAAATCATGTTTTCTGATATAGACTCTCGAGAGTCCAATGGAAAAACCAACCCAAAGTAATCGGTCGATAATTGCAGAAAACCCTGCAGCTTCCTGGATTCAAAGGGGCTCATATTTACTGATTTCGAATTGAGGAAGAACTTCGCTATGTCAAAAATCTGAAGCAGGCATATACTTTGGCAGTACTTTGAAAACTGCTTCAAACTCTTGTAAAGGCCTTGAAGGGCTTCCAAAACTCTAAGTCCAACAGAAACAAATTCTTGATTCCAATTATTTAGAGCAGCTGATGCGAAATGGCGAGCTTCTAAAGTCATCATATTTCTGTTCTTCCTCATGAACCCCTTATCGACATTTTTTACCCATGCAGCATCAGGGTTCATCAAGTGAAAGGTGGTACTGAAGTCATCGAGCAACCTCACTCCAAAGTAATTAAGACAGAACCGAACAGTACCTTCAGGTTGTATGAAATCTGACCTCTCAAGATCATCAAGACATTCTAAGATATTTAAACTGTGAAACTTCCATAAGTCCCAAAGGTAAAAAAGCGTCCCCCCAGAAATTTGATTCCTCGAAGTTCTCTCCTCAAATGACTTTCGATCGAGGTGCAATACAGAATCCAACTCAAACTTGTGTGTATTAATCTGAAAATGTGCATCCAGAAGTTTACGAACAGAGAAAATTTCACCAATTGGAGTACCGTATTCCTTTGAAGAACTGTAACACATCGTCAATTCAGACATGTTCTTCTGCTCGTATAACAATATATTAACCTCAGCAGATATTGATGCATGAAAAGCTTCAGAAACCTTTTGTGCGATGCAATTCGCTCTATTTAAAAGAGCCACCATCTGAGGAAATGACTTTAGGGGCCAACCTCGATTTCCAGAAATCCATAGAGAGTTAGAAAGCACATAAGAAAGTATCAATAAGCATGCATTTGCAAACAGTTTTGCCTTTTCCAGCAGATCAATCTTGCGTAGAATATCTCCTAAACTCTTCGCAATCTCAGCGGCTCCCAACTCTTCCTCCAACACTAAGAGCTCTTCAAGGCAGTCGAAAGACTTCAAGAAGTTGCATTTGGTTTCAGTAGAATTGAAAGCTCGTACATACTTCATTAGTGATGCTTTATCCTTTGCATTATAACGTTCCAAAGCACAACTTTCCAGGAACTCTTGTGCAATTTTGTCGATCTCCTTGAATCTAGCCATCATTGAACTATTAAGTGAAGCTTGGTCTTTCCAGTACTCAATATATTGCAAACCGAGGTCATAACAATTCCCTTTGGTGCAAGATAATAAGCAATCACTGAAGAAGTTTCCCTTGGCATACACTTCTGCAGCAGTTTTATATTTTCCAGCTAAACAGAAACACTCATCAGCTCTTTTTAGCTCTGACTCACCGCACTTTTCCAAATAAATCTTTCCTGTATAGATATTCAAAATTGTTCAGAATGCTGGACATAAACCAGTAATTAACACTTTCAAATATTAATAAAAATTGGGCAAATTGCTGGCAATACCAATTTAAAAGCTTCAACCAATTATCAGTTTTTAGTTTATGATACAGTATAAAACTCCAAAATAATGAAGCTCCACATATGCATAATATGAGATTTTAAAGTTGATAAAATAAGGAAAACATGTTAACCAGGTCTGCTTTGCATGTATTATAGTCAAAATAAAATTACTGACTATCTACAAAGATATTTGTCAAGAATATGTTTCTTTGAGTGTAGCATCTCTTGTAATAGTTTATTTGAAATGGTTAAAAGAAGTAGACAAAATCTTGTATGCACCAAGTACACCGTGCACGTCAAGTCATTTTCAAACGGTATTAATTGGTCAGTATTAGTTGTTTGTATTGTTAATTCTTTCACTAAGAAGTATTAGTCGTGTACAGTTGCACCGTACAACTGGTTTACAAGAGATTTATTCTAAAAAGTATACCCTTGCATAAATGTTGTAGAACAACAAGACTTGCACATTATAACTTCACAATCACGTGTCTCTTTCCTTTTCAATTGATTCAAATGCAGCATTTAAAAAAAAACTTGCCTACAAGAAAACAATCACAAATTTCAGGTCACCTCTAATGGGAAAAACGGTATCCATGTTTGGTTTGCTAAAATAGATAAATTAGATTAAAAAAACCAAGTTCCTGATAGCACCCCTCCGATTAAGGTGTATCGGAGAAGGAAGAAGAAGACCGGTTCTGATTAATAGTTCTATTTCTATTATTTAATACTTTCCAGTTTTAGACGATAGTTCTTTTATTTTGTACGTCTTTTAATTATTTTATTTTCAGTTGGGTAAATGCGGCTCATGGGCCTTTGTGCGTTGTGTCGGACTACTTATGTTGCGGGCGTTTTGCCTAGTTCTTTATCGAAGATTATTGTTTTTTGACCCAATTGGCTTGTGGCGAGTTTACTTTGTTGATCCTCATCTCGAGGGTTTGGTTATCGTTCGTATTGTTTATTGCTCGATGATTAGTGTGTTCTACCAATTGGTCCGGCACCGCCTCTTTCAAGATGACACAAACTCGTTCGGGTGCGAGAAGGATCGTTTGGAATCGGTGGAAAAATCATTGAGCGAACTTGATCGGCGATGGGCGATCACATCACCGCCAATGCCGCCAACTCGGCGGATTTGGATAAGAAATTACCAACCGATGGATACCATGTTGGGGCGGCAGGGACGACTCCATGTTCGGCCCGATGTTCGAAGCGGGCCATCCCTTCAAAGAGAATGGACCGAAGCCTTTCCCCGGTATCTGGCAAAGAAAAAGTCGGGAATTACCGTTGTTTGATGGGTCGACCCCCTTGCTTGGCTTGCACATGCGGTCAAGATTTTCCGGCGCACAAAACGGCGGACGGTGATAGGTACAATTAGCCTTAATCGCTATGTTCGGCCGGGCTATGTTCGGGCCGATTGGGCTTTACGACTCGCTTTGGAGATGGGGTGGGATCGCCGCGCGTGAGTTAGTGGAATTCGGGGACAGTGCGCCAAGAAATCTTACGAGGCTATGCAAGCAACACGCCGACCGGTTCCCTCGAGGATTATCCGCCCTTTTTGAGGAACGTGTGGCACAACTCCCAACCCTCCCACCCGAAAGCAAAGATCCGGGATGTAGTGGAACGGTTCGGGGACAACTCGCCAAGAAATCTTTACGAGGCTATCAAGCAACACGCCGACCAGGTTCCTCGAGGATTATCTCGCCCTTTTGAGGAACGTGTGGCACAACTCCCAACCCTCCCACCCGAAAGCAAAGATTGGGGATGTTTTTAGGGCCTTAAGCCATCCCGCGGGACCAGATTTCGGCGTCAAACTGGAGATGTTCATTCGGGCCATCCGTGCAAAGACGGGCGAGTGATTTCGCTCGTCAGATTTTCCCCACGCACTTCTCCAAGCCCGGCATTCGAGTACCTTTCTTGACTCTCGAGGGACAAGTAAAGGTGGCACCTAAACAAGTCTTGGCGCCCACCTCGAAGCAAGCAGGATCTCAAGGTCTCGGGGTCTCAAGCCGTCACCGGGTTTTTGGGCCACGCCGAAGCAGAAATCTGCGCCACCTCTTGACCGAGGAGGCAAGCAAGTATCGCGCCCGAGGGCAAGTGCTACCGATGTAGCCAACCATACGGACCATTGCACAAGTGTGACGCCAAATATTTGGCGTCATAATCGAACTTTGGAGGACGAGCCGGGAGATTCACCACCGAACTGACACGAATCACGGAGAGTCCACCGGCTCTTCCTTGAATATTTTGATTCCGAATACGCCGACATTCAACTATCAACTGGTCTTGAATGGGTTCGATGGTGCCACTACTATGAAATTGTTTAGCCCGTGTGGGCGATCGCGCCATTACTTACAATGATCGGCAGCGGAGCTAGTCATTGCTTTCTCTCGAAAACCGTGGCGGAGAAATTGGGCTTATCGATCATTAAATCGTCGGACTTTTCGGGTAATATTGGGGGCGAATCTCGGGTTTCCATGCTAGGGGTGTGTAAAGGGTGTCCCTTTCACGCTCGATCATCATCACACCTTCCTCATTGATTGTCATGTGTTCCCCATAAAGTATCGACTTAATACTCGGTGTATCCGGCTCTCTACCTTGGGCGACATCAACGCTAAGCGGTGAAACTCACCATACGAGCTTCACCATAGGTGTAAAGGTGCAACTTTTGGGGATCCATACTAACCCGATGCTTGCACCCGGGCGACCTAAATCTGTTGGAGGCGGACGAGGTGTGGGTTACATGGGCCATCCATCTTCAACTCCACTTCGTTCGGCTCCAACGATTCGCCCATCGATACAACTGCAAAGAGAATTAGAAGGATTCTTTGCCGGAGTTTTACTGCAATCATGCCACTTTACGAGCACGCCTCCGAGTCGTTCTTCGACCACCAAATTGTTTTGCAACGGATCTTGGGGCGATGTCGTGCGACCCTACCGGTGCAATCATGCCCAGAAAAGATGAGATGGAGAAATTGGTCGATGAAATGCTTGCTGCGGGCATAAGTCGCCCGAGCTCGAGTCCTTACTCAAGCCCCGTTTTGTTGATGCGGAAGAAAGATGGATCGTGGCGTTCTGCGTGGATTATCCGGGCTTTGAATAAGGTCATTGTCCAGATAAATACCTATTCCCGTTATTGAGGAATTATTGGGCCGAGTTACATGGGGTGCGTTATTTGACAAACTTGATTTTTGGCGGTTATCATCAAATCCGGTCGCCCGGATGACATTGCGAAAACGACCTTTCGCGCCCATTCGGTCATTATGAATTTTTGGTTATGGTTTTGGTCTTCTGACGCGCCGCCACCTTCGAGCCTCATGAATGATATTTTTCGACCTTGCCTTCGTCGTTCGGTGTTAGTATTTTTCGGCGACATCCTCGTTTCTGACCCATCTTTGGAAGTCCCGTCCAGACACCTCCGTCGGGCGTTAAAATGCGTTGTTGACTCGCTCGCGGTCATCAATCAGAAGAAGAAGCTTTGGGGGCATATGAGTCAAATATTTAAAAGCTCGTTGTCTCGTTTAATGGAAGTGCGAATGGACGGGCAAGGTGACGGCGGTGATCGAGTGGCCTTGTCCTCCTTTCGTTGAAAGGATTGCGTGGATTCACAGGGTTAAAAAGGGTTTCTCTGAGGGCGATTTATCTGCAATTACGGTAAGATCGCAAAAGCCCTCTTTACCCCGTTGCTCAAGAAAAGATGTCGCGACTAAATTTGATTGGCCTCGGGCGGAGGCAGCCTTTCAAGTTGAAGACAGCCTTGGCGTCGCCCGGTGCTCGAGAATGTCGGACTTCTCGAAGGGTTTTGTCATTGAATCACGGCGGCCGGGTGCGGGTTGGAGGTTGTGCTTGTCTGAGAGCACGAAATTATCGTCGCGTACTTTTTAGCAAAGCAACTCTCGGGCGTCGTTATCTCGTTCGAACTACTTAACGTGAGTTGATAAATATTTGGTTTTGGCGGTGCAACATTGGAGGCCATATTTGCTTGGCGCCCGTTTTGCCGTTTCGTCACCGATCAACGCACTTGAAACATTTATTGACACAACCCTTGATAACGCTTACTACAAAAACCGGGCATTAAGCTATTGGGTTATGATTTGGCGGTGGTATATAAAAAGGGAGTGAATAACGTGGTTCCACGTCGTTGTCTCGGGGGGACGACGGGCGAGTTATCGGACAGCATCCATTCCTCAATGGTTGGACGTACGGCGTTCTTTGATCGAGATCGGGCGTCTGGGATTTGCAAGAATTATACCGATTTGGAGATGGGTGCCGGGCGCCCAAGCACTTTTCATGGGCTCAGAATATCTTTGTTGTATAAGGGAGGTTGGTCATTCGAAATCGTCGCGATGGGTTTCCAAGTTGTTACGAGTTCCACACCACCTGTGGGCGGTCGCCGAACCCTTCGGACATACAAAAAGGTGGCGGCAAGAAATCGTCTATTGGCGAGGATGATTGGCGGTGTTAAAATTGCGTGATGGAGTGTGATGCGTGTCGGTGACATAAGTATGAGACCAAGTCCGGTAAAGACCACTCAATCCATTGCCTATTCAAGTCGGGTTTGGGAAGATATAAGCATGGACTTTATCACGGGGTTGCCTCGTTGGGCGTGGTCAATTATATTTTGGTAGTGGTTGATCGTTTCTCAAAGTATGGGCATTTTCTCGGGCGGGTTCGCCACCGTTCACGGCCAATCATCGGTGGCGAGGTATTTATGAAGAGATAGTCAAGCTGCATGGCGTCCCGGTTAATATCGTTTCGGACCGAGACCCGTTGTTTTGAGTTCGTTTTGGCGGGAGATGTTAAAATCTTTGGGCACCAAGTTAAATGAGTTAGGCATACCATCCGGGAAGCGGATGGCGGACCCAAGTTCTAAAACCGTTATTGTGGGACATATTTGCGTTGTTTTTGCTTGAAAGTGCCCCAAGCAAAGTGGGGGGAAAGTGGTACTGATAAGGATTTCAGTCCCATGGGCTGAGACACCATTTGAAAGCATCTATAGGGATTTCAGTCCGCCATTATTTCCGAAATCCGGGTTCGCGTGTTGGCGGACACACCCGGAGTGCGATGTGATTCTACGGGACCTTCGGTCACACTTGGAACAGGCACAACAACGCATGGTTGGGAGGCAACAAGATTGCCCTTCGAATTTGCGATTAGGGGATTCGGTGTACTTGAAGTTTCGGCCGCACGCCCGGCCGCTCTCTATTTGTTGCGAACGCTATGGCTGGCACCTCGGTTCTTCGCCCATTTGTGGTAGAGGCGTGGGGAGGTCAGCCAGATCGTCGACCTGCCGCCGAATCGCGCATTCATCCGTTTTCCACGATCCTTGCTCAAACCTGCAGTTGGTGCGGTGGTTGTGTCGCCAACATTGCTGGAGGATCTCTTGGAGGTGGACCTCCTATTTGCTTGATTTTGTGGTGGCGAACGCCCAGATCAATCGGGACGGGGTACAAGTGCATCAGGTACTTATTCGTTGGAAGAATATGTCTAGCGAGGGCGACACATGGATGGACACGGCCGAACATCAAAGGCGATTTTCTGAGTTCAGCCTTGAGGTCAAAGGCTGCCGGAGGCGAGGGTGGGGGGCAATTGATAGCACCCTCCGATTAAGGTGTATCGAGAAAGGAAGAAAGGATCGGTTCTAATTAATAGTTCTATTTACATTATTTAATACTTTCGGTTTTGAGCGATAGTTCTTTTATTTTGTCGTCTTTTAATTATTTTATTTTCTGATTTGGAACCAAACCCTCGAGATGAGGATCATTGAGTAAACTTTGCTCTAGTTCGATAAAGAACTAGGCAAAACGCCGATAGGCAAACCCTCGAGATAACATAAGTAGTCTGACACAAATTCAATTACAAAACAATAATCTTGGATAAAAAGGCCCATGAGCCGTAGTTTACCCAACACAAAAACGACCCTTCGAAAAATAAAATAATTAAAAGGCGTACAAAATAAAAGAACTATCGTCTAAAAACTGGAAAGTATTAAATAACAAAAATAGAACTATTAATTAGAACCGGTCTTCTTCTTCCTTCTCCGATACACCTTAATCGGAGGGTGCTATCAATTTTGGTGGCCTATCTCAACCAAAGTATCAAGTATCTTAACTCAACGTAATTCTAACTTGACAAGTAACAATCAAAAGGCTATTTATGATTAGGTTTCTAGTACCATTTGTGTTAAAAGATCATTAAGTTTACAAATTACTGCTCTTTCATAGTCCCCCAAGTCGCAAAAAACATTCTGCTGCAGATTCAACTCTTTCAATGGAGTCGAATATTTCTGCAGCCTCTCTAAGCATTATATATTTGCCTCTTCAGGATTTGAACTACGAGATTGTCAGATGCATCTCTAAGTCCAGAGGCTTTCGCCCTTTTCTCCCACATTTCTTCACCGACTTTTTCAAAGCACATTATTGCCATCTCATAGTTTTTCTCCCAAAATAGCTGCCAAAAAGTATTAAAAAACAACGTTAATTGTAATAAATTAAAATTATGAACACAAATAAAATAGCAATCGAACCTTGATTCCTTGGGATTTCCACTCCTCGAGGATTGCTAGCCCTTTGCATTGCTGCTGCAAGAGAATCATCTATTTTTGTCACTTGCACAAGGCACAACCTTCTCCAATAATCAAGCATAGGCTTAGAGAGCTCCTCATTGTTTTCGCAGATCCATAACCTCTGCCTTGTTCGAGTAATCGCCACATATAATTGTTTCAGTTCTGAGCACAAGATATTATGTCTTTGTCGACTAAAACTTCGGAAAGGACATCGAAGAATTGCCATCAAGAAGATCTTTTTCTTTCAAAAATTCATACACAACTCTCCATTGATTACTCAAAGGCAAGGAACCAAAGAAGTTGTACAGCAAGAACATCCTACGATATGCAACACAAGAAGACAAGATCAAAACATATGGCAACGGAAGAAGTATATATATCAAGCATAAATAATTGTTATCTTTTCTCATCTAATTAGCACAATTTTGGATATCAATGCAAATGATACTCCCTCCGTAACGCCTAAGATAGAGTAGTTGTCCCAAATTATAGTTTTTTTTTTTTCTTATTGAATGCATTAAATTCAGTATTTCTTCTTAATATGAAGAAAACTTACAATTCAATAACATTAATATATCTTCTTAATTTGTGTGAAAATTTGTCCAAGCCTATATTAGTGGTATGGAGGGAGTATAATAGGAACTCAAAACAAACATAACGACAATAAACGATGTCCTCTCCTTCCTATGACCATTTTAACGGTATGTTGAAAAAATTACATTTGCATCATCAAGGATCATGCGATAGTAAAAAGCATAATTAAAGCAAGAATGAGACAACAATAAACAATAAAAGATGAAGAAATTACTAACTTGAAAACTCAAGGCCCTTGCACTCAAAGATAGAACGAGAGCTTGTCGACCAACATATTTGCAGATTTCTTTTTTTCTTGAGAATCGTCCCCGCACTAAAATAACCTCGTCAAGACCAAAACCAACCCATTTCTCACCACACTTTCTCGCCTTTGTCCAAATATAGACATTATGCTCGAGGACAACCGGAGATTCACCATATATAAGACTAGTCTCTCTAAAGTGGCAATGAATCAATTGATTGGGGAAATAATGGCAAATAAGATCTATCACACTCGTGCCAATCTCAGTACTCGATGATGAGTACGAAAAATTTTGAGACAAATTAAAATATATCCGATATGAGTCACTTCTCTCTTCTTCCCAAAAAGTATCGAGTTCCTAGACTTCATTAGAAATTCGGTATAGAACAAGGATCCGATATCTTGAACCTAAAGTCAATCCCTCTTGCAATAGTCTCATGCAACAACTCCATAAAACACAAATCCTTCATCAACATTTTTACATGTGTATCCGAAAAGGAGAGTTGACTCATGCCGAGGTCCTGAACTTCATCAATGTACACAAAGTCCATTTTGTCACCAAGAAGATCTTCGTTCTTGATTACGAGATGAATGTCATTCACAAAAAATCGAAAGATCAAATCGAGAATGCTCCAACTTCATTTTCTCGTAGTCCTCAAAAATGTCATAAATCACCCCTCTCGTCTCCTCACTTAAAGTGGATACTCTACTATCGGATAATGATACGTAATTTTGCCTACTTCGATTGGAATCACCATTTTGTAGACCTCTTTTTGATATCGACATAATTTAATTTGAAAACTCCGGAGGAATCAAGATTCTTGGTTAGCTTTGCATTAAAATGGGGCGAGAAAAAGGACCGAAAACCGGTCATATGTAACCTCCTTCTTTTCGATGAAAGTCTGCAGCGATTCTAACCGATCTTCTACTTTCATAATGCGAGGTGTCTCTTCTGACATGAAATCTCCGAAAATACGAATTACCCGAGTTCCATCAAGCATCATTAGAAACTTGTGAAATGTGATTATTAGAGGGTACTTTTCCTGATCAATGCCAAGAAACGCGTGTCAGGGTATCTCTAAATTCTGCCATTTCATCAACATCATCTACACCGATGACGTTGTCACTTCGAAGAGAGTTTTTTGATAGCAAAGTTGTAAATATTAGAAAGGTCGGACACACATATGAGGAATAAACACACATAGCGGGGAATAAGACAATGATCCATAAATGCATCAAGAAAAGTTGTTTGCATTATGAAATAGTGTAGGATATTGAAACCAGGAATTGTAGGCGGTGTTTAAAAAAAAGCTTTTTACTTTCCAAAGGTCAAAAAGGTATTCATGAATGTCATTGTTAACTTCAATATTTTGCTTAAACAAAACTCTAGAAGCTGCATTGTTTCTAAAGAATGTTGTTGCATACAACACAAGATAACAAAGTTCAAGGAACAACGGAACAAGCTTATTTAAGTATTCTGAAATCCTTAGAACTATGTTAAGTCGTAATTCAAATATGACAAGAGAATCATAGTTCTAGTTATTTCTAGATATCATTGAGGATTTTTAATAACTACCCTCCTTCCCAATTTAAATATCATTTAAAAGAAATAAAAAATTGTTACAAAATATTTGTTGCTTTTGGTTTTCGAAGAGAAACTAAATATTTTTTCCAATTATACATTTTCTTAATTTTTGTGACAGGTCTCACTTATTAAGATACAAGAATCTATGTGAAACGCTCAAAAGGGTCTATTAGTCATTTTATACAAATAATTATGGGTATTAAATGACTTTCTTAATCTATGTAAAACATCTAAAAAGGACAGTTAAATTGGAATGAATAGAGTATTTTACTTAATATAAGCATGTTGGTCATCTAGATAAATGTGTCTCATATAACTACAAGATTGTAACATAGATATTCTATCACCATATTTTAAGTGTCTAATGCAAAAGGCTAATGCAATTATACTTCTTCATGCTTATAAAGTAAATGAGTTACATTAAAGAGATACAACAGACTTGCCTTTTCAACTGAGATACATGATTTTTGACAGCATAACAGAGTTTTGGGCTCACAGTGACGAAAAGCTGATGCAATGTAGTCCCTGTAGATTCCCCAACATGCAACTCCTCATCAACAGTGTTGCTATCAGCTGCAACAGAATCTCGTGAAGCAAGGCAGTATTGGTGAAGCCTCTGGTACAACTTCATTGTCAAAATAGTTGTTTTTCCGGTGCCCGATCTTCCATGAATGAAGCTGCTTCTTGAGAAATTTATTATCTCACGCTCCTCGTCAGTGACCTCAAAGGGAAGATCCAATTCTCTACCCTCGAGGTCAGAGAGCAAATGATTCACAGCACCAAGTGACAAGGAGTAAAATTTCATCAGCAGTAGGCTTTCATTCACTTTCGAAGTTCTCAACGAACCTCTGCGATCAAGCAGAGCTACCACTTGCTCCAGTGCTTAATTTGGAGTCATTGGGATTCTTGAAACGGATGATGTCGTTAGAAAATGACCAACTCTTTGGCACCTCTAAATTTCTAAACAAGAAATGAAATTAATAGTATTAGTAATGACATCACTTTGGTACATCTAGATTACTAAACAAAAAATGAAAATCGGCAGGAGGTAGAAATGAAATATACAAAGCACATGATCAAGTAGTATTTTTCATTAATATTTTCATGCCACTTGAAACTTTGTTAGCAGACCAACAAAAACAGAATCAAAATGAAATTATAATTGGATCCAACAAAACAGAGTTAATATCAAGAATCGATCCGTAAACTTAGCCCTTGTCCAATTTTAGTCCTTTTGGTGCTAATTTTTTGTCCAAAACTAGAAAAAGAAAAAGAAAAATACAGGACTAAACTTGGACACCATAAAGAACCAAAATTGACACCAAAATGACCAAAATTAACAATATATAGGACTAAACATAACATGCAAGACACAATACAATAAAATTTGATCCAAAATAAAACATATTCAAAACGACATACCTATCAAACAGCTGCTCTTTGCAAAGCTTGGTGAAATTATCCGTATACATAGAGAATATGCTGTCAAGTCGTTTGAAATATTTTGTGGTCTCGTTCATAGGCAATATGTCCCACACTTTCAAGACTTGCCTGTAGATGGTGTCCTTTACTATATCAATGGAGCAAACAACATATTATATGTCAACCTTGAAAAGTTTCAAAACATAGGAAGAGTTCTCGCATTTCCGGTCCACGTTTACTTTTTTGGGACGCCAACCACTTGCAAGCTTCATTAAATACTTAATGGCTAAGTTCTTAACCCTTGGGAATTTCAGATTCTGAAAAGATTTTCGAAAGTTGTCGCTGAATAAAACCTAAAGATGCACAATACATATTGTTAGGGAAAAACAAGCAACATTTAAGACATAGAAAGAAAATAGATAAAAACCAAAAAACCTCAACTATATTAAGCACAATGTAAACAAGCAAGCAAGAAATAGTTTCAGTGTGAAACAAAAGCAAATATTACAGAAAAAGTAAAAGAGTTAAGTTTGAATCCGTTTTTAAACACGAATAAAATTTTAAGACAGATGAATATCATAGGACTATAATACATGACAAAAAACATTTATTTGGTGTTAATTAGAGTAATAAATTAAAAAAAACATACTGAAATATCATAAAAAAAATCTGAGTACCTGCCATCTTAAATTCTTGAAATGTACACTGTCCTCACTGAGAAGATCATCAAGTTGTTCCAACTCTTTTTTTACGTCTATGATAGTTTTGTCTAGGTCACAATCTTCCCCAGCATTGAAGAAACATTTTCTCTTCTTAGCATCAGATACTAAGGCTGCCCAAACTGAGTCACTATTACTCAGAGTTCTTTCATTTCCGATTATCCAGAGACAGTGACTAAGAAAAAGAGGGAATAATAATCATTAGCTGTGTTGGAACCTTAAACAGAAAAAAGGGGGAAAAAAAAAGCAATATTAAATATGTGATTGCATACCGAGCTCTTGTCAGGGCAACATTGGTTCTTTGAGGACTACACAAAAAACCAATGGAACCACCTCGGTGAGACCTTACAGTTGATATAATTACAATGTCTTCTTCTCCACCTTGAAAACCATCAATGTACTTCACCTTAAGGGTAAACCTATCAAGGTTATCATACTTAGGTGGAAGCTTATCTTGAATTGCTGCGACTTGAGCAGCATACGGAGATATCACACCAATACTGAGTTTCTCTTTCGAGACGCTCCATTCTGTTCAATAATACATTTAGTAAGTAATAGAGATACACAAAAGAGGGTAGTGCATTATGCCTTATTAAAATCATCAGAAGGACAGAAGCTGAATGGAAGAATATAAACAAATGATAGCCATTCTGTTAAGGACTAACTGTATATTATATGTCATATATTATGAATCTATTTGAGGTGAAAAATCACTTTCTCAAGTTTAACACAAATAACATCAGTACGTCCAATCAATATGAGGGTTGTAGGGTTCATATCCTCAACAGATTAGACTGGGGAACTCAAATTCCATACGAACATGGGTACAGAAAACAGATTCTTATAGTCATTACATAGTAATGAAGCTGTGGGAACTGTATGAGCTAGATTTATATTAATGCTACAGGGTTCAAATTCTCTCTCAAATTAGTAACTTGGTTCTTTTTTTTGTTTTAAAATTATAATGTCATGCTTGATGCGTCAGGGTCATCCTATGCTTCAAGTAAACGAATTTTAAATTTGATACAAGGAACTGAAAAATCACCGAAGACGACCAAACATAAATCCATCAATCCATAAACAGACTGAACCTTTGATTATTTTGGAAACATTAGATGTATTGTCAGAAAATAGAAACTAATATATTGCAGTTATCATGTTTGGAACAATTCCGTCGCACATCGTACCTTTGAAGAGTTTACGCAATAGTTTTAATATCACAGCAACCTCAACCATGTTCCTTCTACTGCGAACAACATCGTCCAATTCCTCTCTACCATCACACACATTGATAAGTGAATAAGGACCAAACATTCTCCCCTGAAGATAACATCTTTCGTAGCTTTTGCTCTTCACGTTAGGCGCATTCAATATCTGGTTGTCATAGAAATTTGAATTTGGAAACCGACTTATTGATGGATGCATCCTGTATTTCATATTAAGCAGATGCTTTGAATGACCCATTGAGCTCAATCTTTCAAATAAACTTCTTACAAATCCAGCTTCTTCAGACAGCTGCATAAAAACAAATCATTAACATTTAATGACCACCACGGAACACTACATTGATGAATTAATTACTCAAGGCAAATACTAATATGCACCATTGCACCATGCAACTCAAGTGCTTTTTTAAATGGTCTTAGTTGTTTTTCTAAAAGGTATTAGTTGTTTCAATAAACAGTATTAGTTGCTATAATTGAACAGTATTAGTTACCTTGCTGTTAACTGTAGCCGGTAATTGACATTCATCACCAACCAGGATAGCATGCTTCACATATGGGAGCTGAAGGGCTATACATGTTTCACACTCCTTGACCTGAGCAGCTTCGTCAATGACCAGAAAGTGAAATGGCTCGATATTTGCAGAATGTAGCTTGTATGAAGATGAAGTTGTGCAAAATATCATAGAAGCCTTTTGGAGACAGAACTCTGAAGTTAAAGTTTTGGCGGTGAGAAAATTGACAAGTGGAAGGCTAAGATTACCCAGAGAAGCGTGAAGAGATCTTAGAATAGAGCAACTCCGGCTTCTGATATACAGTAATGATGATGTGTCCACAAATGATTCAGGGCCAATCACTGCCGGTTGTAGGAAGATGGTCTCTAACTCGCTAGATGTCAAACTGTCTTCAAACAACAACATTTCGAGAGAGTCAAGTAGAGATATAAGTTGCACAATGCTTTGACAATTCTCTTCCTGAATGAAACTTCTCGGTAAATGAGTGAAGAATGTCAACAAGCATTCTCTCGCAGGTGATGCAGCACGAGTAAATCGAACTCTAGCAAACTCCAAAAATGATTGGGACACAGAATCCCGGACTTCATCATCTGGAAGATCGTTTGATTTGATTTGCTCATTCTCCGTGAAGACCTGATACTGAGAAAAACAATGTTCAAGAAAATCGAGCATGGTTGATATACAATGTTTCCAACCAGTTAATGGTACTAAGAAATGTGCAAGCCTCTCAACACGATAATCTAAAAGAATTTCTTGGATATCTGATCCGACTTTGAGATTATCCTTATTCCCAAAGATGAGCATGTCTCCTAGAGGACAAGACAAGAGGTTCTTCTCACTTTCTGTTTTAAAGGAATTTCTCACGAGTGCTGCCACCCGAGAGACTAGTTCCGTGATTGCAATATTTGTTGGAGCACAGACGAGAATCCTCACGTTCATTTTTAAGAGAGTATAAAGCAAAATACTTAAGGTCGACGTCTTGCCAGTCCCAGGTGGACCCCATATGAGCTCAACAGAAGGCTGGTGGATGCATCCAATTCTGCGTAAAGTAGAAAATTGACCCACGTTGTGATTCATTTAACTTGGAGAGTAAAGTCGATCCAAATTTCTCCTCCACTTCAATGTGGTAATTGAGAGGGCAAATTTCACAATTTTCTTGACCCTGTTTTAAAAAAAAACAATCATTTAAAATTAAGGAGTAACCCGTCCTGTCAGCAAAGAGAGTATGAACATAGAAGCATGGATTAATCATGTCAACTCCAAAAGATTTTATGAAATAAATGAAGATCTAAACATTCCATAAAATGAACATTTTTATAAGCTTCAAATATCAATAATTTGGTTAAAAGATAACATGGAAGGATGAAATGTGGTTACAGTGAAGGCCCAATTTATATAGTTTCTAGAAGTGGAAAAAAGGAAAATGAAAAATATACAACATAGAAATTGAGAAGCAAGTATAAATTACTAAAAGCAATTTAAATTTTCTCAGTATATAAAAACAAACAAGAAATGCTTTGGAGCAGAATAGCATACCATGTCATCCTTGGTTAATACTTTTTTAATGATCCCAAGATTTTTTCGCATTCTCAATGCATTCCATATTCTCTTCTGTGTGGTAATGTTCGCCAAGTGAACCACATAGAGTGGCTTGCTTTCTACATCTTCAACATTAATGCCGCCAGCTGTTTTCAGTTTGAAACCAGGTAATGTGCTATTATCACCGCTCCCATCCTCAAAATTTTTTACTACAGACGACACGATATCGTCCAGCCAACACGTTGCAGGTCGGAAACACTTTCAGGCCTTAAAATTGAAAGTAGAAAAAAATCACCAGGTAATGTTCTGTAAGGATCTTTGCCACCATCACTTATTCGGTTTTCCCATCGGTCAACTATTACTCTGTATGATCCTGTCTCGTGTTTTAACTCTTTGAAAGATGTTACTTCGGCATAAGGAGCATTGTATACGGTTTCAGGGCGGATGCAAGTTCAGTCGTGTTTCTTCTAATAAAGGGTAGACATATGAGGTAAGATAGTGATCCACACTATCAAACGATTCTGGGATCTTCTCCACCTAATTGTCAAAGGAAATTATATTAGAAAACAACAAACTGAATGTCAAATATAAAATGTAAATGCCAAGTACATATAGAAGAAACATTCTCCTGTTCTGGAAAAGATGTGTTTAATTACATTCCTAATTCATTTGTCATGGTTTTGTAGAAAAGGAAAATGCATAAAAAATTAACCTCACCCACCCCAGATATTAATAGTCATTTTTCATTCTTCTAACCTAAGCATAAATTAGTAAGTTTCTGTAACAAATTCCTTATCTATCACCCCGAAAACGACATTTAAAATAAACATCAACAAGTACTATTGGAGACCATAATAAACAACAATACACATCACTATCATCTTAAGCTTTCTCCAATTACTCATCCTAAAGAAAGCTAATTCAAAAGTCTTCAATATCTGATAAAAAAACCAAGAGAAACAAAAATAACAAGTCTACGTGAAACTAATTTCATCATATATTACCCTTTTAATCAGATTACAGTAAATTTACATTAAAGGTAAATCTAAAAAGAAAACAATATTGGCAACAAAATTTAAAATATACCTGAAATTTGTACAGATTTTCATCAAAAATATCTTCAATAGACCACGAGAAGTGCAAATCAATAAACTCATCTTTAAACCCTGATCCCCTGCTACTGCCTGCACTGTAAAAACCAACTTCTCCAAAATGTCCTTGTATTTTCAACAGAAACCCTGCAAATACAAGGACGAATGAGAAATAAACACAAGCATTAAATTGTTGCATTCATGAATGAACAAGTATACCATGCATCAAAAACAGAGACAAATGGGTTTTCTCTGTGGTGAAGAAATAGTGTGGATAAATGAAAAACCTTATATTGTCGTACGCCTACTACAGTACGGGGAAGGATTGAAGAAATTTTATGGGAAAAGGAAATGCATTGATCATTCTGAAAAGGTGGGAAAGTGAAGAATGATTGATTGCGTGGAACGACTCAAAAAATTATATAAAATATTAAGGCGTGGATTGAACCGGACAGTCTTGTGCTTTCAAATGATTTTATATATTACTCTAATCAACTTCTTAACTAATAATCTCTGCGTCCTAATGTATTCTTGTTCGCTTTCTTTTTATGGACATCTCACTATAATTGTCCTATTACATAAAAGGGAAAAGTAAAGTTTCACTAACTATTATTTTAATATTATTCCTCTCATTTTTTATTTCAACTATCTCAAATATCTTTACTTTTCAGCTATTAAATACTACAAAGATCACTATCTATTATTTTAATATTATTTCTTAAATAATTCAACCAAAATAAGTGACACAAATACACTGGAACGGAGGGAGTATAATTTTTTTCTCAACATTTATATTTATCAAATGATTTTATATATTACTCTAATCAACTTTTTAACTAATATTGTTCAGATATATAGAGCGCGATAAAATTTATTGAACAAACTAATATTAATATTGTATTATTGTTCAATATTTACACTTATCAAGTGATTGATGTTGCACTAATCAATTTCTAAACTAATAAGTACATGCATTTCGTTTACTTTTTTCAGCCTGACTCTTAATTTATCAATTCAAACTTGTAGTCATAAGCAATAGCCTGACTATTAATTTATCAATTCAAACTTGTAGTCATAAGCAATAATTAACAATATCATAAGGAATAATGGTCAATACTACAACCTATAATTAACAATATTTTGTGCATTAATCAATAATAACATAAGCAACACTCAGCAATACCACAACTAAAAAATCAACAATACTATAGACATTAGCAGTAGTACCCAAAAGAATAATTAGGAACATCACAAGGAATAATAAGCAATACACAAACATTAATTAACAATACCATAACACAATTAATAATATTAATATATCATATACATTAATTAGTAATATCACAAAGTATAATTAAAAAATACCACAAACAATAATTAGCAATACCAATATCATATAGGAATGGGCATAAATCCAAGAAGTAATGGAAAATTGAACTAAAATGGACATAATTCCAAAACCCAGGCCATAGTTCTAATATAAAAATAAAAATTGTCACATAAAAATTATTTAAACCAGATTGAGAACAAAAAATTAGTGAGCAAAAGATGCTTATAATAATGAGAGTGAATAGAAGAGAAAGAGAATATGAGGAACAAAGAACTTTAATTAGTTTTTATCGTAGACAAAAACTCATATGAGACAATATCATGCATGAAATGGGGTATAACCAAGCACAAATCACACCTATTTCTCCCAAAATATTAAAGTGATAATGTTCAACTTATGCCACGTCTCATCATAAGACGGTCTCATTCAAATGTGCCTCTTTATCGTATAACGATAGAGAATTGAGACAACAATGTTGTTACTCAGTGTCACGACCTCTTTTACTTAACCAAATATAATACGAATATATGCATAATTCAACCTATAAATTTACTTTTTTTTTTTACCTAAACAACATAATATCATTTAACTTCCAAATTCACATATTGTTGAACTCACAGATTAAATCAACGATAAACATTATTGAACTTGCAGTTAATTCAACGATAATCACTAAATAACAATTAAATCTCATAATACACGAAATATCCACGTATCACCAATTAACGCGATTAAATTAGAAAATTCTAAGTTAGACATTTTAGTTAAAAATGAATTTCTACTTATCAAGAATACGAGAAACGTCGACACCCCGAACTCTTAAATCCCTTTATCGCCTCCCTCTAAAAAAATTTAATTCAGCAACACTCCCCAATTATTAATTAATTAAATTAGTAATACACTCCTCTTTGTTTATACTTATATTCATCCAAATTATGATTCACTATTTATTCCGTCACATTTCCATGGTAACAATAATGAATTCATAATTAGTTGAATCCCATTTTAATACATTAATACAAATTGAAAAAGTGTGCTCTCAACATATGTTCTGCAATATTTCTTATTAACAAAAATCCAATTAAAACTTAACTTAATAAATTCTTAACTCATACGTGTGAATAAATCATGTGAATGAATCAGTCTCAAAAAAAAAGCCGTATGAATACCGTTGAAAGATTAGAGATCAATAAAATCTTATCACAAAATATATAATTTAAATTGTATAGAAACTTGCTAATTTGAGATTGAGTGGGTCTCATGCATACTCAATTGCACCGTGCATTAATAGTGCATTTTAAAATGTGCGCTTGTTATATCGAAAAGTGCAACTTATTTACACTGAAGCGTGCAACTATTAATATGGAAAAATAGTTGCACGCCCGATGTAAACTAATTGCATTTTTCGAAGATAACAAGTCGCATGTTTTTAAAATGCGTTATGAGGAAACGATGTGGCGGGTGCATACAAAACCCGGCCTTTGGGCTTAACCAAGTAAAATTCTATTCTTAATCCTATGATCATTATATTATAAATATAATAGTACCAATTAATTTCCTTTATATGTCTTCAACATCATGAATAGAAGAAACATACATATATATTTCCTACACTACGCAACTATTTTCTGTGTCGGAGCATGATTACCTTTCTCGTAGAAATCTTCACACGAGATACATACAAAGGGCACTATTATTGACGACGGATTGATTATGCATGAAATCGTTTCTATATCTTCCAATGCAAACTTAGATAGTATTTAGAATCCTCCTTCTTTTATGCTCTAAACACCTTTTATTCTCCTCGTAAAAGGAGAATCGTCTTCAAGATGAATCCACAAGTAGGAGTGAACTTTTTTCTTTGATGAACATCCACAGCAGTTTTGATCCATTCTTGCATCATTGGGAGGTAGGAACTGTAATATTCTCATTTCTCCTTGCAAGCTGGCGGCAAAGTGCAAAACAGATAGACATATAAGCGGACTTGTAAATGTAGGACATTATGTTTTCAAAATCTTTTAAATCTAGGTGTTGAGATATTTTAGTTTTGATTAATTATGCCAAAACATTATCAACTTGTATTTTTGAAGCTAATCTCGGATAACAAGTAGAGGGGGAACGAGAGAACAAATTGAGGGGAACTCACGAAATCAGACGAAGATGATCGAGATCGAGCCGAAATTTGTCGAGATCGAATGAGTAGGATGAGTTAGAGTATGGTGATGGTGAACAAGAATAAACATATCTTGATTTTTAGAAGAAATCGATCTGATCTTGATCTGGTGGTGATGTAGTTCTTGAATCTGGTGACTGATCTTTCTTGACCGGATCTGGTGACGAGATCTGGTGACTGATATTCTTGACCGTAATGACAAGCCCGACACGATCTTCTTGACGGATCTGGTGACGAGATCTGGTGACGGATATTCTTGACCAAAGTCTGGTGACGATCTTCTTGACAGTCTGGTGACTGATGTTCTTGACCGAATCTGGTGACTGATCATCTTGACAGATTGATTGACGAATCTGGACGACTGATGTTGTCTTGTCGATCTTCTGTCTTGTCGATCGATCGGAGACCGTAAATCTGCAGACCAGATTTCTAAAGACCAGATTCTGCAGACGAAATTTGCATACGGATCAAGCGACTTAATCGGAAGAGCCGAACAAATAATAAGACGAGTTGAAATCGATTCAGTTAGACACACAAAAGGAGCCGCCTAATAAGAAGACAACACATATTGATGTGACATAAAGGCTTCGAGGAAAAGTGCAAAAGGACAAAAAAATCTTTGGAAGTTATTAGTATGGATTTGAATATTACTTTCCAACGGTAATATTTAAATCCACACTATAAATACATTGCACTATCTTCAAAAAAGAATAAGATGGAGGATCTGCAAAAGTGAAATTAAAGCCAAATATTCAAGCAACTCCATTCATAGAACACGAGCAAAAGAAATACACACATATATTCAAAAGTGTTCTACCTAGATCTAAGCACAAATGCTATATCCTAAGTTTAGAGATTTTTTTCCATCCTTAGCATTGAGGCTAAACAAATGTAAGGAAAATCTCAACCTAGTTTGAAACAAACAAACCTTACCCAAATCATCGGTTAAGTTTGTAGGTGAGTGTGAACTTCGGTAAACATCTAGCAATCCCGAAAAAGGGAGGGTAGGCGATCACGAGGGTGATAAGTCCCGTTTGAGTGAGAACTTCGGTAAACATCTAGCAATCCCGAAAAGGGAGGGTAGGCGATCCCGTGAGGGTGATAAGTCCCGTTTGAGTGAGAACTTCGGTAAACATCTGTTGGTTAAGTTGGTGCCCCATGAAGGGAAGAGTGGATGTAGGGCCGAGGTTGTCAGAACCACTATAAAAATCGTGTGTTCTTATTTGCTTTCATATTAAGCGTCATACATACTTTAGCAAATCTGCAAAACATTCAAAAAATAATAATTTAAGTCACCTCCCATTGAGATTTTTTATGAGTTTTAAATCGGGTTTTTCGGGACCAACAAGTAGTATCGGAAAGCGGGGGTTCAAGTGTTCACTAGATTTTAATGTGAACACCGAGGCGGATTTTTTATTAAAACTCATTTAGTTTAAAATGCATAAATTTTATAAAATTCATGGAGGTTGACAATCATCTTCTCATTTTAAAAATGAAAACAATGTTCTTCATCATTTCTCTTGTTTAACTAACCTTTGTTTTTTCTCGTATATTTTTATTGTTAGTTAGTTTTTGGCATCATTATCAAAAGGGGGAAATTGTTGAGATATTTTAGTTTTGATTAATTATGCGAAAACATTATCAACTTGTATTTTGAAACTAATCTCTGATAACAAGTTGAGGGGGAACGAGAGAACAAATTGAGGGGAATTCACTTAAATCGCATTGAAGATGATCGAGATCATTTAGATAAGAGGCGAGGACCGATCGAGATCGGATGAGTAGGATGAGTTCTGAATAAAGTGATGAGTTGAACAAGAAGAAACATCTTGATTTTTAAGAAGAAATGTTGATGGAAGGTCGATGCGTTGTTCGATGTAGCTTGCGTATCGCAAATTAATCCGACAAATAACACCAGATGTGCACCGGAATTGACAAGTCATTGACTGCGCAGTACCGGGACCGACGTCGTCAATCGTATCGCACCGATCATATGTCGAATTGCGTACCGACCGATGTCACCGTACGCAGTTTTAACAGACGCAACGACCGATGTTGCCGACTGTGCACCGACCGACGAGATGTCATTAATTTACGCGCTTGGACTCATATGTCATTGACTCGATAAGTTGTGCCGACCGATTCAATTGCGGCCGACGATCAGAGACCGTAAATATGCGCACTGCATTTCTACACAGACTAGATTGCACTGCAACTGCAGATACCGTATCAAAACGCACTGCAATCGTAAGAGCCGAATAAAGAATAAGATGAAATGAAATCATTCAAGTGACATACAAAAAGCGGTGACCAATAAGAAGACAACACACATATTGATGTGATATAAAGTCTGAATGAAAAGCAAAAAAGGACAAAAAGAAAAATTTGAAAGTTATTAGTATGGATTTGAATATTACTTTCCAGCGGTAATATTTAAATTCACACTATAAATACATTGCACTATCTTCAAAAAGAATAAGATGGGGATCCGCAAAGTGAAATTAAAGCCAAATATTCAAGCAACTCCATTCATAGAACACATAAAGAAATATACACATATATTCAAAAGTGTTCTACCCTAGATCTAAGCACAAATGCTATATTCTAAGCTTAGAGAGATTTTCCCATCCTTAGCATTGAGGCTAAACAAATGTAAGGGAAAATCTCAACCTAGTTAAACCAAACAAACCTTACCCAAATCGACGGTCGGTTAAGTTTGTAGGTGAGTGTGAACTCGGTAAACATCTAGCAATCCCGAAAGGGAGGGTAGGCGATCCCGTGAGGGTGATAAGTCCCGTTTGAGTGAGAACTCGGTAAACATCTAGCAATCCCGAAAGGGAGGGTAGACGATCCTGTGAGGGTGATAAGTCCCATTTGAGTGAGAACTCGGTAAACGTCTGTTGGTTAAGTTGGTGCCCCATGAAGGGAAGAGTGGATGTAGGACGAGTTGTCCGAACCACTATAAAAATACGTGTGTTCCTATTTGCTTTCATAATAATGTCATACATACTTTAGCAAATCTGCATAACATTCAAAAAAAAAAAATTAAGTCACCTCCCATTGAGATTTTACGAGTTTTAAATCGGGTTTTTCGGGACCAACACTAGGACAATCATACAACTCATGTGACATTTCAGCCCCACTTGAGCTTATTCAGACTCGATTGTTTAGCATTTATAGATTTTAAAACTTATTATCCTACATTTTCAAGCCCGTAATATTATTGTTCTTTAAACACAATCCCCTAAGTTACAAGCCTAGAAACACAACCCCCTTGGTTGAATTTCTATGGTTATTTTTCATTGCCCAGATTAAACCTTGAGCGTCCATCACCCGCATTGATAACCGTTCTGAGATTTAGAGGCACGATGATGGAGAAATCAGGGACCATTGGGAGTGGAGAAAGGAGGGGGAGGGAAAGAAAAGCAAAAAGAGGTGCAGAGAGAAAGAGGAAAGAAAGGGTTTTCCAGAGGAGATTCCATTTGTCAATTTGGTGAGAAACATCCTCTTATTATATAATAAGATTATTATTATTATTATTTTATCAATATACGATTTGTGTGCATGAAATATTTTTGAAAGACCATATTATAGAGAATAATATTTACAAAACAAAATATTAGAAGTCAAGATCATCCTTCAAAGTAGATATGCTAGGGTTGAGATTCCTACATACCAAAATATTGATTGTTTTACTTACAAGAACCAGCACTAACAAAGAGCAGCATCAGAGTTTTCAAGATAAAACTGGGCTTACTTCTTTCCTTTCCCTTTTCCTTTCTTCGCCCTCTTGTTCTTGTTATTTCCTTTACCCCGAGTAATTTCAGCTTCTTGGTTGCCCAAATTGGTTACACCAGCTTTTGAAGCAATGGTCTTTCTATCATCAGTACCACGACCGTTGTCTGAATTTTTGTTGTCTTCGATCTCTTCAGTGACAACACCACCATTTGGATCATTCTCCACGTTGAGCAAACTCAGTAATGCATCCACTTTGGGCCGACTTTCGTCCAAACTCTTGAGCATTCCTCCAATCTTGGACATTGTTTTATCATTGAAATCACTGCAATCATGTATTGTTGTTTAAGTTGAAAAAGATAAAGGCAACATCACAGTAAAACATATTTGTATCATGTAAAAACACTAAAATAAGGATTTGTCCAGCAAAAGTGAATTTAGAAACCAGATAACCAAAGTCGCATTAAAATACACACGAAAGAAAATCGAAAAGTTGCCATAATATTAGGCCCTTTCACCAACCTAGTAAGTTCTAATCAATTCTATCCTTGCTAAAAGCAATCCCACAACATAAGTATAAGGCCAAAAATTATCATTGAAAAGACTATTATTTCCCCATATATCAACTTGATTACTGAAAAGAAACATTTTTTTGTTAATTTTTTAGTGACTAACCTTGTAGACAACAAAGAAGAAAGTGTGTTGAGTTCCTCAATTATGCTGGTGGCATCACACAACGAAAGTGCATTGTCAATAGAACGAGACACCTGCTTCTTTAACTTCGCAAATGCATCTGTTAAAGAGTTCACATGCTCCCTCACTTCCAACTGCAAAGTAGGTTATGTATTCTAGTCATGTGAATCATATCAGCCAAGAGATCGTTAAAACAAAATTAATATTACCTTCTTTTTGAAGACAAGACTCCGCACATTTTCATTGTTTCCATCTTTTAGTGACTCGAGTGCATCAGAGATTTCCCCAAAAAGTGTCCAGTTTATTTGCAGTCTTTCTTTACCGGTCTCATCCTCGAGTTTGAATCCATTTCCAATGTCGATTTACTAAGGATTTCACGGTTGCACCCTTACCTTCATCGCTGCCAACAGAAGGAACCCCAATGCTAACTGATTTGGTAGCAATTGTTTCAGTAACAGTTGGTGAAATTTCACTGCTCTTGGGAAACAGTGCTTCCATTATCCCATTTCTAGATGTGAAGAATCTCAACTCAAGCAAAATGGCATTAGGATATGCAAACTTGCGTAGTGTTCTCCTCGGCTTCTACAATCACAAGAGGATCCCCAATAGCTTTGAATGCATCAGCAACTGCTGATAGATAAGAATTATCATTCCTCCTTCTGGATCGAAGGGCTTCATAAAATCTTCTTGGCAGCTGACAGCTGATTTGAGGTATCGTAGCATGTCAAAAATTACAGCGAAGGAGAATCGAGTTCAGACATGATACACAAAGAATCACAAATAATCTCAGGAGCAACACTGGAAAATAGTGCTTGCAATCGTCGACAAGTTTTAATCCATTCTAAGGTCACCGGACTGTTGGAAAGACATTCTTGAACCACTCTGACAACAAAGTTGAAGATGGTCGCTGAATAGTATTAGGCGTTTGTGACTATACAGGCTCCTGGATTGGTATCTGATGGCAGACACATCAAATGTTCGATAAGCGAAGATTTGGAAGTGAAAAAGTAACCCTGAGAATGAGGAACCAGAATCAAAAGCCTTTCCACAAGATAAAAGAAATGATGTGGAGATATATAGTCAAATGCCCTCCAGTGGACATTATAAGTTTCTTCAAGTGCTATATGAAACTGTCGGCTCAAAGCTTCATCAAAGCATCTCAATGGAGAAACTTGCACACATTCTGATGAAGCATCTGTTACTACACCTTCTTTAATTGGCTTGTTAGATTCAGATTCCTTTGAAGAATATGATTTCGATGATTCCCCTTAGGTTCTTAATGAATGACTTCCAAGATGTGTCCTTAGAATGCCCAACAATTCCATCGCTTACGCCATGATTGAGCTCGCTAGCTCCCAGCATTATCATCACCGATCGACCAATCTGACCATAGGTTAGATCACTCTTCTTGCTGATATTTCTAGAAACAAATTCTTCAAGTAAATTCCTGGAAAGGACAGTTTCTCTCAAAAGATATCATGTTTTCTGATATAGACTCTCGACAGTCCAATGGGAAAACCAACCAAAAGTAATTAGTTGATAACTGCAGAAAATCTTGCAGCTTCCTGGCTTCAAAAGGGCTCATATTCACTGATTTCGAATCGAGGAAGAACTTCGCTATGTCAAAAATCTGAAACAGGCATACACTTTGGCAGTACTTTGAAAATTGCTTCAAAGTCAAACTCTTTGTAAAGCCCTTGAAGAGCTTCCAACACTCTAAGTCCAACAGAAACAAACTCTTGATGCCAATACTTTCTAGCAGCTGATGCGAAATAGCGAGCTTCTAAAGTCATCACATTTCTGTTCTTCCTCATGAACCCCTTATCGACATTTTTTACCCATGCAGCATCAGGGTTCATCAAGTGAAAGGCGGTACTGAAATCATTGAGCAACCTCACTCCAAAGTAATTAAGACAGAATCGAACAGTACCTTCAGGTTTTATGAAATCTGACCTCTCAAGATCGTCAAGACATTCTAAGATATTCAAACTGTGTGACTTCCATAAGTTCCAAAGATAAAAAAGTGTTCCACCAGAAACTTGATTCCTCAAAATTCTTTCCTCAAATGACTTTGGATTGAGATGCAGTACTGAATCCAACTGATCAGACTTATGCTGAAAATGTCGTCAGAAGTTTACGAACAGAGAGAATTTCACCAATTGGAGTATTATGTTCCTTTGAAGAACTGTAACACAACATCAATTCTGAAATGTTCTTCTGCTCGTATGACAGTATAGTAACCTCAGCACAAATGGATGCATGAAAAGTTTCAGAAACCTTTTGTGCGGTGCATCTCGCTTTACTTAAAAGAGCCACCTTTTGAGGAAACGACTTTAGGGGCCACCCTCTATTTCCAGACATCCATAGAGAGTTAGAAAGGACATAAGAAAGTATCAACAAGCACGCATCTGCAAACTGTTTCGCCTTTTCTAACAGATCAATCTCACGTAGAATGTATCCCAAACTCTTCGCAATCTCAGCAGCCTTATTGAAATTTCCCGACTCTTCCTCCAACACTAAGAGCTCTTCAAGGCAGTCCAAAGACTTCAAGAAGTTACATTTAGTCTCAGTTGAATTGAAAGCTCGTACATACTTCATTAATGATGCATTGTCCTTTGCATTATAACATTGCAAAGCACAACTTTCCAGGAACTCTTGAGCAATTTTGTCAATCTCCTTGAATCTAGCCATAATTGAACTATTAAGTGAAGCTTGCTCTTTCCAGTACTCAATATACTGCAAACCGAGGTCATAACAATTCCCTTTGGTGCAAGCTGACAAGCACTCTCTGAAGAAGTTTCCTTGGCATACACTTCTGAAGCAGTTTTATGGTTTCAGCTAATAAGAAACACTCACCAGCTCTTGTTAGCCCTGATGTACCACACTTCTCCAAATAAATCCTTCCTGCACAGTCATAAGGCAATGATAAACACTGTAAATAATAATTAATGAAAATTGGGCTAAAACTATTTAAAAGCTCCCACCTCTTAAATTCTCAGCTTTTAGTTTGTGATACAACATAAAACTTCAAAACAGGACATAAATATGCATTAATATAAGATTTTTCAACCAGGTGCTGTATGCATATATGATATATCTAACAAAAAATAAAGTATTTGAGACTGTCTACCAAATATAATTGTTAACAAAAGGATTCTGGGTTTGGAATCATATTTCAGAATCGTGTTACGCCAAAACACATGTTTTAATTTATATTTGAGTGTAGTATCTCCTGTAATAGTTTTGTATGAAATGGTTAAAAAGTATATCCTTGCATAAATGTTGCACAACAAAACTTACATATTTTAACTATACATTAATGTGTCTCTTTTATTTCAATTGATTCATATGCACCATTTTTTTTAACTTGCTAGTTGAGAACAACCAAAAATTAAGTTTTGATCAAAATCAAATTAAGTTTCGAAGTTTGGTTTACAAAAAGAGATGAATTCAACTAAAACCAATTTTTAGTGGCCTATCTCAAGCTGATGAAGGATTTAATTAATCGTGATTCTAATTTGAATTTAGAAGACTATATGATGAGGGCTCAAGTGTATCATTAATCTATAACTTACCTGCTCTTTCATAGTCACCCAAGTTGCAGAAGCATTCTGCTGCAGATTCAACTCTGTCGAATATTTCTGCAGCCTCTCTAAGCATAATATTAGCCTCTTCAGGTTTTGAACTACAAAGAGTGTCGACTGCATCTCTAAGTTCAGAGGCTTTCGCTCTTTTCTCCCATGTTTCTTCGCCGGCCTTCTCAAAACACATTATTGCCATATCATAGTTTTTCTCCCAAAAAAAAAAAAAAAGAACAACATTAATTATAATTACCAAAAGAACAGACAGAAAACACATAAAAGAGCAACAAAACCTTGATTCCTCGGGATTTCCACTCTTCAGGGGTGCTAGTCCTTTGCATTGCTGCTGCAAGAGAATCGTCTAATTTTGTCACTTGCACAAGACACGACCTTCTCCAATAATCAAGAATGGGCTTAGAGAGCTCCACATTATTTTCGCAGATCCATAACCTTTGCCTTGTTCGAGTAATCGCCACATATAATTGTTTCAATTCCAAGCACAAGATATTGTGTCTTGACTGACTAAAACTCGGAAAGGACATTGAAGAATCACCATCGAGAAGATTTTTTTCTTTCAAGAATTCATACACAACTCTCCATTGATTACTCAAAGGCGATGAACCAAAGAAGTTGTAAAACAGAACAACCTATAATATGCAACACAAAAACAAAAGATTAAAACTAATGGCAACAAATAATGAGATAATAATAAAAATATTGCATGTAAGGTAAAAGCAAGAACGAGAAAGTAATAAACAATAGAGAGGAAGAAATTACTAACCTGAAACTCAAGGCCCTTGCACTCTCTCTAGTATAGTTAAAACAAGAGCTTGCTGACCAACATAGCTAGAAATTTCCTTTCTTGCGGAAGTATCCCGTTCTAAAAATAACCTAGTCAGCACCAAAACCAACCCATTTCTCGCCACACTTCCTGCCTTGTCCAAATATTTACATTATCAATCATCACCGCCAGACTCAGGGCAACAGGAGACTCTCCATATATAAGACTAGTCTCTGGAGGCAATGAATCGATCGATTGTGGGAAATAATGGCAAATAAGATCAATGACACTTTGTGCTAATCTAAGAACTCCAGTATGAGTACGAAAATTTTGAGACAAATTATACATATTAGATATGAGTCCTTTATCTCTTCTTCCTGATATACTAGAGTTCCTAGATTTCTTTAAAAATTCAGTATAGAACAAGGACCTGATATCTTCGAATCTAAAGTCAATCCCTCTAGCAATGGTGCATGCAAGATATCTCCGGAAAACACAAATCCTTCATCGACATTTTTATAGATATATCTGAAAATGGAGATTTGCCTCATGCTTAGGTCCTGCACTTCATCAATGTACACAAAGTCCATTTTATCACCAAGAAGATCTTCACCCTTGATTCTGAGATGAATGTCATTCACAAAATCGAAGACGATCGAAATCCTGGCGCTCCAACTTCATTTTTCGTAGTCCTCAAATATATCAAAAATCATATCTCTCGTCTCTCCTAAGCAAGGTGGATACCCTACTCTCGGATAATGATATGTAGTCCTGCCTACTTAAGCTTTTGAATCACACGTGTCACCATCTTGTAGACCTCCTTTAATATGTGACATAATTTTAGTGAAAACTCTTGAAGAATCGAGATTCATTGTTAACTTTGCATTAAAATAGGGTCAGTACAAGGACCGAAATCGATCATACGTAACCTCCTTCTTTCTCATGAAAGTCTGCAGTGCAACTGATCTTCTACTTTCATAATGCGAGGTGTTTCTTACATCAACAAACCTCGAAAATATGAATTACCCAGTGCCATCAAGCATCATTAGAAACTTGTGAAATGTGATAATCGGGGTACTTTTTCCGATCAATGCCAAGAAACGTGTCTGGGATATCTTTAAATTCTGCCATTTCATCAACATCATCCACACCAATGAAGTTGTCACTTCGAGAGAAGTTTTTCAGTGGCAAAGCTGTAAATATCATAAAGATTAGACACACGTAGGTGGGAGTAAGGCAATTATCCATAAATGCATCAAGAAAAATGTTGTTGCATTGTGAAACAGAGTAGGGTATTGAAAACAGGAATTGTAGACAGTGTTAAAATATATTCTACTTTTCAAAGGTCAAAAAGGTATATTCATGAATGTCATTTGTCAACAAATTTGAACTTCAATAATTTGCTTAAGGTGGTGTTTGCAACTTCAATTGAGGGGCTAAAGCACTTATTTTTAAGTTGCCCCCTCACAACTTGTTACTTTTTAAGTGCTTTTTCACTATTCATTAGTAGTTGCAAACACACCCTAAATAGTGTAACTCAAGAAGCTGCATTGTTCCGGAGAATGCTCTCGGCATACAAGGCAAGTTAACACAATTAATGAAACAAGCTTAATTAAGTATTACGAAATCCTCGGAACTATGTTGGGTTGTAATTCAAATATGACAATCTTCATAGTTCAACTTATTTCTAGTCTTCTAGATATTATTGAGGATTCTAAATAACTACCCTCTCCAATTTATCTATCATTTTCTGAGAAAGAATTGTTCCAAAATATCATTTGCTTTTGGTTTTCCAAGAGAAGTTAAATATTTTTCCACCTTTGCCTTTTCTTAATTTTCATGGTGTCTCATTTATTGAGATACAAGAATCAGGTAAAAAAGCACTAAGAGGGTATATTAGTCATTTTATACAAATAATTATGGGTGTTAAATGACTTTCTTACTCAATGTGAAACACCTAAAGCAACAATTAAATTGGAGCGAAGAGAGCATTTTACCACAAGTTTGTAACATAGATATTCTATCAACATATTTCAAGTGTCTAATGTGAAAGGCTAATGAAATTATATTTCTTCATGCTTAGAAAGTAAATGAGCTACATTAAAAGAGATATATAAGCGCACCTTTTTTAGTTGAGATACATGATTTTTGACAGCATAACTTGAGTTTTGGACTAACAGTTACAAAAAGTTGGTGCAAAAGTAGTCCTCAGAGATTCCTCAATATGAAGATCGCCATCAACATTGTTATCAATTGCAACAACCTCTCGTGAAGCAAGGCAGTATTGGTGAAGCCTCTGGTGCAACTTCATAGTCGAGAATAGTTGTTTTTCTGTGCGAGATCTTCCAAGAATGAAATTTGCTTCTCGGGAAATTTATTATCTCACGCTCCTCGTCGGTAACCTCGAATGGAAGATCCAATTCTCTACCCTCAAGGTCGGAGAGCAAATGATTCACAGCACCAATTGACAAGGAGTAAAATTTCATCGACAACAAGCTTTCATTCACTTTAGAGTTCTCGGCGTAACCTGCGATCAACCGAGCTACAACTTGCTCCGATTCTTGATTTGGAGTCATTGGGATTCTTGAAAGCGGATGGCGTCGTTAGAAAATGACCAACTCTTTGGCACCTCTAAATTTCTAAACAAGAAATAAAATTAATAGTATTAGTAATGACATCTCTTTGGTACCTCTAAATTAAGAGTTAATATCAAGAATCGGCACGTAACTTAGGCCATGTTCAATTTAGTCCTTTTGGTGCTAATTTTATCCAAAATTGGTAAAAGTAAAAAAAAAATATCTGACTAAAATTGGACACCATATAGAACCAAAATTGAAAAATATATAGGATTAAACATAACATGCAAGTCACAATACAATAAAAGTTGACCCAACAAAAACATAATCAAAAAGCGACATACCTATCAAACAACTTCTCATTTGCAAAGCTTGGTGAAATTCTCTGTATACATAGAAAATATGCTGTCAAGTCGTTTTGAAATATTTTGTGGTCTCGTTCATAAACAAGATGTCCCACACTTTCAAAACTTGCTTGTAGATGGTGTCCTTTACTATATCAATGGAGCAAACAATATAGTATATGTCAACCTTGAAAAGTTTCAAAACATAGGAAGAGTTCTCGCATTTCGGTCCACGTTTACTTTTTTTGGGGCGCCAACCACTTGCAAGCTTCATTAAATACTTTATGGTTAAGTTCTTAACCCTGGGGAATTTCAGATTCTGAAAAGATTTTGAAAGTTGTCACTGAATAAAACCTAAAGATGCAAAAAACCAGATTGTTGGGAAAAACAACCAACACTTTAAGACATGGAAAGAAAATAGATAAGAACCACAAAATCTTAATTTACTTTGCACAACGTAAACAAACAGGCAAGAAACAGTTTCAGTATGAAAACAAAAGCAAGTTTTATGACAGATTAATACATAACTTATGATCCAGAGAGTATATACTACAATAATTCAAAAAGAGAGCCAGGCAGCAAGTAAAAGACTAGATGTTAAAAAGTTCTAAAATATCGTAGGACTAAAGTACATGACAAAAATATTTATTTGGTGTTCATTTGATTAATAAATTTAAAGAACAAATTCAATTTACCAGCTTAAGCATAATGAAAAGTACCTGCCATCTTAAATTTTTGAAATGTACACTGTCCTCACTGAGAAGATCATCAAGTTGTTCAAGCTCTTTCTTCACGTCTATAATAGTTTTGTCTAGGTCGCAATCTTCACCAGCGTTGAAGAAACATTTTCTCTTCTTAGCATCAGATAATAATGCTGCCCAAACTGAATCGCTATTACTCAGAGTTCTTTCGTTTCCGATTATCCAGAGACAGTGACTAGAAGAAAAAGAGGGAATAATAATCATAATCCATACTGAACCTTAAATTGTAAAAACGAAGAAGATATTAAGTATGTGATTGCAAACCGAGCTCTTGTCAGGGCAACATTGGTTCTTTGAGGACTGGACAAAAAACCAATTGAACCACCTCGATGAGACCTTACAGTTGATATAATTACAATGTCTTCTTCTCCACCTTGAAAACCATCAATGGACTTCACCTTAAGTGTAAACCTATCAAGGTTATCATACTTAGGTGGAAGCTTATCTTGAATTGCTGCAACTTGAGCAGCATAAGGAGATATCACACCGATACTGAGTTTCTCTTTCGAGGTGCTCCATTCTGTTCATTAATACATACAGTAAGTAATATGGATACACAAAAAAGGTTAGTGCATTATAATATATTATAAATATTCCATTGCTCATCATACCTTTGAAGAGTTTACATTTAATAGTTTCAATACAACTGCAACCTCGACCATGTTTCTCCTACTGCGACCAACATCGTCCAATTCCTCTCTACCATCACAGACATTTATGAAAGAATAGGGACCGAACATTTTCCCCTGAAGAAAGCACCTTTCGTAGCTTTTACTCTTCACATTAGGTGCATTTAAGATCTGGTTATCGTAGAAATTTGAATTTGGAAACCGACTGATCGATGGATGCATCCTGTATTGCATATTAAGCAGATGCTTCGAATGACCCATTGAACTCAATCTCTCGAATAAACTTCTTCCAAAGCCAGCTTCTTCAGACAGCTGTATATAAACGAATCATTAACATTAATAATGTTCCACAAAACATTATGTGGATGAAAACTCTGGCTTTCATCCTAACTTTTCCTAAAAATCCCAGCAATTGTTATATATTTCAAATCTGAAGAAAATATTCTCCTTTTTCTGTTTTTCTGTTATGGCTATTATTCAAAGAATTTTTTAAAAGAAAATAACCAGACATATGAGGATAAAAAAATAAATTTCAGACTATTTATTAAAAAACAGTGAATTGAGGATGAAGCAGGAACAGAGTGATACTTATCACATCACTAGAAACCAGGATATTTTGAATTTTATAAAGGATTCAGAAACTAAGTGCAAGAACATATCTATTTTTATAATAATTCATGATTGGACCATATAATGCTTTCATCTCAGTTCAAATATAAATTCATGAATCAAGTTCATATATGTCGATTGAATCTATTTTTTTTACTGATGTTTGTTCTGTTTTATCGAAGTTTTTTAAATGTTCAAAAGCTTAGAGATTAGTTCAGTAAAATTCACCAATCAGATGTATTACTAATTTCTTGAAATATTGTTTACATTCTACTCTCCTTAAAACCAATTAAGCAGTAAAAGATCCACTGTTTTGAGGAACTATTATGTATAATAGTAATATAAATCTTGATCGATTATTTAGTTACCTTGCTGTTTACTGTTGCTGGTAATTGACATTCGCCGCTTGAGGACAGCATGCTTCACATGTGGGAGCTGAAGGGCTATAGATGTTTCACACTCCTTCACCTGGGCAGCTTCATCAATGACCAGAAAGTGAAACGGCTCAATATCAGCCGAATGCAACTTGTATGAAGATGAAATTGTGCAAAACATCAGAGACGCGCTCTTGAGACAGAACTCTGAAGTTGAAGTTTTAGCACTAATGAGTGGAAGGCCAAGATTACTCAGAGACGACTGAAGAGATTTTAGAATAGTCAGGCTCTGGCTTCTGGCGTACTGTAATGATGATGTATCAGCGAATGATTCAGAATTCGATCACTGCCTTTTAATAGGAAGATAGTCTCTAACTTCGCTAGATGTCAAACTGTCTTCAAACAATAACATTTCGAGAGAGTAGAGTAGATAGATGAGTTGCACAATGATTTGATAATTCTCTTCTTGGATGAAACTTTTCGGTAAATGAGTAAAGAATGTCAGCAAGCACTGTCTCAGAGGTGGTGCAGCATGAGTAAATCGAAGTCTAGCAAACTCCAAAAATGATTGGGACACAACTTCTTCATCTGGAAAATCCTTTGCTTTGATTAGCTCGTTCTCCGTGAAGATTTGATACTGGAAGGCGCAACTTTCAAGAAAATCGAACACGCAGTCGATATGCATTGTTTCCAGCCAGTTAATGGCACTAAGCAATGTACAAGCCTGTCGACACGATAATCTAAGAGAATTTCTTGGATATCTGATCCAACTTTGAGATTATCCTTATTCCCAAAGATGAGCATGTCTCCTAGAGGACAAGACAAGAGGCTCTTCTCACTTTCTGTTTTGAAGGAATTTCTCATGTGTGATGCCACCACGAGGAGGCTAGCTCGTGATTGCAATATTTGTTGGAGCACAGACGAGAGTCCTCACATTCATTTTTAAGAGAATGTAGAGCAAAGCACTTAAGGTCGATGTCTTGCCTGTTCCAGGTGGGCCCCATATGAGTTCCACAGAAGACTGGTGGATGCATTCAATTTTGCGTAGAGTTGCTAAAATGATTTCGCGTTGCGATTCATTTAAATTGGACAGTAAAGTCGATCCGAATTTCTCCTCTACTTCAATGTGGCATGTGAGAGGGCAAATTTCACAGTTTTCCTGATCCTGTTTTAAGAAAAATATTAGTTTAAACATAACCAGAAGATTTTGGTACATAAAAATGAAGATTTAAACATGCCATAAAATGAACATTTTTATAAGCTTCAAAAATCTAATCTGGATAGTGATATGATTAGAAGATAACATGGAACTAGAAGGATGAAATGTGGTTGAGAGTGAAGGCCTGAATAATATAGGTTCTAGAAGTGGGGAAAAAATGAAAATATACTTCGATTCTATCCAAAATAGTGTTCATAATTATTTCTCACTTTGCTAATATCAACAAAATACTATCACTTTTTCTACCAATACCCCTAATAAATGCTAACCACTTCTTGTAATTATTAGCTTATTAATATCATCAAGTAGTAATAAATGAGGATGCAATAATATATTGATATCCTAATTAATGAAAAACTGGTTTGTGAATGGATTAAATCGGACAGATAATTAGAAATGAAGGTACAAACAACGAAAAGCAATAGTCAGTACATAGAAAAGTAAGAAATGCTTCGAAAAAGTAGAATAGCATACCATGACATCCTTAGTTAATACTTTCTTAATGATCCCCAGATTTGGACGCATTTTCAATGTATTCCATATTCTTTTCTGCGTTGTAATATTTGTCAAGTGAACCATAGATGGCTTGCTTTTCTAAATCTTCAGCTTCAAAGTCCCGAGCTGTTTTGAGTTTGAAACCAGACAATGTACTATAATCACCACTCTCATCATCAGAAATTGTTACTACAGATGCAAAGGTATATGTCCAGCCAGCTCGTTGCAGATCAGAAACACTATCAGGTCTTATAACCCGAAAGCAGAGAAATCACCTGGCAATGTTCTGTAAGGATCTTTGCCTCGATCACTTGTTCTGTTTTCCCAGCAGTCAACTTTAACATTGTACAACCCTGTATCATGTTTAAACTCTTTGAAATGTGTAACTTCAGCATAAGGAGCATTTGTATACGGTTTCCAGGGCGGCTGCAAGTTCAGGCGTGTTTCTTCTAAAAGAGGGTACATATATGAAGTAAGATAGTGATCCACACTTTCAAATGACTCAGGTATCTTGTCAACCTAAATGTCAAAGGAAATTAAATTAGAAAAAAAAAAGTGATTATCCAGTGCAAAATGTATATATCAAGTACATAAGGAAACAATACTAAGTCCTGTTTCTGAATAGACTCGTTCAATTAAGCTTGATCAAGATGCTGTGCATACCTAATTCCTCACATTTGTCATTTAATATCTTAGTTATGATCTCATAGAAAAGGAAAACATAAATAAATTAAGTTGACCACCCCACATGTTTATATTCATTTTCCAATCATCGTTCTTAATTCTAAACTAAGCTTTATATTAGTAAATTCGCGCGACACATAATCACATTCCTTATCCATCACCACTGAAAAACGACATTTAAAAACATCAATGAGTACAAATGAACAACATTATATACAGCTCTAAGCAACATAGAAAGGCATATATATCATCTTCAGCACTTTACAATAACTAAGACTAAAAAAAAGCTAGTTCAAAACTCTTCTATTTCGGATTAAAAAAACCAACAGAAGCAAAAATAACCATTATTTACACAGCTAATCCTCTGTTCTAGTAGACATGAAACTAATTTCATCATATCATATATTACCCTCTTAATCTGATTACAGTAAATTTACACTAAATTAATCCAAAAAACAACCAGATATTGGCACCAGAATTCAAAATATACCTCTAATTGGTACAGATTTTCGTCAAAAATCTCTTCAATAGACCATGAGAACAACAAATCAATAAAATCACCGGTAAACCCTGATCCCCTGTTAGGGCCTGAACTGTTAACCTCCATTTTCAGTCACTTGTTCAAAATTTCCGTCTATTTTCAACAGAAACCCTGCAAATACAGCGATAAACAAAAACAAATACGAGCATAAAATCGTTGCATGCATGAATGATCAAGTATGTCCAACCAAAATAGAGAAATGGGTTTTCTTTGGGGTTAAGAAAGAGCGTGGGAAAATGTAAACAACCTTGTGTATGCCTACTACAGTACAGAGCAAACCCCACTCACAGTCATAGAGAAAGATTGAAGAATTTTTATCAGAAAAAGCAAATGCTGGGAAAAGGTGGGAAAGTGAAAGAGTGATTGCGTGGAAAAACTAAAAAAGGTATAAAGAAATATTAAGGCGGGGATTGGGGGGGTCTTTTCGTTTTCCCAGCGTCAACTACAGGTCGTCTTATTTTTATTTCTTTTTCTTTGTTTAAATTTGAATAAGAGACTTTGTATATTGTTACTTGGAAGATGATCAAGTAAAGTCCTCTTATAAGTTAGGATCAAATAGGCTTATGAGTTTATTTATTTTTTTGGATAAATCTTGAGTCTTGTATGCATTACGTCGTCACCAAACCGTTGTGTAATTTAGAATCATGTAATTTGTTGTCTTTGAAATATCTGGCGTATTTCTGTTTGAAATGTTCTATTAATCCAAGTTGTATATATATTTTAGTACAACAAGTTGCATGGTTCTAAAATACACTATAAAGAACATGGTGCACTTGGTGCACAAAAAGACCTCCCAATCATTTTATATGTGGAGATTAAATAGGCCAGTTCTTGAATTTCTTTTAATTTTATACATTTAAACTTTATTCTTTTAATATTGAGATCAAATAAGTTCATAATTTTATGCATAAGAAAAAAAAAACAAGCCTTTAAATATATTTTTCATACATCTAAATCTTTATTCTTTAACATAAATATCAAATAAGCCACTAATCTTTGTCGCATCTTGTTCACTTAGTAACACAAGCCCCTACTTTGGATGAATTTTGTCATCGTGTTATTATTTTATAATTCATAAGAAAGAAGTAAATTATGTAACGTCACCCCCGAGAGATATATCACATTACATGTATTCGCAATTAATAAGGAACAATATCAATTGTATCTTTTAATATTTTTGTATATCAATTGATTGTACCTTTGTAATTTTTTTAAGATATTCTTTTTTATTTGATTTATAATTATCCTTTTAAACAATCTTTATATATATATATTGATTAGATAATTTTTTATATATAATATTATATGAATTTATGATACGTAAAATTAATGACCCACTAGTATAAATGGAAATGAGTTGAAAATTTGCGGATTCTAAGTGAGTCCAATTAGGTCAAGTGGATTTTCTCAAAAAATTGCGTAGAGGTAAAACATAAAAACTTGACCACGTCAAATCCCTACTTCAATTTGTGGTGCGCTCGCCCACATCCAGATTGGTATGACTCTTCCACATCGAGACTAACCATTTAATCAAGCAATGGAAGATTGTTAACATCTATTGGTTTTTTTGCTCTTCTTGTCAATTGGCAAAGAACAAGCGTTTTTCTTATACGTTGAATGATAAGTGAGCTTCCTCTATTTTGGAGTTGATACATTGTGATTTTTTGGGACCGACCCCTATTTATTCGAATAATGATCTTTGATATTATGTTGTGTTCATTGATGATTATTCTCGGTTTATGTGGTTATATCATTGAACTTTAAGTCATATTTTTTGATGTGTTGGTGCGATTCGTGTATTTGTCTTCAATCAATTTTCTAACTCACATAAACCTAAGCAAAATGGTTGTGTTGAGCGTAAGCATCGGCATGTTACTGAAATAGGTCTATCAATATTTTCAATGTTATTTTAAAGTGATGGAGGTTACCAAGTTTAATAATACTAAAGTTAGTGATTTTTTCGCTAAACATGGCATTCATCATCGATTTTTCTTCTATACACCTAAGCAAAATGGTTGTGTTGAGTGTAAGCATCACTAAATAGGTCTATCAACTTTATTTCATGCACATATTCTTGCTTCTTATTGGATTGATGCTTTTACTCTTTCTTTGTTTATGTTATCAATCGTCTTTCAACTCATCTCTTGTACAATAAATCTCCATTTGAGCTTTTTATATGGTGTTTCAAATTCGCCAATTTCAAGATATTTGAATGTAGGTGTTTATCCTCATCTTAGTATGCTTGAATAATCTAGCACAATATTACTTGTTTTTATATAATTATTTTTTATACGTATTAAATTCTGCAAAAAAAGAGTATCAAAGTGAAATTTTGCATTTAAAAAATCTTAGAGGCCAAATTCAAGAAGTTTGGGCTGAAATATGAATCAATCCCTCGTCATCAAAAATATTTCATAAATTGTCAACAAATCTCCATGAAAGGAAAAGAACAAAAAAAAAAAAAAAAAATAAAAATACAAATTCAAGAACAATGAAAAAGAAAACCAATAAAAAATACTAGAAAGAAAAAAATAAACAACAATATTAACACTATATCTTTTTTTATTCATTATGCTCAATTATTCATTCTTATTCCGGTGATTAATTGATTATATCAAGCAATATCTAAGTTCGATTCAAGCAAAATATAGTGTTAATATAATTGTTTTTTATCAATGTATCCTAAGAAACAAATGTCCTACCATTCACTAGCACCGGAGTGTATAACATATTTTATTTTAAGAAAATTGCATATAACACGATCCTCGATTTTCATTTTCTCATCTTTTCAGTCATATTTAAGTTTATAGGTTGATAGGAGTAATTTTTTAACACCCGTTTATAAATCTCGAAGTAAAATCGGTTTAGGATTTAAAAACCCAAAATCAGGTTTAGAAAAATCAAAGTAAACATAGCGAATGATCTTGAAAGAATGTCTAAAAAAATTATTTCGCCAAAACATTTTAGGAAAACGTTTATTGAATTAATTAATTGAATATATGCTAAATAAAATTTTCTTTGAAAGAACATGGTCTTAGTACTTATTTCAAGAGCAAGTTCATACAACATAAGAATAAAATTGCATGGGTCTGCTCTTTGGCATACCATTCGACTTACAATGCACCTGACTAATTGAGGGGTCAACAGTTTGAGTAGGGGAGTTTTTATTTCTTTCGTACCAAAATAAAAAGCAACTAAATTCAAAATTACAGAAAAAAAAAGTAACATTTTAGAAGGGATGCACAAATATTTGTGTTAGTTTGTGAACAGTCTAATTATGAGATAGTCCATTGCAAATTTTTGCAAAAAAATAAAATAAAAATGTAAATGAATATCTAAACAAAATTCTTTTCACACAATATGTATTCATTTAAAATATTGCAAAGTCACTAGATGCATCGAGCAACTCAAGTGTATTTTTGAAACGTGCAACTTATTTTCTTAAAATGTTCAATATTTTTACACTGAAACGTTCAATTTGTTAAGTGTAAAACTAGTTGAATGTTTCAACGTAAACAAATGCAACTTTTCAGGAAAAAAAGTTGCACGTTTCAAAAATACATTTGAATTACACGGTACACCTGATGCACACGAGACTACACTTAAAATTACTTAAAAAGTCCAAAAGTACTTCTCATATTTTAAATATACAACCAAGATTACTTTGTATAAGCAGTAAGGTAAAACTACAAAAATTCTTCACACATTGAGTTTCATTAAACCTCAGGCAGAAAGATCAAAGTACTCGGATTCAGTTCATATTAAGTTTCAATGTTTCATCAAAGTTCATTCAAGTCTGATTCTTTATGTACACAGTAAGATGAAACTATAAACTAGACTTACATCCTAGGACCTTTCCCTTTTTCGACCCGGATAGAGTCCATTCAGTCTCAGATAAAATGCCGCGTTTTCAATCAGAAATTTTCGTCTCAAAGATCTCTTCAGAGACAACACTATACTTGCTCAGTAGCATGTCCAGTTGAGGCCTTCTTGCTTCAAACCTCTTGAAAACTTGTCCAATATCCGTCATGGCTTTAACATCAAAGTCACTGCAATCGCGTGTCATCTCATACAAGGTTAATGATGGAAATTCCACAAAAAGGAAACGTACTGTGTTGAAGTTTACATAAAAGAAAGCACTTCATTCGAACGAGGTTTTAAAAATCATGCATGTTTTTATCAAGTTTCTATTGAGTACTAACCGTGGAACCAACAGTGACGAAAATGCATTCATTTCTTTAATCATGGCGATTGCCTCACACAATAAAGATATATTTTCACCAGAATGAGATCTCTGCACAGCTATCTGTGCCACTTCAGTTGTTAACAACTTTATGTGCTCCTGCACTTCGACCTGCAAGAGAAAAAAAAAACATGCCGGCAGCTACACAGCCTGCATAAACCAAGAAAATATATAGATATGAACCTTGTAATACCTTCTTTGTCAAAACAAGAATCTTCGAATTTTCATCATTTTGATTTCTGAGCGACTAAAAGTGCACCAGGCGTTAATCACGAATAAGACCCCATTTTATCTGCAGGTCCTCGTTTCGAGTCTCTAGAATCGAATCTTGCCCAATCTGACTGTGAGTGAGTTCACCCCTTGTGCTAATATTTCTACAAACAATTTCTTCGAGTAATTTCCTGGAAAGCCGAGTTCCAATCATGCGTTCTGACAAAGAATCACGAGGGTCCAACGGGAAAACAAGATCAAAGTACTTTGTGGATAGTTGAAGAAAACCCTGCATCTTCCGGACATCTGCATTCTTCATAGCAATGGATCTCGACTCAAAAAAGTAGTTTGCTATATCAAATATGTGAAGCAGGCACATACTTCGATAGTATTTGGGCATGCCCTTCACACAGAACTTCTATAAAGTGCTTGAAGAGCTGTCAACACTCTACATCAACGTAAACTAAATCTTGATAACAGAACATTCGAGCAGCTGATGCAAAGTGACGAACTCAAGAGCAACCGACTTTCTGTTCGCCTCACAAAAGCACTGTCTACTTCTCTTAGCCATGCAGCATCAGGGTTCAATGAGAGTAACGTAGCACTGAAATTATCCACCAACCTAACTCCAAAGTAGCTAAAACACAACCGAACAACACCTTCAGATTTGATGAAATGGAGCTTCTTTTCGAGGCCATCTAGACATTTTACGATCTTAAAACTCTGTTCTTTCCATAAATTCCAAAGATAGACCAGTGTTCCAGCAGAGACTTGGTTCCTCAAAATTCTTCCATCGAACGACCTTGAACAAAGGTGCAATTCAGGATCCCATAAGTATTTTTTCGGATTCACCTGAAAGTGTTCGTCTAGAACTTTTCTAAGATAGAGAAGTTCACAAATTGGAGTATCTTTCTGCTTTGAAGCATAGTAGCACTGCATCAATTCATAAATATTACTCTGATTATGTAACATAATCTCAACTTCAGGACAGATTAGTGCATGAAAGTTTTCAGAGACCTTCTTAATGCGAACAAAATCGCTCTATTTAAAAGCTCGGCCTTTTGAGGAAACGACCTCATGGGCCAACCTCGATTCCCATGCATCCACAGAGAGTTAGAAAGCACATAAGAAAGTATCAGCAAGCAGGCATCTGAAAACTGTCCTGCCTTTTCCAGCAGATCAATCTCACGTAGAACTTCCCCTATACTCTTTGCTATCTCAGCAGCCTCGTTGAAATTCCCCGATTCTTCCTCCAAAGCTAAAAGCTCTTCAAGGCAACCCACAGACTTCAAGAAGTTACGTTTGGATTCGAATGAATGAAAACACCGAACAAACTTCATTACAGATGCGATATCCTTTGCCTTATAAGATTCCAAAGCACAGTTCTCTTGGAACAGGTAAGAAATCTCACTGTTAAACGATGCATGCTCTTTCCAAACTTTCGATATACTGCACACGAGGTCAAAATATTTCCCTTTCGTACAACATGCCAAGCACTCTTTGAAGAAATTTCCCTTGGCATAAACTTTGGCTGCAGTTTTGTAACTTCCAGCTAAATAGAAACACTCGCCTGCTTTTCTTAGCTCCGACATTCCGCATTTCTCAAAATAAATCCTTCCTGCATAGACACAACCGGTTTCAACTTATAATACAATTGCTCCATTAGGGACCCAAATAATCAATTCAGGAAAAACGAAAGCCATCTTAACAATTGATAAGACTAAACATGGCTAAAAAGTATTACCTTGAAAAACATTTAACCATAACACATCAAAATTTAATTGAATATGCATTCATATGTATTCTTTTAATTCATCAAAATGCAGCACATATAAAGTTGTAACTGATCTTGTTAAGATCAACTCAAGTTTAAAATCATCCAAAACTGAAAGTAGAAATATGTTCATGCTTGACTTGTATACAAGATGAATTGATTAAAACAGAATTAAGAGTAAAAAAAAATGAACAAGTATCTATGTTAACATACTATTTATGATGAGAGTTCTAGTGTAAGTATATCTTAATTAGGATCATTACTACAGCTTACCAGCTCTTTTTTATAATCCCCCAAGTCACAGAAACATTCGCCTGCAGATTCAACTCTGTCAATGGAATCAAATATTTCAGCAGCTTTTTTGAGCATTACATTTGCCTCTTGAATTTGAATACCGTAAGCTCTGAGATGTAGCTCTAAGTGCAGATGCTCTCTTTTTTTTCCCATATTTCTTGGCTTTTTCAAAGCACATTATTGCCATCTCATAGTTTTTCTCCCAAAAGAGCTGCAAAAACACATCAAGACCAATATTGAAAGATATTAAACAATTTTTTCAGAAAAAAAAAAAAAAAAACTGCAAAAATACATAGAAACAAATATTGGAAGGTGCTTAACCTTGACTCCTGTGATTTCCACTTTCGTCATGACTGCTGGTCATCTGCATTGCTTCTGCAAGAGAGTAAATCTATTTTTTTCACCTGGACAACGCACAATCTCTTCCAATAATCGAACATAGGCTTGGAGAGTTCGGCATTGTTCTCACAGATCCATAACCTTTGCTTAGCTCTAGTAATCGCCACATTATAACTGCTTCAATTAAGAGCACAAGATGTTGTGTCTTGACTGGTTAAAACTCGGAGAAAGCACTCCTGAGAATCGCCTTTGAGACAATCTTTTTAGTTAAAAAATTCATACACCACTCTCCATTGATCACTCAAAGGCGAGGAACCAAAAAAGTTGTACAGCAAAACATCCTACAATATGCAGTGGGTGATTAAGTGATTAAATAGTTAAAAAACATCTAAACATCAGCAATTACGGATT